>VXBW01007018.1:469841-631747 GCA_013400375.1 Thinocorus orbignyianus
TTTTTTTTTCCCCAGTGTTTTTGAAATCACAGTAACAAAAAAATTTAAATTATATTCTGAAAGACACCAATATTCTGACACTTACTGATATCGATGAGAAACATAGGGAAAATGGTATTAAAATGGGAATGGGACATAAAATGCAAACTATAGTTTCTCTGGTATAGAAAAGAATTTGCAAATGAACAGTTAATAACATTTCAAACATCTTCACTACTTTGATGATTCTAATTAGTCTGTAAACATTATGAATCAGTATAATTTTTTATACCAATAATTATATTTAGAGGAAACAAGACATCTTAGCTAGCCACTATTCTCATAGAAAATGTTAGCTAATGCATTATGCACATATATGATAGTGCTGTTGGATAGCTTGTCACTCTTCATAGAATTCCGTAAATATACGTTTCATTGAGTATTGTCTGTAGTAGAATTTTACATATTCATAACCTACAATGAGTACAAACCAGCTGATATGTAACTTCTACTTCACAAATAATAGATGGACTCTTGAAGACATAAACATTGGGTATTAGAGAATTATGCTCCTAGGATAGCCAGTATATGTACATATGATTCTGTCTACAAGCAGAATATGAAGGTCAAATGTCTTCATACAGATTTTATTGATTTATCAATGTTATGTCAACCATTGTCTGCTTCTCACTTATGGAAAATTTTTCTTCTTGGAAGCAGATAAAAAAGCTGTAACTGTCAGCAAAAGGGGAAGTTGACCAGACTTGAGAGCTGTCACTGGGAGGAAAAAGCTGATTAGATGGATTTTCTAACCACTCAGAAGGAAAAGACTATCCAAGCTCTGCATGTACAGTAGAATGGCTATAGTTGTAGCTGCGTGACTGACAGTAGTTCTATGCTGTTTCAGCTTATTTTACTCCTTTTCACTCTTAAAATTGACATTTTTTATGCTTCTTCCATTCTTCCAGTAGTAGTCAAATTATAATATAAGGTTTAGTTGCAGTGAGATTTATGATAGTGGACTGTTATTCTTTCAAAATGGAGTCAGTAATCTTTACAAATTTGTTTGTATCCAGTTATACTGAGGGAAATGGAAGACATATTTTGATGGTACAATAATTGTAGATTAAAGACTTAGCTGAGGAGAGATGATTTTATTTCCATGATTTATCAATAAACTACTTATAAATGCTATTGATTTTTTGGCTGCTTCTTTGTAATCTCAAAGCAAATATTTGACACTATGTTCCTGATATTCTGCATTTTCTGATAAAGTGTCTGCTTTGCAATAACTGTTGTGCTGTTGCAGCAGATCCCTATCTCTAGCTTCATCAAATTAAATGAAAGATCATTAGCATTTACTTAGTATCTTTTTTCCTGCATTAGAGTTTCAGTGTTTTTGATTGCCCTTTCTGTCACATTGTAAAGAATAAAACAAAGTTTTGGTTTTTACCATTTTCTTCTCTCTTTGACAAGGTTCTAAAAAAGATTAAAACCAGCATTGGAGTTATGTTACTGTTAGGCATGGAAAACCCCTGTAGATTTGCATAAGGCCTACAAAAAGAAAGAGATATTATCCATGCTAATATAGTGACATTATCTATTTCAAACTTGTTCAAATTTCTTAGCTGAATTAACTTCCACGTTTTTTAAACTACTTGTGAGGTTTTCTTGGAGATTTCCTCACCAGTTTGTTCAGACAGGGGTGTATTCTATGTGTAAGTACATGTTTACTTAGTCATCCGTATTTTATTAATAACCCTCTAGACTGAAAGCAGATGTATTTTATTTTATTTTATTTTATTTTATTTTATTTTATTTTATTTTATTTTATTTTATTTTATTTTATTTTATTTTATTTTTAACAGAGCAACGGGTTAAGTCTCATAGTTGTAAACATTATGATGATCAAAAGTAGCTATCTATGATTATTTTTGAGATATTGTTTCCAAAATGAGAAAACTGAGGAAGGAGAAAGATCTTGAGAGCATTTGCCAGATGAAAGCTAACCAAATAGAGAGCAATAAGAAACAGCTTAATTCTTAATTAGTTAAAGATTTGCTTATTTCATCTGGACATCACTTGTTAATGATGTAATAATGCTTATGCTTGGAAGGGCACAGATACTCTTAAGTTTCTTAAGATGACAGAGAGAAGAGTCATCACCTCTTGACACATATTTGTTATAGTTTCCCTTTTGGTTTAGGAAGTGTTAAAGGTCAGGACTCTGGCATTCAGGTTGAATCCCAAGAATTCATACTTGAAGTTTTGGTTAAAAATACATTTTCCACATTTACCACAATCTGAAGCCCTTTACAAGTGTTATGTGAATCAGATAATTATTTCTTTGTTCATGGAGAGTTTACGAGATCCAAAGTTTTAGGGATAAGAGTGACAGAAGACTGTTCTGTTTCAGAAGACTGAAATAAACATCTCTTTATTTCTGTTTTGTATCATTTTGAAGGTTTTCAGCTCATCTTTTCTCCTTCCATAACAGAAAGCTGACAACAGTGTATCAAAATCCAGTACAATAAAGTGAAGATAGAAATTATATGTCTTGTTATCAACAGTGTTTACTTGTAGTTGTAAGTTACATAACAGATTCTTCAATAATGGAATTCCTTTAGCTACAATCAATCAGGAAAGATGATTGGCTTAGGGCAGTTGCAAAGAAATTCCTTTACTACTGAGAACAAAAGGAATCTGAAAGCTCATGTTATAAAATCATAGTGTCCTTGGTTAGCTATAAAATATTTGATCACTTGATGGTAATTGCTTGGTGATAATCCTACAATCTGGTCAGATCCTTAGATTTGTCAGTCTTTTACATCCTATAGAAGGTAGCTTTCCTTCTCCGGAGAGAGACTTAGCAACTTCTGTTTCTTTTCTTCATTTTTTTCTGAGAATTCAAGAACAGCTTGATGCTGGCAATGTGACCCTGTTTGTCTTCAACTGGTCAGGACACTGAATCTTTTACTTCCTTGCTACACTGGATTGCACTAAGTGGTGGTGGAAACAAAAAGAGTATTCTTTATCTCCATTTTGTATTACAGAATAGTCCAGTAACTTGGCTGAAGGGAAAGAATGTTAAAAAGAAGAAAAAAAAGAAAAAAAAAAAGAAAAAATAACATTTAAAACATCGACAAACTTTATGTTGAAAGGTTTCACATTACTTTTGTATGTTGGCAACAGAGGAGGTCTTCAGGATGTGAAAAAGTCAGATCTGGCATCAAAAAAAGTGAAAACTACTAAAGGCTTGACAGCGATAGAATGTGTCGACTCACTGAAACAGAGAAATTAATTCCTCATCCTAGTCTCTAAACCAGGTGTGGAATCAAGGAAGTGCCTTGCAAGAGGCACTCAAGTACATAGTTGTTACAAGTCTCTTGTTGAAAGGTGCTGCTTTTGAGTACTGATGAGAGAGGGAGGTACAGACATTCATGGCCAGCCAACCCCTGGTATCTTAGAGTACAACAGAAGGTAAGCCTAGATTGCACAGTTTGACTACTCATCTCTTGGCCGCTCAACCCTGCAGTCCATCAAATTATCTCTCTTTCAAGGGAAGAATAAATAGATTATTTTTTTTTTCTTTTTTGTTTTCTTTCTTTTTTTTTTTTTTTTTTTTTTTTTTTTTTTTTTTTTTTTTTTTGTGTGTGTGTCCTTTTCATTCATTTCTCTGCTCTTCTTTTCAGTTTTCATTTAACCCATTCCTTGGTGTACAAAAAGCAAGATCCATTCTTCCCGAATGAAATATTCTCTGCCGAAAGAGCCTACAACTCTGGTGAAAAAAAAAAAAANAAAAAAAGTAGAAATTATGCAGAAAGGTACTGGTCAGGTGCAGGTCCAAGCACTTACAAGATACTTCCAGGAAATCTGAAAGGTTGTTTGGGCAATCACTTTTCAGGATAGTAGTGATTCCTCCATTCCTCCTCATGCACAGCAAAACAAAAAATTGCTTGTGACCAGAGAGTTAAAATGTATATTGCAAGATTTCATACTTCGACATGAGACATGTAGGCCCCCCTCTTAAAAATATTACTAGCTATTTCATGGGAGAAAGATGAGATTTCTGTCTTTCCTGGAATATATATTTCCTTATTGGCTTTAAGAGCCTATTCCAGAAGCAGAATTAAATTATGATCACATTTCCAAAACACATTCTTAAAACATACTGAACTGTAAAAAATTTGTAGTATTTGTCTTGTATGCAAAGATTTTCTGTGCTATCAACTGGTGAAAATTTTTGTAAGCTAAAAGCTGGCTTATGACAGGCATATTATGAATAAGTTTACGTGCTTACAGCTTGTTGTCAGTCTACAGCTTATTAAAACTGCAAGTGTTTCCTCAGATGGCGAAGGACAGCCACAGACATTTAGTTTGCAGTTATAGATTAGGAATAGGGTATTCAGAAAAAGAGGGTGATCAACAGTTGCACATTTGCATTAATAGTGTCATCTTTCACATCTAATTTTCATGAAGTCCCAACTCATAAATGGCACCTTTTGAGCACAAAATGATGAAAATAACAGAATTAATTGTATTACTTGAGGTTGAAATAAAGGAAAAATATTCTTATTTTTGAATCTTACAATGATTCATGTTATTAAGATCTTTCACGCACACAAATTAGTTTAGAGAAGTGTTAATTTCGTTGTATTGTCCAACTTTCTAAGAGACTTCTCAGTCTAATGACCTAATCAATATTCTTCATTAATGTTGAACACATATCATACTTACATGACAGTAGAGAAAGAAACTTCTAGTTAGGATATGGCTGACTAACTTGAGAAGATGTATAAACTGTAGGAGTATTTATTTTCTAAGACTATTTTTATACAATAAAAGATAACCTGAAATTCCAGATACCTTAGGTTTTTAGGGACATTTATACCTTTGCAGGCTTTGCTATTAAATCTAGTGAAACTGTAAAGGATCAGAAATATATTAGGGTCTTAAAACTTCAGTATTCAAGTGACATTGACTCTTGAACTGTCTGTGATGTGGCAAGACTTTTTGCCATCTAAAACTCAAGAGGACATATCCTTGCCTTAATTTCTGCTCAATATGGTGTAAAGAATGTTGGCAAATAAAAGGTGCATCTGGCCAAGATCCAAGTGACCTCCAAGATGCTGAGGTCAAAGGCCAGACCAGGCACCCAGAACCCTGTGGGTTAGGGTCAAGATCAATGTGGTGCATTGCTGGGCAAGGAAATGGTGGCAAAGCAACTGCAATGTGATTCAGACACCCACTAACCTAGTGAGACTTAGTTTAAGAGCAACTCACAAGGGAAAGTAAGAGAGCCTTCACTAAGGATTCTTCTAGGTTTTTCTTTTTCTAGGAGCTCCCCAGCTGGATGAGGCATCTCAAACAACTCTCTCTTTTAAAAGAGCTGGCCTTCAGCAATGAGAGGAGCACTCCTACAGTGGACAACAGTGCTCTAGGCCTTGACACCTGGCTCTGCTTTTTTCCCTTCACAAACATCCATGTGTATTTGAAGTCCCCCGGCATAAGGGTGTTCTCTCTTTCCCTACATAGTTTCAGTTTGGTGGTGTGAGTTTTTACAGGAAAAATGAAATGTCTGTGATTCACTAAGAGTGCAATAGGAAAAAAGAACCATACTTCTACTTCTTCATGAAGTTTTTTTTCCAGTTGTTGACATTGGTAATTTTGAAAGATCTAATCCAAGTGTCACAACAACTAGTCAAGACAAATCTGAACCATTTTCCTGGAGAGTGTGCTTGTGTTGTTATCAAAATTATACAGTTGCAATGGGGAGCTTCTGAAACGAACTTTGAGGACTTCTGTTAGTGTCAAGGCCTCCTACAAAAATTGACACTAATTTATTATGAATTATCACAGAATCACATAATTTTCATGGTTGGAAGGGACCTCTGAGATCATTGTTCCAACCATACATGCACACAAAAAAGCCCAACACAAAAAAACAAGACACACACAGACACCCTCCCCACAACCACCCCCCCCCCCAAAAAAAAAGAAAAAATAACACGACGCGCACCCCACAAAAAACCAAACACCACAAACCATATCACCCAACCCAACAATATCTTGGCAAAAAAAATATTTTTTTTTTTTTACCATAGAGCTTTGATATCTAAGGAAAAGTAAAAAAAAAATACGTAATTTGAATGTTCAATATTAATAAAGAATTATTCATTACTGGGAAGATTAAGATTTTCAGCTCTGGAAGCAAAAACCGATGAACATTTTAAATCTAGTTGTAGTTGCGCTTTACTTGAAACTGGTAACTTTGTAAGATACATTTGTGCTGCAGTTTCTGACAACAAAGAATGGGGGCATTTGTTCCTCAGTGGTGTTGTTTCTTTTTTTCAGTTATAAGACAACTAGATAACGTACCCAAAAAGCCAAGGGTGTAAATCTTTGAGGAAATTATCGTTCATTCTGATAAATGTATTTGTTTAAGAGTTTATTACCAAAACCAGAATTGTAACAGTGAATTCAGAGCACTGAAGCTCAACTGAAAGACCTAGGATTCTCTGAACCAAAACAGCATGATGCAGTCTGGCAGAAACTTACTTCATGTCATTTATGGGCTAGCTTTGGCACGGTGGTTGGCCATAATCCAACCTTACAGCCAAAAAGCAGTGAATCCAAGCTTATTAACTGTAACTGTATTGACATCATGAGAAGCTAAATATGTATTGCAGGATCCAAGAGTATTGCCCATTTCCCAGCTCCAATTATCTCCATCCCTAGATGCAGTCCAGCTATGTTCTGTCTCTACTGAATAAAACCTACATAAGCAGTAGGTTGTAATTGCCACAACCTCTAGTTTTCTTAGAAAGGAAAACAGGGCATCCATGCCATATGTTGTTACATACATACGATCTGAGAAGCAGGTCCTGTGATCCAGGAAATTTTGTATCATGCCTTAGCACATAAGTGTCCTTGCAGAGAAGCCAGTCTTCTGCATTTGACTCTTGGGAAGATCATGGGCTTGATGGATTTCTTAAGGTCTGGATATTAAGGTTTGGATGTTCATTTTTTATTTAATGAAAAATATTTTTTTTCAGTTGATTTTTCAATCTAATTTTTACTTTTTAATTGTCATAATTCCTTCCTGACATCCTGCTTCTTCTGATAAGCCCAGTTCAATCCTGCAGTTGTTTTCTATCTCACCTCTTCATTACTATACCAATCAAGATATTTCTTCCTAATGTTCAATAACTGTAGTACAAATAGTTCACTTCTAGTTTGTAAACTTCACTGGGCTACAGTCCTGAAAACAGAAGACAACATTATTTTTTAAAGTTGTATGATAGACATCCAAAAACCATGAGACAAGAAAATTAAGTGTATATTTTAACTGATCCAATTTTTTTTTTTTTTTTAAAAAAAAAAGCTTTATTCTAGGAAAAGTATGCTATTGGAACCTGGGAATGCAACATAATTTAATTTCTAAATACAATATGGTCATTTTTTAATCTTCTCTGTTGTTCTGTTTTACAAAAAAATCTCCAGAAAAATAAGAAAAATGGATTTGATTTTGTTTTGTTGAAGAATATCCCACTGAGCAAGATATTACATTGTTTGCTTTTTTTCTGAGCACCGTCATCAAAACAGAACCAAACACAAAATTCAAGAAATGATATGCTGTCTACTTTTTTTGGTTGGTTGGTTGGTTGGTGGTGTTTTTTGTTTGTTTGTTTGTTTGGTGTGGGTTTTTTTGTTTTGGATTGATTTGGTTTGGGCCTTTTTTTTGTTGTGTTTTTTTGTGGTTTGTTTGTTTTTTTTTTAATAGGTAAACAGATTCCATCCATATGACCTCTATTTAAATACACAAATGACCTCTCTCGCATTCCCCATGAACAAAAAATACCCCTTTTCTTTAGTAAAAGAATTTTTTTTCTTCTTTTACACCATCTTCATGATCCCCCCAAAAACTGTTGCCTTCAAATTAAGTTCTTACATTTCTAATTCTTCCATTTTATATGACATCCAAGTTAGTTACACACCTGTGCATTTCACAGAACATTCACTCTGACATATTTTCAGAAATAATTTTCTGCTTGCTTATTTATCCATTTGTCTAGGCTGTTTATATTTTAGCTTGAGGTTCCTGTGAGAGCTCAAGTGGAACTTTTTTTTATTGAAACTAAGAATAGATATATGAAGAGATATAAATACCAGGGCAACTCCAACTTTCTAATCCAAAATTTTCTGAATTTTACTAATTAGTCTTTAAGTCTTGGTAATATTTTCAGAAATTTCAGATATACTGGCTATGTGACCAAATGATGGAGCAAATTATCAAGAGGAAAAAATGTCATCTACTTAACAAGATATTTTTGTTGTTGGGTGTCTACTTTTTCTTGCAAAGATAAGAAAAAGTTGGGTTATTCAAAGGTGCTTTCAGAACTTAGGCATCCTGAAGCTTATATTACATGGATTTGTTCTGAAATATGTTTTATATACATTGAGAAAATTATATTGTCCATTTTAGAGAAGTGTGGTTGCACAATAGCTGTTGGATTTCTTACTTTCCAAGAGGCAACAGTAGTATGTTGAGTCTTTGTGACATCCTAACATTGCTGAAGAGCTAATCTAGTTGTAATATGTGGTTACATGAGTCCTAGTTAGAGAGAAGTTGGTAAACTCTAGAGGTGGACTTCACTGTGCAGAAATCCCCCAAATTCTCATGCCCTCGTGACCTTCAGCCACTCATGCACCACGGCTGCTCTTGGGAACTTGTTCACAGATGCAACAGCCGTACTCGTCAGGTTGGTAACTCTTTTTTTCTCATGACCTGTTGACCTTTGGGCCTTCATGCGTTATGAGTATCCATGGGAACTTGATAGGCTGCTACCCTCACATAAGATTTGGCCTAGAAGATTTTTCTGAGTACTGTTGAGCAGTACAATGTATTCAATACAGAATATTGACCTGACTTTCAAAACAGAATTATATGACAA
Organism: Thinocorus orbignyianus; assembly: GCA_013400375.1. Taxonomy (NCBI): domain Eukaryota; kingdom Metazoa; phylum Chordata; class Aves; order Ciconiiformes; family Thinocoridae; genus Thinocorus; species Thinocorus orbignyianus. Next base: position 478,775 of record VXBW01007018.1, read on the forward strand.
TGATAGGATTAATTCTGTCATACTTGATAGGTTGATTTGTATAAGATGAACATAAGGCAATCCATTTTCTAAAGGTTTGATGTATTCTTAAGCAACATTGAATATCCCTGCTTACCTGCCAAGAAATAGAAAAAATTATCTTGCAGTTTGGAAGAAACGAGACTCAGCAGCATACCACCATGAGTAAAGTATTAAAGAAGAAAATAATTTTCTTGCTTTCCAATTTTTCACTCCTCTTAGTGAATATTAAGACATGGGGAATAAGCCATGCTACACTTTCAATATACTTTTATGTAGAGATATTACTGTCTTGGGAATGTTTAAGTCAAAGAGTTTTAAAGAAATAACAAGATCTTTTTTGCACAAATTCTGTAGAGATACACCGTTTCCAGTGTTTATAGTGAAGTAATTTTAATATATGTACTTTTCATCAAGTATTTATATCAACTGCAAATTGATGTAAGTTCTGTTAGTCATGCCCATTTCATAACTTATTTTCGCTCCTGAAGCATTAATTATGTACTGTAATGTTGATGGAATGAAACTACAGTAAGGCAAAAAGGACTTGTTTTGGGTTATTGATCCTGATATATAGACTCAAGCCTAACTATTTTTCCACTCCCAATTGTAGAAAAGATTTTAGATGTTAACAATCATTATGTTTCTTAAATCTAGTTATTACATGATGTATAAATTTAAACTGTCTTTATAGCCTATTGGTCTCACCTAATCCAATTCTATCACTGATGATATTTCCACACAGAATCCTGTTTTGGCAAATGGTATTTGATTTATATTTGCAATACAAAAAGAAACTCCTGGTGTTGGATTAAGCAAGAGAATTAAAGATAGGATTGTATTGTTTAGTGCTATAGCCTGCGGTATTGCAATATCAGTTACAGCTGTCTGTCTTATCAGTGTGGGAGGAAACACCCTTCTTTCAGAGAAAAGGTCCAGAATTGAAAAGCACCTTCTAATTGAAAATACTGATAGTTCTATAGTATATTACTTGCAGTAACCCCAGGCAACATTACAGGCTTGGGGAAGAGTGGCTGGAGAGCTACCTAGAAGAAAAGGACCTGGGGGTATTGGTAAACAGCTGGCTTAACATGAGCCAGCAGTGTGCCCAGGCGGCCAAGAAGGCCAACAGCATCCTGACTTGTATCAGGAACAGTGTGGCCAGAAGGAGTAGGGAAGTAATGGTGCCTCTGTACTTGGCACTGGTGAGATCTCACCTTGAGTACTGTGTTCAGTTCTGGACACCTCACTTCAAGAAGGACATTGAAATGCCGGAACGTGTCCAGAGGAGAGCTACCAATCTGGTAAGGAGTCTGGAGAATGAGTCATACAAAGAGCGGCCAAGGGAACTGGACGTGTTTAGTTTGGAGAAGAGGAGGCTGAGGGGAGACCTCATTGCCCTCTACAACTACCTGAAAGGAGGTTGTAGAGAGGTGGGTGCTGACCTCTTCTCACAAGTGAATAATGACAGCACCAGAGGAAATGGTCTGAAGTTGTGTCAGGGAGGTTTAGATTGAATAATAGGAAGAATTACTTTTCTGAGAGAGTGGCCAGGCACTGGAATGGCCTGCCCAGGGAGGTGGTGGAGTCATCATCCCTGGAGGTATTTAAGAAACATGTAGATGTGGCACTTCAGAGCATGCTCTAGTTGCCAAGATTGTTAGATTGTTGGGTTGGGTGATTTATTTTCTGGGAGTTGGTTTTTTTTATTTTGTTTGTGGAGGGGGTTATTTGATGTGTATATAGTTGGACTCAATGATTTCAGAGGTCCCTTGCAGCTGTGAAGATTCTGTGATTAACACGAAGAACACTGAAGCTCTGAATCTGAAAAAAAATATTGTCTCAAATATTTGTAGCAGTAAAAGCATCTTAAACATTAATTTTTATTTCATTAGTGTTGTTTGGTTTCCTACTGCTGTAGTGTTGCACATAGAGCCTTTCATCTAATTTCTTATCTTGAGTGTTCATTTTATGATAGTGGTAGGCAATAGATAACCCTTTAAAGTTATCTGTGTCCACAGAAGAATGAGGGTCAGCCATTTCAGGAAAATGAAGAAGATGGAAAACAGAGGTGTTTGATAGTGTTTTTCCAGAATATGAAAGGGGTATATCTTCATTGTCTTGATCCTGCCTTCAATTTCCCTGAAGAGCAAAAAATATTCAGGGGCCTATATCTGAAGAATTCAGTCCTTCATGTACAGTGAAAGTTTTCCACGGCTTTTCAACATGAGCAGGAATGTGTCAGATGAGTTACCATGAGAGGTGAGTGTGAAGATTGAGAAAATTTGTTTACGAAGAGTTAGGGATCCAGTTAGGGATGCAGTAGGGATCCAGAGCATAACACCAGTGGGCATAAATCCACCAGCTCCAGCACAACTACAGTGAATGACACTGACAGAGATTTTCTATTTTGCTTCTAAGACTGTATCAATGGAGGTGAAAGTGGCTGAAAAATTTCAGCAACTGTATATTTTTGTGGTTATCCTTTAATTTCCTTTCCTTTTTAGATTTTGCTTAATATTAAATTTATTTTCCTCATTTAAATCACAGTTCTTTCAATATGGAGGAGAATAAAATTGTGCAAGAAGCTTTAAAAGAATTTTCATAAATATTTCGTATCTGTGTCAGCCATCCTAATATATGTCTGACAGGAGGCCATTACATGGCTGGGATGTTCCTTTCTAAATACCTGTTTGTTAATCTCTGATAGAACCTTTTTTTATTCAAATACTTTTTCTAACCTGCCATTTAAACACTTAGAAAATCAGGTTTTACGTTACTCCAATTTATTATTGCAGGAAGAACTCATCCAATGGAGACAAAAATAGTTGAGCTCCTTTAATCTATATATATACTCTTACTCTTAGTATGTTGAAAACTGTTTAACCCAATAAAACACAAGTTTCTTAAGTAACTGTTTCAATGATGTGTTAACAGTCAATGGCTGCCAAGTGGGAAAACTGTGAAAGTGATCAGACTTTCTGTCTCAAGCCTAATAAAGCTTCAAAGGCCAACCACATTATTGAAGTGATGAGGTGTTTAGACTTTAAAGCTGTACTCACAGCCTTCACCATCAGACAGTCTCTGTATTAGATTTCTCATAGAGCTTTCAGTAAAAGAAGACTGTAAGGAAGTTAGATCTTAAAAAAAAAAAAAAAAAAAAAAAAAAAAAAAAGAAAAAAAAGGAAAAAAGACGGGTAAGAGAGAAGTAGGTATTGGAGAGATTAAAATATAAGTGCTTTAATCAAAAGTATGTGGACTATAGAATAGTTTTGAGATGAAGGATGGAGATTGATGATCAATACCAAAGAAAGTAAGAAGAAGATTATAGGGGCATTTGAAGTAAACATTGTTTTTTAAGTTCTAAGGACATGGCACATCAATTACTGCATTTAATGGTTTCTCCCCTGGCAGCTCTTAACATAAAACAAGGTCATCAGAAGCTTTGCCAGATTACCTCTGGCTCTTTACATAGATCTTTGAACAACATGTATAAATTATACTTCATGTACAGTTCTATCAGTGAAACAGAAACTGTACAACTCTATAGCTGCTGCTTGCTAAGTTGGTAGACTTTTTCACTGCTGATTTGGTAAGCTATGAAATTGTAGTAGAGTTCTGTGTCAAAGCTTTTAAGTTAAAATCTTCCTTCAAGTACTTCTCATGGAAGATTTTGCATTAAGGGAAACTTTAGACAAGATTTGAAATAAATCTAGAGGCTGTTTCTAAGTTAGATAATTCAGAATTATCATAGTTCCAGTTTGCAAAGTTTTTTCTCAGTTGTTGTTGATGTCATTCCACACACAGTTGCACTCAAGAGTAATTTACTGAGTAATCACTACTGTGCCAAAAGGGTGGGGATTACATACCTGAGATAATTTTAGACTGTAACTCCCTTAGTATTAACTGTAATAAAAGAAGCAATTAACTCAGGACAGGCTAAAAATGTCATCAGCTTCACTCAGTGTTTCAATTCTTTTAATTGCTGAAAAGTCAGAGAGAAATAGTCAACACTGGTCTGTAAGTAATTGCAGTGACTCTTCTAGTAACCAAAAACACATCTAGACATTGAGTTAGTATCTCTTTTCTGAACAACTTCAGCATCTGGGGATATGTCCAAAAGGTAAAAAAGGGTTTCTGGAACAATATAACTTAATATATAAATTTGTTATCAAAACCTTAAGACCAGTCTGAATGAAGAAATAAGGGAAACATCTGGCTGGAGAAGTACCAGAAAAAACAGAGGGTGGTAAAAGGGCTGTGAGGACAGGTCCCAAAGGCATTTTGAATAGGAGGTCATCAACACATGTGTGCTGCTTCTCTGAAGATAACAGTCTAAGAAAAGGGAAAGTCTAAAACAAAGAACAGCGTAAGACAATGCTAAATAGATCCAAGACATTAAAAGGTGATGGTGGGAAGGCAGAGAACAGGCTCAGAGCCAGAATACACCTAGATAAATTGCAAAGGACAGTGAGTAGATCCTAATGAGACCCTGACTGGGGCAGATGGAAATACAAAAAACACAGTCACGGTCAGTCTATACAAGCATACAAAAGGCAGATCTATAACCATCATAGGGTTGCACACTTACACAAGACCCAGGAAACATCAGGAGAACTCAATAGCTGGCATCCCTTGTCCCCTTGCAGTTACAAGAAAAACCTGGGCAGACTTCCCGGGACCAAAGGTCTTGGTGTCTGCAGCATGGGCAGACATCTTCTTGGTGCTTGAAATCAACTTTGTTTCAGTGTTTTTATAAACTAAAATTACATTCACCTTCCAATAGGCTTCCCTCATTTGTTGCTACAGTGATATGGCCAGTCCTGCCTTTTTAACCTTATTCCATCTCTCTGCTGTCTCTTACTGTCCAAGGTATTTCATACAGTGGAAAGTGAAAAAAAAACCTGCGTATTTCTCCATTGCCATTTTCTGAAGTGAGGTGCTTATAAACCTCAGTAGAGTCTGTAAAGGGCATCATTTCTATGGCATCCTCCACAGAATTTGATAGACTATGTGTGTATTTGAATTTTGGGAGTCAGAAAAAGGCAAATGCAAAGACCACTGTTTACTAACCTTTTTTTGGTCATTTGTCACAAGTTCCCCAGGAAAGCTAACACATTTGATGCACTGGTGAAAATGTGCAAAAAGCCTAGTTTTCTTTTGTGAACCTGTGTGTTTATTAATTTTAAATAATTCCTCTTAGGCTCTATCTCATATTCCTATCTTCACTTTTTCTGTCTACCTCCAGCCTTTTCTAACTTTCCACAGCTTTTCATTTTCCAAGCCCTACTAACAGATCTGATCCGCTAGAAATATCAATGTAAAGCTGTCAGGAAAAAGACACACTGGCTGCAGGATGTGCTATCAGGCTAAGCATGTTAATGCAATGGACAATTTAAGAAAATCTGTTGATTCAAAGTTATGATTAGGGATTAACCCATTATTATTAGAGGTAAATTGGAAGAGGGGAGATTTAGATTAGATATTAGGAAGAAATTCTTTACCGTGAGGGTGGTGAGGCACTGGAACAGGTTGCCCAGAGAAGCTGTGGATGCCCCATCCCTGGAAGTGTTCAAGGCCAAGCAGGATGGAGCTTTGAGCAACCTGGTCTAGTGGAAGGTGTCCCTGCCCATGGCAGGGGGGTTGGAACTCGATGATCTTTAAGGTCCCTTCCAACTCCAGCCATTCTATGATTCTATGATTATCACACATTTTCTTAAACAAATTTTACCCAATGGGCTGCTTTTCCCATGTAGTTTCATCAATTTTGATGTGGTCCAACAAATCTGCATTTACTGTAACATCAGACCATAGCCTCCAATTCAGTTATTTTTCATGGCTATATCTTATATTAATTATTTTATAACCAGCTTAATCACATACATTTCTTGACTAACCTGATAGCAGGAATAGGCTTACTCACACTCAAGAGAATGAAATTTTATTATATGTACTATGAAATACAAATCAAGAATCATGAGTCACTACTTTGGCATTTTACTCATTTTTTCCCCCTTTTTATTCAGGTCAGAATCAAGCTCTGAGTCAATTCCTGAATTATACAAAGGGTAACCATGGCGTCATTATCCTGAAGATGTGTCTGGATGCTGGTCTTAAGAAACATGCGCCAAAAGAGGAGTGAGACTTACAGTGGAGCCAGGAACCTTACGATTTCAAATAAATCTACTGAGCAGCTACGTAAGTGTTTCATATGCTTAGATCTGTAACTTATAGACCCTCCATGATCTTCACTTACCAGAGTAAGTAACTTGGTATGGTTAAGATAAAACTTATGGATATATTATAGAAAGATGTTTTATTGTACTTCACTGATTTCTTGACTGGCAGTTTTCTGAAACTTCTTGCTTGTGTCTGTCCACACACCAAGCCACCAAACAATTTTCAGCAGCTCTGTACTGAGTAGCTTTTTTTTTGGTGTCCTGCTCTGAGATGTAAAACAGTCAACAAATATAGTAGTATTAGGGCAGAGTTTTTGCATCTACCCTTTTCCCAGATGAACTTTTTCAGGATTTGAATACTGAGATCCAGGACTATCAGAAAGCTATTTTCAGCAATTCAGAAAAAGAGATATCAAGCTATTGTTCTGATTATTTGTTTTGCAATTTCTAAAGTTCATTGTTCGGGATTTCTCAGGGTGGTAGTTTCTTTGGTGGTGTTTTATTTTTTTTTTTCTCAATTCTGTACTTTTGTGGATACTGTCTGAAGAAAAAAATGATTGTTACATGGAGAGGATAAACAGCCCTTCTAAACCATTTTGAAAGCATGCAGACATACAAAAGTAGTATTTTTACGATACAAAAATACCTAAAATATATCTAATAAAGATAAAAAAATTATACAAAATCCACTGATCTGATTTCAGTTTCTGATGTATATAATCAATACACATGAATATTTTTGACTGCTGAGAGGTAGAGTATCTCATATAATTAACATGAATTTGACATTTAATAAGATGTGTTATTAGTTATACATAGATACGATGTGATACATTTTTTTTACACATACATAAAACTCTAATACTATAATAAAGTCAATAAGGCTATAAAGATTCAAGATCAAATTGGAATATAAAGAATAATTGGGAAAACAATACTAAAAATTCTAGTTTTCATCATGATTTTTGTATATTTGAGTTTGACTTTCTAATAAATGACTAGGATAACTACACTTGAAACAAAATTATATGACTGCCTGTCACATCATAATCTTTCTGCAAATCCATTCCAGAATTTAGATGATTTCTTCCAGAATTTTCAGTAAGATATTTTGAAAGCCTGCAAACTCACAATCATGTCTCAATTTCCAGCATTAAAATAACAAATACTACCCAAGAAAGAGCATCACATTTCAGGTTTTCACTAAACAAGATCTATGAATACAAGAGTAAAAGCTACATTTCAAAATACATTAAAAGTTTCATATATAAAAATGATAGCTTAGACTTTAAGCTAAAATAACAAGTCACTGAAGATTTGAAATTTCAAGAGATTAACTTCTCTTCAAAAGAAAGTAGATAAGAGAAGACTCAGGAACTGTGAATTTCTGTTAGAGTTAACTGCTGTTGAAAAGACAGCAATATAAGTTGGGTTTTTCATGCTAGGTAACAACAAAGATTTTCAATAATCACCTCTGTTTTTCTTTCCTTGAAGAATGAATGCTTGATCCAGATCGTGCTGATATTAGTTGCAGTATTTCTCAGTTGAGCTTTGGTTTAACTCTCTGAATTAGTGTAATATTTTGCGATGGATCCAAACAAAAATGTATGAAACATCAAGCTTATTCCCTGAGCTAAATATCTTTCATTCAAATACAGACTCGTTTTTATAAATAGTGGTTTTGTTACTCGCAATTATGTGCATGTATATATAAAGGAAGATATTTAATCCACCTTCATTTTGCGTTCTGACTGTCTATGAAACTCACTAATTTACCTTTTTGACCAGCCCAACAGAAGAGTAAAGCACAGCAAAGGCTGTAAAACCCTGATAGATCAATCAGTCAGGTTTAAAATGTTACAGCGTCAATCATTAATCAACCAGTTTAAGCATGGCACATTATTATTTTGAATGGTAAATGTTGTTAGCAAGTTAACCAAGACGTTATTGGCTTATTTATTTTCACTCATTCAGTTTAGATCTCCCATGTGCTATTTCATAATCCCTCGGGTGTGAGAGGAATTTAAACCTAACTGTGGCTTATTTAGTTTGTTTATAGAGCTAACATTTTTCACTCCTGTATCTCTAAAACACCTGCTTAAGAAATTACCATTCTGTGAAATTTAAATTAAAAATACAATCAAGTTTAAAACAGATATAAAATAATTGCCTGTGGTATGTTACAACCTAAATACATCATGAAAACCACACTTTTTCATGCATATTTTCCTGGGAATAAATTATTTTATTTTCTAAACCCAAATTTTGCTGTCTTTCACATACCTGTAAGCTTCATAAAGGTAACATATTTATAAAAATGTCAGGATATTTTATTTAGAATTTTTGTCTCAACTATATATACAATGAGCAGTGTGTAAGTATGCTTTAAAAAGTATAGCTAGAATATGTCATGCAAGATATGAAGACACTGATAAATTTTGTGAACAAGTAATATACAATTTTTACTTTTTATTAATTGGCTTTTAATTTCAAAATGAGCTTGTTTTACTGCAGCTGCGTTTTTGATCTTTTCACTTGATGTTGGCTTTTCTCTGGAAAATACTCATTTAGAGTTAAGTAATATCCTGAATATGTATGTTTCCTTGAACCTATGAGCAGTAGGGTTATTATTATGACATCTAATTATATGGAAATCAGTGCATACATATGCATATTGTGCACTAATATCATGCACAAATTGTAGATTATATATGTATATGTATGCAATAATGATGCAGTATGTATCTATTTTTTATGTATATCCACAGTACATGTATATTTACAGTATGCATATATTTATGTGTGGTATATACAGAGTATGTGCATGAGAAGCTATATAAACGTACATAGGTGTGTGTGTGTGTATATATATATATGTAGAAAAATACATAGCTGAGTCCTCAGCTGCCGTTATAATTACTTGCAGAAAACTGTGTTTGAAGCTGTTAAACTGCAAAATTGTCTTGATCAGAAGTGATCTCATTTATAACTCAACAATTGTTGTTAACTTTTAGAATCATAGAATCATTTAGGTTGGACAAGAACTTTAAGATCATCAAGTCCAACTGTAAACATAACCCTGACAAGTTCACCACTAAACCATGTCTGTAAGCACCACATATACATGTCTTTTAGATCTCCAGGGATGATGATTCCACCATTTCCCTGGATAGCCTGTGTCAATGCTTGATAACCCTTTAAGTGAAGAAATTTTTCCTAATATCTAATCTAAACCTCCCCTGGCACAACTTGAGGCTGCTTCCTCTTGTCCTATTGCCTGTTATTTGGGAGAAGAGACCAACCTCTACCTCACTACAACCTCCTTTCAGGTAGTTGTAGAGAGCAACAAGGTTTCCCCTCAGCCTTCTTTACTCCAGGCTAAACATTCCCAGGTTCCTCAGCTGTTCCTCATAAGATTTGTGCTCTAGACCCTTCACCAGCTTCATTGCCCTTCTTTTGACAACTTCCAGCACCTCAATGTCTTTCTTTTTTCTGTGGTAAGGGGCCCAAATGTGAACACAGAATTCGAGGCGGGGCCTCGGTAGTGCCAAGTACAGGGGGACAATCACTTCCCTAGTCCTGCTGGCCGTACTGTTTCTGACAAAAGACAGGATGCTGTTGGTTGCCTTGGCTACCTGGGCACACTGCTAGGTCATAGTCAGTAAGCTGTCTACCAACAGCCCCAGGTCCTTTTTCCAGTGGGCAGCTTTCCACCCACTCTTTTCCAATCCTGTAGTGTTTCATGGCATTGTTGTGACTGAAGTGCAGGACCCAGTTCTTGGCCTTGTTGAGCCTCATACCACTGGTCTCAGCCCATTGATCCAGCCTGTCCAGATCCCTCTGTGGAGCCATCCTAACCTCAAGCAGATCAACAATCCTGCCCAACCTGGTGTTGTCTGCAAACTTACTGAGGGTGTACTTAATCCCCTCATCCAGATCATAGATAAAGATATTAAACAGAACTTGCCCCAATACTGAGCCCTGTAGAACACCATTTGTGACCAGCTGCCAGCTGGATTTAACTCCATCACGAGAACTTTTTGCGCCTGGCCATCCAGCCAGTTTTTAACCCAGCAAAAGTGCAGTCACTCAGCCAGAGCAGCCAGTTTCTCCAGAGGAATACTGTGTAAATGTGTGCAAAAATTGCTTTTGCATGATTCTTTCTGAAAATGGGTTGTTTCCTCTTGGTTTGTATAAAAAAAATGTATCAGAATGGGAGCTAGTATTGCTGATGCTTCTCAGCAGTTACAGAAGCACCCAATACTTTACTGCTTTGTTACTTACTAGTTGTTTGTACTCGAAGCGAGGGAAAGTGCTGAGCAGCATGATATGGCTCTAGAAGGTCTTTAGTCAAATGTAGAAGAAAGCTATGTACATGTGCTGCACTCCTCAGTACTTCTTCCAAGAGAGGGAGTTAAAAGCTGCACATGTGTATGGACCACAGCATAGAGCATAGCTGAAACTCTAGTTGGTGAGGGTTTCTGCAGAGATTTGCACTGGCTGCCCTGCTCCTGACAAGATCCTGGGAACTGTGGTGCAGTTTTTGTAGGACACAGGTATGGAGATAAACAAACTTTCAAGACATCCATCCTCACATGTACTCTGAATTTTCTCCTGAACTTCTTGCAGATGTAGGCTAGGATTTTTCGTAGTAAACAACAGACGTGAAGGGAATATTTTTACTTTTGAAAAACTTCTGTTAATTCATCCATTGAGTTTAAAAATCCAGAGTTTGTTAAAATGTCTTTGAACCACAAAGACACCTTATTTTGATGGCTTTTCAGATTTCCTTGCTTTTTTGAAAGATCTTTCTTTCTAAGGCAAACAGCAGACACACCTTTATTTCAGCAAGACTTTTTGTAAGGGTCTGATGAGGTTCAATCTGTCACCAGTACATTAAAAAGAAAGTGGAATTTGAAGAAAGGCATTCTTATGAATCCTTTTTTGTCTTCAACTAGGAAAGTTTTAACTCACATGGCAGTATTAATCTTTTCACCAATGCAGTCTAACAAGTTTGCTAGTCTAACCAATAAACTAAACAGGCTGAAATCTGGCAGCAAGGCCAGCTGGTGTGAAATGGTCTGTATCCATACAATTAAACTCAGCCTCTAAAGGATAGTGGTGGCAGGCAAAATAATTATTGGGAATATTCCTCTGCATGTGGTCATTCATGAATCTTACATAGAAGTTGTTTGGGAGAGTAATATTTGTTTCACTTAAAAGCCTGCCAGAACTCTTCTCTCTTCTATCAATAAATGATCAAGTAAAAGGACTCAAATCTGAGCTCTTACATTAGTAAATTTACTAGTGCAGACAGAGCTGCAGTACTGTAAACACAGAATATATCACCTTTAAAATGAACTTAAAAAATAATGAGTTCTACAACACAATAATTTCAGTCAATAAAAAGCAGAGGCTGGTGACTGAATTAGAAGGAGGAAAAATGCTATGTTGATTTTGGCTGGGTAAAAGTATGTGTGTCTTCCAACATTTATCTCTTATATAACAAACTTCAAATTTTTCCGCTGTGAGTATAGATTTACCTGCTTTACCTGAAACCTGAAAATGAACTGTTAGTACTTAGCAGGAATTTTTATCCAAGCACTATAAAAACTTGCGAGTGCTACATGTGATTTTTTAAAAATAATCCATATTCTGATCCCATTTTGCAGTGGGATCAGAATATGTATTTCCTAATCTTCCATTCCATTTTAGGAAACTATCTATCTAAAAAATGTTATAAAAAGCAGCACTAGAGAACATATTTTTCCTGAAAGAGAGCTGAGTGTATTTTAATGTAATTAAATCAACTGAATAGTTGCTTCCAAAATATGGATTCATTCCCAAAGTACAAATTTCAGAGAAAATGCCACCTCTCAAATAAATTAGTTGACTGTGGTTTTTGTGCCTTTTTTTTCCCCCATGAATATCCAGAATATCAGAGTCATCCAAAAACAGTTCAAGCCCTAATTTAGCTGTTAAAAAGAAGGCATTTTGCTATCCTTTATGAAAAGTGTTTTGTGTCTAAGAGGTCAATTTAGTTTTCTCCAAGTGTTGCTAATGAAGCCAAATTGCTAACGATTGCACTTAGTTTCTTCTTTCAACTTAAAGAATGAGGACAGAATACAGATGAGTCAAAATCACTCCAGAGTGTCAGACACAATTCAGCCCGCAGTGGTCAGAAAAGTTTATCTTTACTTTTGTAGAGGTGACACAAATCACCTTGACACTTCTGATGTAGAGAGAAGAGGAAAGGAGAGAATTTCCTGGGTAGTATTTGTCTGAAGAAGATTGTCACTTAGCCTTACAGGAGGTCCCACCAACTGGGAGTACCACTTTGACCTAAAATCTTTCCATCCTGCTGAAGTTCCCAATAGTTTTAAAGGAGGACTCAACCCCTTTGCAAATAAAAATAGATGTAATCTTATTTTTTGCTTTCCACCAATAGCTCAGTTTTGTTTTCCCCAGTTTACTTAAAGGCAACAAAGTTTCCTCAGTACAGCCATTGACCTGAATTGCAGTAATTTCTCCAGACAAGTTAAATATTGAAATTGGAGTTGTTCAGCAATTGGTGCCTGTTGCACTGGATTTGTGTGGGATCTCTATCCAGCTGAGTCCTACTTAGTGATAAACTTTCTGAGTCTAGGGTTACCTTTGCCTATGGCTTCCTTTGCACAATGAGGATTGAGAAGCTTGATTGCTAGGTATACACCTAGATTCTATACCAGAAGATGAAATCATTGCTGTATATATTCAGTATAAAACTTTTAATCCAGCTGCTCTCCTTTCCTCTCCCCTAGTCCCATCTTTAGCTTGTTGTATCGAAATTTACTTTTATTTCTTTGGATTGAAAACTTTTGGCTTTCTAATATGAAGTTGTAAGATTATTTGTTTTTCTTTATTATTGGCAGAGACAATTTGTAGCTTTATTCTTTTTAAAATACTTTAAAAAATGATTAATATTTTATATGGCAACTAAAAGGAAGGATGCACCTGATTTTTATACGTCATATATCTACCTGTTCATTTATGTGAACTAAAACTAAAGATTGATTTCACTTCTTACCTAGAAATGTTTTCAGATGTAACAAATCTTAATGCTTTTTCCTTTTGGAAGAAAATATTTACAAGTCTCTAATCTACTTCCTTCTGAAAACTTATATGAAGTACTTGGCAAGAGCCTGTATGGTGACCTGGAATCTAAATTCCTGGAGGTTTTAAAGCCTGTAACTGAATGCAAAAGTCTAAAGTGTTGGGAAGTGTAAATTGTACCCATGAATTATTACCATGGTAAATTATGGTGTTTGATACCACATTGCATGGCAATTTACAGTGAATTATTGTGTGTTTATGCTTTACTCCATATTTTGTTTTCCCTGCCACCATTACCATTTGCCCTGGAATTTCAAACCTCTTGTCTCCCAGCTCTGGTGTAAATATTTGACCTCTTGTTCTCTCATTTGTCTGTTTTCTCCCACTGAGTCTTTTCCTTTTCTCATAAAACTCAGCTGGGGAGACATCAGGCCATTGAGTGATAGCCTGTCATGGGCGGCTGCCTGGGCTCTGCTGCACAGTGCTGCCCCTCAGCAGTTTGTATCCTGACAGAGGATGCTGCCAGTGTGTCAGGCTTCAGGCAGAGGCAAATTTCCTCAGCATTACAAGAGAGGACCAAGGTCCTTCTGCAGCCAGCTCTTACCAGGGAGGAACTACTAAGTATGGCAGATGCTGTAGAACCTTGCATGGCTGGCATTAAAGATTCAGTGTAAAATCTGCTCATGATATCAGCTTTCAAAATTTGTTCTCTTCAGGTGAAAAAATAACATCACTTCCAGCCTTTGAAGAACAGTAAGAATTTTTCATTGCCCCCATGCATTCACCTTTGTTGTGTAGCAGGATGTTCTGACTTTTAAAAATAAGATTACAAAAGCAATAGGCCAATAGCCTAGAGGACTTCTGCAATCCGTATGTATATCCTGCTTTGGTTAATGAAACAGTTGGAAAAAGAACAAAGGTGAAATTTCAGGTAGTTTCTTACCAGCTTGAGACATGATAACAATTTCACGAAGAATATAATCTGCAGTAAAAGACACAAAGAAAGATACAATACAGTCATTTGGAATGTTATTTCCGTTATTACAGCACACAGGTTAGCTCACACATTGGACATATATAGCAACAATCAAACAAAAATTCAAAGTGGTACATATAGGGAAAAATATTCCACAAAACAAAGCAAAAAACCCCCCCAACTCTCCATAAATAAAGAGAAATAAAAAAAATATCTTTCTTTTGATAGCATTTGTTGCCTAACAGCAAAACTTCTGATGAAGTAGTTTTAAAATGGTCAAGATCAGCTTGGTTCTTTCTGACCTTTGTGTTGCCTCAGTAGAACAAGACACACATGGTAGCTGCTGGTGAAGGCTCCACTTGTACAAGCCCTTAGAGAACATTTTGCCATAGATCATCCCCTAATTTAGCTAAGATGATTGTTCAGCCAAGGTTTTACAGTTCTGTTCCAGAGCCAATTTCTGACACATTTTTTTATATATAATATTCTCATTGCCTCCTTTCAGGCTATTTTTAGTTCCCAAGACTGGAGAAAGCCTCTTATTTTCTCCATTACGATGACTCTGTCACTTGCATTTAAATTAACGGGTTTTCTTTGCTTCCCTCAGTGAATAACTGGGGATCTGTATTTCCTTTTGTTTCTATAAGTTGATTCTCTTCAGTTTCCCCCACTCAACACACAGGCTTGGAGCACATGATAAAATTGATTGTCCTTACTGGTCTATCATGTGCCTGGCCTGTTATTATAAATTCTTACTACCTGCCAGGGTCAGCCACTGGTGATGGCTCCTGGAAGAAGTCATTTAGTCTCTTAGTTTTTGTGAGACAGTTATTCTTTATTGTTGCCATGTGGGATCCACTTGCCTTATGCCCCAGATCAGACAGGGAATATCACCAGCTAAACCATTTATCTGAGTGTAGTGAACCTCACCTCACCTATCTGAATAGAGGAAGAAAAATGCTGATGTGTCAGACGTATTTTATTGTAGCTCCACCACAGTGAAGGAAGTGTGCTCTTAGACACTCTAATACAGGTACCATGCCAGCAGTGTTTCCATGATCTCCAGAGATTTTCTAAGTCTGTTTCAGCATAGGCTTTTACGGGAAATGTAGTTGGAAAATGGGCCGCAAGCAAGCATATGCTTTCTTCACCAAAATAAAATAGTGACGTTGAAAACTGCAAATAGAAACTTGCAGCTCATGCCAACATCTCCATAGAAGTAAGGCTTCAGAAAAATGGATTAAATAATTATTTATTACACTATGATCATTTAACAAAAACATTTGATAAATATTTCTGCTAAATGCAAAGTTGCTTTACATGGGAAATAGAAGTGCAGATACAGAGCAATTCATTTTTATGTAGCTAGGGGAAATAACTAAAATTAGAACTATGGAAGATTAGAAATCCATGGCAAATCCTGGATATAAATGAAATTCATTTTCATATGTAGCTCTCAGTGTTTTATGAAATTTGCATTGTGAAGAAGTCTATAAGCAAATCATGTTTCTACATTTATCTTTATTTATACTGCAACTTTCACTTGAATATCAAATCAGGGAATCTACAATAAAAATCAGGAGGCTTAACTGATCCACTTCACTGATAATCAGCTGTCAACAATTTACGATAACAGTTAGATTTTGCTGCAATATTTGGTAAGTTATGTAAAAAAGAAGTAGTCTTCTTACACAAAATATGTTTTCCAGTGTTTTGAACTCACTTAGAAGTCATTAACTTCAGGCAACAGACAAAGTTGCTGAGTAGGCTTGGAATGCAAATAATCATAATTTGCCAGGGTTTCATTCTACTATTAGATTACAGTAAGCATGAAAAATAAAAAAGCATGAGGAAAAGGCATTTGACCATGAGACCTAAACATTCACTTCTTTAATGCAAATTGTGTAAATTCTGGGTGTCATTAATCTGGAGGCACTTGTGGTGTTATATTTAATCTGATTTCCTCCACCAGTACAAGATTTTTTAAGCAGTTGTTTCTAACTTCATGGCTGCTTACATCTCGATTAGCCAGAAGAGGAGACCAAGTGGACATGAAACCACATACGCAAATATTTTTTAATTCTTTTCCTCTGTGAACCTTACTCCAGGACTGTACAGGAACCAGGGATCAGGAAAATTCAGGAACTTAATATCTTCAGTTTTGCAGAAAACTGAGCATTTCACAGGCATGCTTCAAATTTCACATAAAAGAGAAGAAAATTCCATATTGTGGGAGGATAATTTTCTGAAAAGCAGTGTTCAGTGCTAAAATGTCAAAATGCCTTTTGGGACACAGCCACAATTCCACCAGGGAGGAGAAAAACAACCAGGATCTTCACGGAGCAGCTGTAGCCAGAATGGAAAGCATTAATAATGGACTGAATTCATGAACACATGGATTATTACATGAAGTTAATCGTATGTTATGGGAATTCTTACTCACAATTCCAGCAGTTTCCATGCAAGTTATAACCTTTGCTCCCAACAGTTCTTCCTGGACACTCTGAATGGGTCAAACTAAAAATAAATTAGGAAAAAAAGCCTCTAAAAGTTTAGAAAAGTTATCAGAAAAACTCCATGAGTGTCCTGTGCCCTCACCATTTGGACAATGGTGGAGTTTAACCATCACAGTGTGTTGCTGCAGGCCTGAGCACTGGACACAACTCAGACCTTGGCTGCAGTCACAGCCCAACAGGCCATGCTGGGTCCATAACTCTGAGCAGTTCTTCTGGCACTGGATTAGCCCACAGTCTAACTGAGCTGGACTAGCCTGGCAGTATATGCTAAAGAACCCTGAGTCTTATTTTTACCCATGTAGCATACCAATTATCCTAAAGGTTCAAAGATTACCTAGAGATCATTGGAGTTCATAACCCCAGTTCCCTCAGCACATGTTACAGCTGGGAAAAGTGGCATCAATTTTTTCCCAGCAGATTTTCCCCAGATCTGTTACATGAGGCTGATATTTCCATTGCCAAGTGTCTGAAGTAGCATGGTGTTCTAAACTAGCAGACCTTCAAACAATTAACTGGAACACATCTAAGAACTGCAACAAACTGATTTTTCACTTTGGCTTTTGAGGTGCCGGCCGTAACAGGTGGAAAAAAGGTTTCAAAGAAGTTTCATATCCAAAACACAGCTTGCTCAGCCCACAGGTTGGTGGTCTACTCACTAAAATTGCTTGTTTTCAGTAGAAACTAAAAAGCCTAAAGTGATGCAGAGCACAGTTTGCTGCGGTGTGTCTCTTACTGAGCAAAACTGCCCTCCCAAGACTGGTGGCCATAGCTCCAGGCATCCAATGGAGCGTCTGTTAAAGTTATCTCTCAAGACGAACTATGCTCAGACTTCCTGCAGAATGAGCAGCCTATTCAGACTGCCAACTTACTGCATGCACCATTTGTGCTTCATTAATTATTATTATTCATGTTTTAATTGTTATTATTTTACAGTGCCCAAGAGGCATGTAGGGCTTTTGTCATCTGTTAAAGACACAATTAGAAGAACTAGGCTCAAAGGAACAGCAGAGGCAGATGGTACATTGGCAGTTAAATATATAAAACTCCTCTCAAGTCTCGCCAGTAAGCAAAATAGTTTTTTTGCTTTTTTTTTCTTTTGTTTTTTTGCCAACAGTTTGTTTCAAGATGAGTTTGCTGTAGTCAAGAGGGTAGAGAGGGACATGATTGGGTTTCTCAAGAGTTTTGACATCCAGAAAAAAACAAGAAACAGAAACTCTTTTGACTGAGTCAGAAACAATTTTTTCATATGTTCTTGCCACAGAGAAACCTCCACTAGTTTCTAAACCAAATAATATGTGCCATGTGTCCAACTTCTCTTTTCTATCTGTCACGTTTCTAGTTAACCTTGTTAACTGGGTTAGTGGAAAAACACTGGTGTAATGTAACACAGGCAGTGACCTGCCAGATGACCTATGCAGATCAGATGAAGAATATCAATTTCAGGGTTGATTGGGGGTGTGAATAAGACCACTACAGCTAATAAAAGCTAGGGTTTTTTACAATCCCACCCCTCACAGCAAAGCAGTAGCCTTTCGAGGTACCGGGAGCTGATCTGAACTGCAGGTGAGAGTGCAAGTGCTCACATACCAGAAAGAAAAAAAAAGTTTACTGAAAGGGCAAATAGTAAGGCTGTCAGAGAGCTAGGATTACTTGTTTAAATGGCATTTTGGGTCAGGAAGCAGCTGGTCTTAAATAAGCAAATACTGCTTAGAAATGAGTATTGTGCTCTGTAAATATGGCGATATACAGGAGTTAAAGGATTTAGACCAAAAACCTACGAACATTTAGGTAAAATTTCATTACAGTTCACAATGAAAATTGTCCCAAAAATGTGGTTTTGATATAGGATATTTTGAATACATTTAACTCCTGGGCTGTGGACCAGATTCTGCCAGTTTATGTGGTAGAAAGTTTTGCAACGTAGAGATTTCCCATGTGAAGTATTTGAAGACTCGTTCAAGCTGCATACTGAAGTGCTTCTTTCAGGGACATGCTGCTTAGGTGTGTTTGCAATGTCTCCTTCCCCTTTCTCTAACACCTATATGGAACAAATATTTTATCCTGCACATTTTTACCCAAGGGCTGCAAACTGTGCTGCCTGGACACTGTGGAGCAGGGCCAGGCATGCTCATGAGAATCTTTTCTTGCTAGCCTTCAGTGAGTTCAGTAGACCTGGTGGAAACACATCCATTTCAGATATTTTGGGGAAGGGGGGAAGGAAAAACAAAAGATTTATGAGTTCTGCCATGCTTTCCAGGCATTTTATAAAACAATTGAGAGTTTTTAAATATTCTGAAATGTTAAAAGGAGTAGCTTGTTTCAGAAAAATAAATCAGTTGTGTTTTTCCCAACCAAATCATTGTTCCAGGCAATGGGAGGCTTATGTGCTGCACCACAGAGGAGAAAGCGCTACTAGTGAAGTGATTATTTTACAAACCCCAACAAAAGAAACCCCAGCTTTATCACTACATTACTCTACTCTCTTTCTTCAAAGGAGTAAAAAGCACTATTAGCTATGCAGAAACATATCTAAAGAGTTCAACTCCCTAACGAGTTTACACAGAAACATGACTAGGAACCTGAGTCATTAAAGTTCCTTAGGTCCTCTCTTTTTCGTAAATTTATTGTCATTATCTGAAAACTGACATAGATTTTGTCTATATCATTTCCATTCAAAATCCGTCTCTGGTGCCTCTCAATTTGTTATATGCATGTTACAGTTTTGCTTAAATAGCTCATATTCTGCCCTGCTGTTCATACCTCTGTTGTGCTGTTCTCAGACTTCTCTTTGCTGAAGGACTTTTCATTTTTTTTTCAATGTCTTAAGTATAATTAAAGGAATTATTTAGGCAGTGTGTTAATAATACATGATAAAGTAAAAAAGAAACCCAAATTCTATAAAAATTAGTATGTACAGTTTGACTCTGGCTTGTGTCAGACACACAGATCCAGGAGAGCTCCCTCCCTGTCTGGATGCTCTCCAGACTGTTGTGTTAGCCTTACATTTTACGGGATCTTATGTGCTGTAAATCTCTGAAGCCTGAGCACACTGCTAGCCCTGCTTCTGACACCCTTCTGTGCAGTCAGGACCCTATAGCTCACTGCCTAAGCACAAAAATCCATGCAAGCAGCCCTGATGTGGGAAGGAAAAGCATGTATCACAGTATTAGAAGTCACATCCGTGCGCTGTAATTTCATAATGTGTCAATTTAATAGCATGGTATCAGCTGGAGACCACAAATGGTGCATAGAAAGATTTCCCAAATTGCCTCTGCTTGTATGAAAGCATTTGACAGCTTGATTATAATACATGATGATAGGCCTAGACCAAGCTTTGAGACTTAGAACCTCACCCTAAACATTAAAAAAAACCCAACCACTTAGATGTTTAGCAAACTTAATTTAAAGGCTGTGAGATCTGTTGCACACATATAAATTTTCCCAGTGAAGAGAATCAGAGCATGAATGGAATAACAATTTCCACTTATCCTAACCAGGTAAAAGCTACTTCCCTTCTGTTGCCAGTAAAGAAAAGAACATTGAATAACCAAATATATTAACACCCTGAAAATAATCAATAAAGATCTGCAAATCCTCCCTGGGCCTGAGACTTATTTCCCAGAGGCACTGTAAGACAAGATCTTCCCATATTGCACAGACAACAAAGGGAAAATAAGAGGATTTCTGCTTGCCAGATCTTGAGAGAAATTTCTGTCTGTTAGAAAATGAACAAATGCGGAGGTTGGTGGTGGGGGGTTAATCTGATTACGTCATATAAAATCAGCGAGGAAAGTTGTGTCTTCTCCCAAGGGTTTTAACTGCCATGCTGTTTGGAAGGGAACCTAGAGAAGGTCTTGCTAGAGGCAACTCTGGTAGCCACTGGAGCAGAGGAAGGCAGAGAAGACATCTAGGCTTGACCATAAGGCATCTCTCCTCCTCACAACAGACCACTGCTTCTTGTGCACTGAGTTAGGGTTTGTGGAGGTCTTCATCCTTACCGGTACAGTTATCAGGTACAGTCCCAATCCCTGCATTGACACTGAGAAACAAGGAGGTGCCAGGAGAAGCTCCCCGGCTTAGAAATCAGGAGGTACAGACTAGTCTGTGTGTGCTTTGCTGACAGCTAGCCCCTTTTGTGCTAAATTGCCTTGAGTTTTATTCTGGGATTTCACTCTGGGCAGAATACTATTACTTTGGGGGTTTTAATTCAAAATTTCTGAAGTAAGGTAAGGGAATGTAGCAGAGATATTGCTATAGCATGAAACTGAGGGGTGGTAGGGCACGAGGTCCAGAGTGACATAAGTGCATCTGGGGACAAATCCTGATGGGATTAATAGAGAGTCAAATGCTTCTTCTGCCTCTTGCTTTTTCCATACTGACTTTTGCAATCAGTCTGTAGGATGAATTATTTCCAGAACCATAAACTTGTCTTTGAGAGGTCTAACCGGAGTAGCCCAAAGCAGCATGAGAGGTCTAACCGGAGTAGCCCAAAGCAGCAAGGGAGCTAAGAACTGAGCAGGGTGGGTGATCAGAGATCCTGTGTCCAGGCTCACTGGCTCTTTTGGCAGAGGAGGCATGTCCGTTGCACATGTTAGCCTGCATAATAAACACAGATAAACATATAAACAAGCAAGGGTTTTTAAGAGTTCATTCATTTCCAGTTTCACAGCTGAGAATAAAATGCTTGCATGACTTCAGACTAAAATAATGACTTATTCAAAGGTTACTTTCTGTTAAAGCTTTGCCTACATACAAAAGCAATTGTTTTTCACAACTTTGTGGCTGAGCCTCCTCTCGTCAAATTTAGTATGCATACATTTAACTTATTTTTCTAAATTTTATATGTAGTCAACTGGGAAAAATAGTGACTTTAAGAACACTTTTCATTTCTAAGTGAGACCTGGTGGAGTTATATCGCATATTGATGCAGAGAATGGTGTCAAAAATTTGTTTATAGTGAAGATCTTAGTTTTCTCTTTTCTGAATTCTATTAAGTGAAAGGCTTTTATGTCATAACATCATTAAAAGATTATAGTTTAAATCAGTGTTAATGTAAAAATAAAGAAAAAAAAATCAATCTTTTTATAATTGTATTTGTTCCCCAGAGATATTTCTGACAATGCGGCTGATCTATATAGAATATTTAAATGCAAAATACACAGTAATATTTTGCAAGGAGTGCTACATAGGGTAAGACAAAAAAAATCATTTGGAAAAAAAGCCCATCTAGATTAGAGATGAATATATTTTTCCAGTAAAAAAGTTATAGTTGTTACAAAGGCAGAAGCTTGTATCTTATTTGCAGCTAGCACAAAGGATCATGTATTTTAGTTAGCATTTCCCTGTAAACAACTTAAATTCTTGCTCTTAGTGAATTGTAATAGTTTTGTGGTGGTGCCTTAGGACTTTCATAAGAGAACAAAGCACACATGATCATTCTTTTGGGAGTACTTACACATGTAAATGTATCCACACCTATCGCACCCCAAAACTTTTTGAACAAATCTGCAACAGGATGTGACAGCCTCACATGCCTTAAAGATACACAGAGTGGAAAAGGTCTCTGGAAGAGGAAAGGGAGACCCTACTGGTGCCACTTCTGGAGGGGAGTGTCTAATCTGACAGCTGAAGATCCATGTGTGAGGGAGGGGTTGCAAGTACTTAAAACATATGAAACAGCACAGAATCCTGGTGAGAGACACAAACTCATATGATGTCAGACTTCCTTAACCATAGTGAGGTTTACAATGGCCAAGGATTTACAACAAGTGAGGTAATAAAAGAAGGACCAAATTCTTGCCCTGGTCAATAGTAAATAAACACTGAACTGCTGTGAGTGTCAGCTCTGCATCTGAGTGTTTCAATAAATGTTTGGCCTCTATAAGACTAGGGAGATGATGTGTGAGGTGCATTACTGATGTTGCTTTAGTGCCAACAGTCTTTATTGCGTATCATTTGCAACTAAAGTGTGAATATAGCGGTGAATGATCACCTGGCTGTGCTGCTCATGCATCCCTTTTCAGTCAAAATGTGCTGAGTTATTCAGGATTTACTTTTTAAAATGCCTAAATTAAACTAGCTCATTTTCCCCAGCCCTGGGGATCCCTAGCATATTTCACTCAAAATAAGATTAGACATTTTAAATAGCTCATCCAAGCAATCCAACTTGTTTCACCTGAACTGTGCAAAGGAGCACGAGCAGCACACTGGCAAGAGTGTGTCCAACAGTTGGGGAACAGCTGGCAAGTGATGACCCTCTCAGTGAAAACAGATGCTTGCAGAAAGTAGCTGTCTGCACCCCTGTTTCATTTACCATTATATCCTAGGACAGTGGCACAGGGATGCATGCACTGAAATGTTAGCTTTCTCAGAACTAGGCAACTGATCCTCTCATTTGGTACCTTGGGGGGTGAAAATGCTAGAAGGTAATGTTAATAGAGGCAGATGTTTTGTATTAACTAATTAAGGTGTGAATGAATAATTAGGTGTATGCCTGTCTTATAGGTGCTATGCACTGGCCAGTCAATTTAGATGTGGTAGCTGACTTTCAGAATATTAATTAGGGAAGATAAATCTCTTTTTTCAGATATACTAATTCCCTTATTTGTGTCTGTACATGTAAAAATAACCACAGATACACAACTATAGTAGACATTTTCTCTGAAGAAGTAGCTATACAACTAAACACCAAACATTGAGAAGGTGCATTTAGCATTAGGGAATTTATAATCAATTTGATATAATTTGAAGGGAATTTATTTAAAAGCTTGCCTTTTTTTTTTTTTTTTTCTCCAAATTTTCTGTGTGGTTGTATTTGATAAGTATATCTAGGGCAGAAATGGGAGTGAAAGAAAGGAGGATTGTTGTGATAGTCCCCCTGTTTTTAAAATATGTGACTTTCATCCCCTACCTTCATAGGCACTAATGAAAATTGAGGGCACCTGTATAGCACTCAATATACCAAATAACACCTTGCTTAAAGTGAGCAATTACAATTAAAAGTAATTTCTAAAGCTTAACAATGATTCTTATTTTGAACTTTAGATGCAGAATATGTTGAAAAGTTGAGGGGGTGGTTTTTCTTCTGGAGAATGAAATATTAGCTGTTGTCAAAGATGAGGCAATTAACAGCATAGCCCCATATGTTGGGAGGTTACAGAGAATTTCAATTTTCAGATGACAGACCAAGTTTAAATGATTACTGATCACCTGATTTAGGATTGTGAAGGCTAAGAAGTTTTTGATTGGCTCTGTTTATATCATAGATCTTGGTGAGGTCATCTGGGTACACTTCATCGGTACCTCACATGTCCATTGCCTGCCTCTTAGAACTTTGGGCAAACACTTGTCCTATCTGTTCCATGGATATGACGCTGAGTCTGTTAAGTGATAAAAAGACTTTGTGAACTTGTTTGGACATATTACAAGTTTTCTGTATGATTTGTGGTGTTCAGTAGGCCTGGCTACAATATTTCTTAAACTCCAGGCAAGCTGAAAGCATGGCATTAGAGAGTATACAGTAATAAGTGGCTACCCCTAAGTTGTTGTTCAAGAAGATTGTAAAAATCCAGACCTTCTCTTGTCATGAATAAGTAGCATTTCCTTACCACCTACTGTACCTTGTAACTTCTGTACTCGACTTGTAAAGAGCTGCTGCTGCGAGGGAGTGATGGTAATGCTGCTTCTGCTGCTCCTCTTTTGTAAGATTCTGTTTCTGGAAATAAATGAATTTTTAAGGAAAAAAAAATCTTATGGACATTCTGTTTAAAACTTATCAGTATCAGAAGGGTTTTGCCTCTGAATATCTGGGAATAATGAGAAAGACAATGCAGGACTAGATGGGTCATTATTTGGATCTGCAAGGGCAATACATATGGTCTTCTCCCATATACAAAGAATATCATCGTGCCTTGATTCTCTAAAGAAAGTGATTGTAACTTAGAGTCTTCAGATATGATAGCTGAAGTGGCTAATCTCTTCCCTGATGAGATCTGACAAGAAATTAATGGACTGACTGAATGGATTTGTCTAGGTCTATGGCGTTCATCATCCCTTTTCCTCAGTGGCTTTTTCTTTTGTTTGTTTGTTTGTTGGTTTTTTTTTTGTCTCTTAAAAGTCTCTGTCCGTGTTGATACCCTGTCTGACACACAGGAGTAGACAAGTCTATTTTCAGGCAGACATCAGATTGTATGATGAGAGATGTGGGAAGGGACAGCAGTAGGCTGTATGAAAGAGGCAAACCACTCTCTTGAAAATCAATATTTATCTTTACTGTTTCCTAGTACCAGAGATCAGTATTAGATGGAGGAAGGGAGCTGCAAATTGACAGTAAAATCTTGTGTATGTGACTACATGCAAGGGGAAAAGATCTCTGGAGATGAGGAAACCAACATCTGCTCCTCTACAAAACCCAGTATCTGAGTTTATTATTGAAAGCATTCCTTCTGCACTTGCTGAGGTTAAGATTTCACCATAACACTCAAGACCATGCTGGCTGACCTGGTGCTGTTCTAGGAAGTATTATATTCGTACTGCATTTCTCTGCTGAGATGAGTAATAAGCTCACATCCTGAAGGAGCACCTAAACTTTTGTGCTTCTAACCTTCTCTCAGAGCTACCTATGGCATGGGTGAGAATGTGGGGGGTTTTGG
This sequence comes from Thinocorus orbignyianus, assembly GCA_013400375.1. NCBI lineage: Eukaryota > Metazoa > Chordata > Aves > Ciconiiformes > Thinocoridae > Thinocorus > Thinocorus orbignyianus. The sequence continues at coordinate 504,207 of VXBW01007018.1, forward strand.
CTAACGAAGCACCCTCTGCAGGCTCCCAGATCCATATTGACTCTTTAATCCATCATGGTGAGACAAATGCATTAGCTGTTTAGCACAAGACAGCCTCTGCAAAGTTGGAATAATGGGAGACTTAACCACACAGTGACTGTTCCTGTGTGGCCTCAGATGGCTATTTAAGCAGAAAGGAGGAGGCTTCCATGCATTTTAGAGCAATTAATGCTGCAGCATTTTTGAATTTATATTCTGGGTGAACTCTCAGATCAATAAATGTATGTATAAATGAAATTAAATTTACCAATATGCTAGTCCCTCTTGCCTGTTAAATCTATATGAATGTCACTTACAAAGTATGTTGGCCACAACATTCGACTACATAGGTCTTCGCAGAAAAAAAATGGAGTTGGGAAGGGGTGATTTTTTTCCCCTTTTTTGTGAGGCATATAGCAGAACCTTCTGCCTGGTGAAAACAAGACATTTGAAGGCCTGTAAAAAGGTTTTAGCTTACTCTTTTGTTTAAATACCAGACTACTAAGAAGTGCAATAAGTTTCCACACTCAGCGATGAAGAAACATGAAGAAATATGAGTGGTTGTTGGCATTAACTTCAGTAATTGGCTCATTTTTGAACACAGAAGCCTCCTTTGATATGGAGAATAGTTGAAAATAAATTATTGCTTAATGCAGCTGAATTTTAGCAAAAAAATGGCAATATAATAGGTTATTTATTTATGTGCTACTTATGTGAGGAGGTATTCATTAATTTTAATCATACAAAAGTCAAAATGAGTTATGCTGTCATTTTAAAGGTCTGAAGTTTCACTCTGTGCTATTAATTAGCAATGTATTTTACTAGCAGTACTTTAACTAATATTATTGTTTAATGATAGGAACTTTAGCCTCTAGAAAAAAAGTATTTGCCTACTGATTTACCTAGTAACTTTCAGTTTACTACATAATGCCTCCAACCTTTATTATTAATTATCCATGAATACATTTTTTTTTTGTTCAAATGGTACTTGAAAACTGTAAAAGTCACATAAAAGTTCATTTTAGCAATACAAGTCATATGTTCTCATGTTCTTTATCCATGATACATGTTACTCATACAGCTGCCATTGAGATAAATTTGCAGTTAGCTAGAATTACGTTGTCATATTCCAGAAGTCCCCAAATTAAGACGAAAGGATGATCAATATGATATCTTTTTGTTCTCAAACCTCTTACCTACGTATGAAACAACCAAAATGATTTACAACTGCATGTGTATGTGACAAGCTGTACCTATAATTTGTCCCTGGTCTGGTCTATGCCTCTTTTTGCCCCCTTCCTTTTGCATAGATAGATGATATTCGCATTTCTTTGGTGAAAAAAAAAAAAAAAAAAAAAAAAAAAAAAAGTGATTTCTGGTTATTTCCCAGGCATGGGGCCCATAACCATGCTTAATAATATACAAAGATGAACAATTGAATGGTTTCATTGTTCTCTCTTCTTTTCAGAATGGATTCCTTGTGTTCTAAAAAGTAATCCTGTGTCACCAGTAATTAGTCTCGGAATGGCTCTGGCTGCTAGTGTTTGAATAGGTTAAAACATTTTGAGCGTAGATGGATTTCAGTTTGTCCCATACTGAAAGCTGAGAATTAATATCAAGCTTCTACTCAAAAATTATATCTTCACAGGGACAGAATACAGATAAATATCAATGTCTTTCATGAAGATACCTTTCATGTAGACTGACATTATTTCTCTATCGACCTAATTAGGCATTGCAAAGTAAATGAAACTAGACAAACACAGTCATTTTAATTTAATTGAGCCCAGAGCTTGTCGTAAGAAAACAGTAAGACATACAGAAGTCCTCTGAAATAGTCATATCCAATTAATTGAATGATGTATGGATAGGAAAGGGTCAGTCATAAAAATTGGGTAGGTGATGTGAGTTGTGTTCTTAAAATAAGAGGTCAGAAGGCAACATTCACTTTGTCCTGGTAATTGATTATCAGTACTCTCCCCCACTTCCTGCCTAACTTGTAAATACTTTGTACTGAGAATCTTACCAGCCCTTAGCACTCAAGGACAGAAGGACTATTCTGGAAGAACTATTACATTGTATGATCCAAAAAAAATTCTCATACTAGAAATTAGAAGGACAACCTACTGGGGGGAAAAAACCTAAATCCAAACCCCAAAAGAAACAACCCAGAACAGTTCTTTAAAGATACCACCAGTATATAGAGATAAACACATATATAAAAACATACATGTTAGAAGCGGTGAAACCACTTAAACTGTCAAGTTCAATGAGAAAAATGAGATTTAATTGGATACTGTTCAATAGTTCAGAGCTCCCACAGCTGACTTTATGAACCCCAGGCATGGGAGGGAGCAAAGAAACACCAAACAATTCTCGTTAACCATTTAAACAGTAACTAGTGTGAGTGCAATGTTCATTACACAGAATTATATGTGTTTCACCCATCTTTCTCCCCCTTTATTGACTTGTTTCCTTATGAAGCTGAGCTGTGATCCTAGTACGGATCAGCAGTGCCAAGAACAACAGAGCCTTGGTCGGTAACTGCTCTTGTAGTAGAAATAATAGGTCATGATAATGGTCGTTGGCTCTCTAAGCTACAGACTGCAACTGATTTATACCTGCTATGTTTCTCCTTTCACTCTGAGCAATGCCTGAGTTAAAAGGCATGAGGTGGAGGGCCAGGAGACACCAAGGATGGTCTACTACTCACTGCAGTAAGAAAGTCCTGATGGCCCTTACTGGCTTCACCAAGGACCATACCTTTGCCTACGGCCCAGGAGTCCTATTTCAGCTCAGGCTGGGCCTCCATTTGCTACTTGGGCTGTGCTGCTTCTGACTCTAGACTGACATCTGCCGTCCGCTGTTCCTGGCTTGTTGGCTGGGCTTCTTGGGTGAGTGTTGGACCTGACTTGCCACTCTGAATTTTGCTGGAGGCCACTGGACTGCTGGCACAATCTGTTATTATCAGCAGCCCTGCTCTGTTTCCGATGCTCAGGTGCCACCACTTGGTAAGATCTCTGCCCTGCCGCTGGTTGCATAATTGTGGCTTCTGGCTCATTGCCATAGTGGAGCAGCCACACTTGAGGAGGTTCTCAGGGATCCAGCTCACATGGGAGCTGGCTCACCCACAGCAGCCAGGGCTCTCGCTAGTGATCCAGTACATAATTGTCATTGAATGTCAGCAAAAGGTCCTTTGCATACCAGACCATTGAATGCAGAAAAAATGTATGATAGCAATAGTTACGTAACCCCACATTGAGTTATTTATCATTCATTCATGATAAAAGAACAAAATCAAGATATTCACTAACTCTATTATCATTCTTACATAAGCCACAGAACAGAAGTAGGAAGAAATCTTCACTAATTCATGCCAAATAATGGAGCTGGACCTGCTTAGAGAAAAACGAATGGGCGGCTCAACTGCAGGATCCAAGGAGAGACTAGTATCATTCTTTATCACAAGAGACACCTGTCCAGGACTCCAGACTAGCTGATCTGGTTGCAGCTGCTGTAATTAACATTGTCCTCTGTGGCCAAAGGAGAAAGAATGTAATGACTTGAATGGCATTCAGCCCCACAAAATTGACTCAACATCTAACATCACTGGGGACTGGACATGGGGCCTGACTTCCTCTAGCTGACTTCAGGCTGCTTCTCTCAGTGCCAAAAGTTAGTCAGAGTGATGACGGCCAGATGCATTCAGTACAACTTCAATGGATTTTGTCTGCTTTTAAATTCAGAAGGATTGGTGCTCTAATGAACAAGAGTAAGTTTCCTCACTTCTGCAACATGTCGCTTTTCCTTATCCCTTCTTCTTAGACTGTAACTGAAGTAAAGTCTCACCCACCATATGCTCACTCATGAACAAATTACTTTGAAATTCACTACCAATGGATTGCTGAACTAAAGCCCTGGTTCAGTAAATGCCTTTTACTCAACTTCATTGCCATTATACCTTTTAATTATTATTTTCAGAGCAATTAGTGTAACATTTTTCCTTTTCTCTAAAACATTCTTTTAAGAAGAACACATGCTGTTCAATAGCTGGCTTGGAAATGGAAAAATGCCTATAATTGACACATCTCATGTTCTACCACTGCAAACTACCGAATAATGTTAAAAAGTTCCTGAGGTTTTGTTAAACTCATTAGAGCCATGTGTCCATGGATTTAAGTGTCAACTTAAAGGACAGCATGACACCTCAACCATTTGAGAAATGATTACCTAGAGAAGGACCTGAAAGACAAAAGCTTTCCTTCATTACTAAAGGGCCATAGAAATACTTTATGTTTTCACAGAATTTCTCTGGGGCACTTCTGGTACAAAATGCTACATAAGATTGAAATATAGATTCTGAAGCTGAAGGAGCCTAAATCCATTTTTGTTCTCGGCTATAATGTTAATTTAATCTCTTAAACTGTTTCCATCTCAATTTCTATGTTGTTTTCCACCTTAATGTGACCTTGGCTTTCTATACAAAGATTATAAAAATATATTCAATTTCAGCTGTGTGTTTATTATTTCATGTGGTATTTTAAGGACAACCTGTATAGGAACAGGATCATTGCAGATTTTATCTGCATCTTCCCATGCCTTATATAAAAGCAATGTTTGAAATAGTATAATTTAAATGTGTTTAGAATAAGTAAATGGAAAACAACCGTCCATTTCCAGTCATTTGTAGCTGAATAAGGTTTTTTTCAGCTACATGCCATTGAGCAATATGCTTGGTTTCCCAAGCCAGGAGCAGAACACTAGAGGACAGTATTCTCAAGAGTCCCATAGTCAAGAAAGTGATTCCTTCATGTAGTGAGAACAAAGGAAACTTGGATACTCCCTATTAATCTGCAGATTCCATTGTCAATAGTCTTAAGTTTTAGACTCTGTCAGACAAAATTCCTGATTTTAACCTACTCCTAGAGGATCTGGTTTATTTTTTAGTTTGTTTCTTTCACCCAAGGCTGAAATCACATGAAAAACATTCATCAGAGAGGGAGATGGCAGAAATCCAGACCTAAATTCTTACTATGAGAAGAATTCATTGTGGCCCCATCCTCTAACTGCAGCTCTGATTCCTTTCCGCTCTAAACTTTGAACAACCCTCTCTTAAGGATTAGTTAAATATGATTTTGAATGCTACGTCTTTTGATCAAATCTAATTTGAAATCACTTGACTTTTCTGAACAGACACTTTTCTCCCAAACTTCGTCAGCAATCTCAGTTTCTAAGATCGCTGTAAAATAAATTATTTTTAGACTGATTTATCCATAAAATAAAATTATATACTGGCATACTATGTGATTATACAGTTTGTACAGTCTGTAAACAAGAAGTCATTAAATCTACCGAATATTGTGTGCACTGTTCTTACAAAGTCCTGTACAAAATGGCTTTGAAAATGCACTTATATGAAATAATTTAACATGAAAACTGTCAAAGGCAGTTACAAAAATTTGTAGAGAAGTCCAATGCTGTTGGGGTTGGTTTGCTGGATTTGGGTTTTTTTCCCCAAGGACTGAATATAGAATCTCTTGGTTTCTCCATCCAGTCTGAGGTGTCAACACAGCCAATTGTGTCTCACAGGCTTTGCTCCTAGGTGGCTGGAATCTGATATTCTTACCATAAGTATCTAAGCCACGTTAGATAATGCAGGTCTCTTACCTGGTCTCCACCTGCACAAGAGTGAGGGTCTCTTCTAATACCATCACCTCTGTTGGTCCTGTGTGAATTTCTGACATTCTGAAGATCTGAAATATCACTGAAAGTTTGTATGATTAAAAAAATTAACTGTTCCTGGAGTGGGGTGAGAAGGGAAGAACAGACCATTGTTTTCACTGAAGTCTGTGTTAGTGCCTTGGTTTATTAAAGGCTGTTTATCTAGTTTGGAGAAAAGGTGACTGAGGGGCTCATTGCTCTCTACAGCTTCCTGAGGAAGGGGAGAGGGAGGTGCTGAGCTCTTTTCCGTGGGATCTAGTAACAGGACATGCGGCAATGGCTCAAAGCTGCACCAAGGGAGGATTAGACTGGACATTAGGAAGCATTTCTTTGCCAAGACTGGAACAGGCTTCCTAGAGAGGCCTATGTCCCATCCCTGTCAATATTTAATAGGCATTTGGACAATGCTCTTAATAGCATGCTTTAACTTCTGGTCAACCCTGAATTGTTCTGGCAGTTGTACTAGATGATTGAAGTTCCTTCCAAATGGAATATTCTGCTTTGTTCTATTCTAAAAAACAATTCATATTTTAATGAAGAATTTTAAAAAGTATTTACATGTTGTTATTTTCAAGTATTTGATTTCAATTAATGTATCATTCTATTATAAATTTATAGGAGCACCTCCTGATAACTTCATTTGGAGACTATGACCAGGGCTATCTCATACTCGTAATAGTCATGCTACTCTAGAGAAATACAGATTTTGCCATGAGAACATGGAGGTTCAAAGTTATATCCCTGTTGTGGATGCAGATAGTGTCTCATTTCTCCAAACTATCCTAATGGGATCAGCCTTGACTCATTTTCAAGCTGCAGTACCCTCGGGTTTGTGGGAGCTGAAGGAGGTGTGACCAGACTTTGTTGTATTGTGATCTATAGCAGGCTTTGCTCTGTGAATCACAGCCAAGTTGTTTTCCACAGTGCAACCTCTGCCTCAGGCTGTAGGCCAGGTTTCTCTGGGGCCCTTCCAAGGGAGTCAGGTGGGTCTTCCAAGGAGGCAGGTGGGTCATTTCCAGTGGGATTGGCACTATTCTCCCCTGCTATTGCCCATCTGTGTGCCATTATGGATTTTCCCCCTAAGTTTGTAAATGTGTGAATGTGTTCTTCTTTTGAAGGGGAAAATGCACCTTTGGTGAGGGCTCACTATTTCTGAGGACATGAATTTGATGGAAGTTTTGTGCTTCCTCCCTCTCTTTGTAGTTAAATCTCACTCAGGATTATTGCTGTTCTCTAAATCTGTGCTCAATGAGCTTCTCACCTCATTGATGAAAGATTTAGTGACAGGAATTGAGTTAGAGTCTTAAAGAGAGAAACAGAGTTGGGAGAATTAGGCAGACCAGCCATCGAAGTAACTCGCTGATGTACCAGATCCAGCAGTACACATTTTAATAACATGTGGCCTATGCTGTTCTGCTGTGAAAGCCATTAAATGGATTTCTTTGATGGCAAAACCGCACAGATTTGCACTGATATTTTTGAGGGTGAATGCAAACAATCTATCACTTGTATTTCCTATAAAGCACAGCTTTATATTCTTGTAGCGAAAACTTTTGGATAGGTAATAACATTTATATAACAGTCCTTATCTGTATAGCATTAATTAGATGTGCAAAATATGATTAGTATGCAAAATATTAAGTATGGAAACTGTATTTTTATTGTGGTAAGTGCCCATCAGGAGATATGAGTGAGTAATGAGCTGTAACAAAAAAAATTAAAATTAAGTACTACTAATGTGTGATTTCTAATACAGAAAGAAAGCTTCTCCCTTGCTATTTTCCCCCTTCTCTCTGTAGCTCATTTAATATTAGAGAGAAATTGTGAGATCTGTAGGTAACACCAAATACATGGAAAATAAAGATAGAGTGAAGTGCCATCCAAGACAACATCCAAGTCTTTCAAGATTTTTGAGTTGTCAGACAGCATGTATTTTCAGGGCTTCTTTATTTACTAGCAACAGTGCTATATATTAAGTGTACTTTCTGCCTTTAAAATTTAATTATTTCAGATGTGAAAAATTATGAAATTCAGCAAAAAAACATAGAACACCAGTTCTTAAGACCACTTTAGCACAAATCTAAGGTTCTTACTATTCAAGAAAAAAAGTGTTCACCTCAGAATGAAGGAAAAAACCCTCAGAATTTTAACAAAGAAAAACTGTAAAACTGTTCCAGCAATCTAAACACATCAGTCTTTTGTCTTTGTGAAATGGCTCCTAAATGTTCATTGTAAAATTGTTTCCTGTTTAAATACGATCATGGAAAAGCTATAGGTCTTATATTTTTCTTTGTCTACTTTCCATGTTAAACAACCAACCAGCCAAACTTAGATTATTTGGTTTTTTTTTATTGTGAATTTGTAGCTTTAATTTCTCAAAGGACTGCACAGTCAGAGTAAAGAGTGAGCAAAGACATAACTGCTTTCTGCTTAAAGATATGCAAGATTTTCCTTGGATATTCTTACTAGCAGTTCAAAGAAAAACTTTACTCAGTTCTTTGGTATACGAAATGTGAAATTTAGTATCATAATGAAATCCTATTAATAAAAAGCGACACACACACTGTAAATTGTATCCTCTCCTCTTTCACCAGAAGTAAAGAAATATGATTTTTTGTGTTTACATGTATGTCACTGTGAAAATTGAATTAATATCTTCATAAATTAGCATTGTTTTTAGGACAGTTTACTTTGTATTCACAATGGAACATCAGTACAGAACCTGTTCAGTTACAGAACAACACTGAAAAGTGATGTAGTCTTGAGACTTTTCGTGGAGGCATTAGCCTAGATTTACTGTTGCTGACAGCCTAGTTTGCCACATAGTTTGCAGAATTAATTTTCTTTGTCAGCTATAAAAAATTTTGCTGATAAAGATTGTCTGTGTGGTTTATAACAAACAACTTATAACAAATGTTTTCATGTTTCAGTATATGATATGTAATAAAGACCCAAGATCACTCAAACCGTGCACGTAATTTTAGACCTGTTAATCCCATTACATCTTTTACTAGTGTTTCTTTTGAACAAGAAACATATTTAGGCACTCAAGTATTCTGTTTTTCATTTCACTGAGATTTTAATAGATATTTTTCCAAAAGGAAATGAGGTACAATAAGTTTTTTATATTATTGTTTAAAAACTCTCTGGATTCCTAAAATATGTCACAGGATTAGTGCCTCTTTGAAAACAGTATTTACATTAGATTTTCCATCTCAATAGATAATCACACTAATGGTCCCAAAGTATAGGAAGGCAATGCAGGAAATTCCCCCTTCTTTTTCAAGATGAGATGGGTTAGTCTTTGCTTTACTGGAACTTTGGAAGGACCTTATCTGAATAAATATATAGTTACACTTTGAACACAAGGTAGAATATGAACACCTCTATTAATTTATATCAGAAGTGGTCTCCTTTCCAAATGTTATACTATATACATAAAATCATCACCTCACAGAAGATGCAAATTATGCATTTTTAAGCACTGTTTTCAAAAGGTCTTGTTTTACTCCAGGAAATAATTTTCAAGCCTAAAAATTGAAGAGGAACAAACCTTCTTGTTCAGCTTTTCTGCCACCAGGTATTTTTTTTTTTCCCTATGAGAGATTTCCTTAGCAAGCACTGTTTAGTAAAGTCCTACATAACAGATCGATGTTTTCTCTGGTTTGTATAGCTTAAGAGGTTGGTTAAGGCAACTGCAAGAACAACTCCTCAGGCTATAGCCTGATTTTCTTCAGTATTTTCTGTGGGAATCCCTGGGCTCCTTTTGACTCCCTGTACCATGGTTTTGTTTACCATCTTCCTCTTGGTGACCAACCACAAATGTGGATACCACTCATCCAAAAGCATACACATATAATATCTGTCATCATTTGGCATTTTTGTCTGAGGCAATGCAGGTATTCCTCTGTAATGAATATCTGGAAGGGGTTCCACAGAGCTGAAATACTCTTGCAAAGAACACATCATGCTCTCTTAATCTTCCTGTTTATAATTATAATTCCACTTCAGTTTGTCTCAGAATCACTGTTTTTTCCATCCTGAAGAATAGTCTTGCCCGTAAGTGTGCGAAGTTGAACTTTGTAGGCTTTCCCCAAACTCTGTTTAACCTGTGGCTATCAGTAAGTGTCTACAGACTATTTGAGTATTAAGGTTTGCATTGGTTGTGCTTTGGATTTAATCCTAAAACTAAAGTAGAGGCTAAGGGAGACCAGCAAAGAACTCTTCCGTTTTGTACTAAGAAGACTTCATTTTGGAATTAATTTAATTATTTTTTTTGGTCTTGTGTCTATTGGAGCACTGTAGCTATCATTTGTAAAATGTAGTTAATGTTTGCCAAATAAAGCCTGAATTACTTTTGTTGAGAAAACTCTCATTGATTTCAGAAGGCAGAGAATTGGATCCATTAGGGAGGAAAAAGAATGTTTTTTTCTAAGTGAAACAGAATGGCTGCTCCAAAATATACTGCAAACCGTAACTTGGCTTTTTGTTACGCTACACTGTCTAGCAAGAGTCCAAACTGGGACCCATTACTTTTAATAAGGATACATTTAAGAAGATGAATTAAGTCTCAGACAGAAGAGGCAGGTGAACTTGTCCTAACTGTGGGTGGTGCAGTAATTAAAAATCAGGGAAACTGTACTCTCTGACAGTTCATTAGACAAAACAGTATGGGGAAAATGTCTTGTCATGTCTAATTGCTACAGCTGCTTGGATTTCTCTGTTATTCTGAGACATCAGCTATTCATAAACCAGCAGGAGGAATTAATCTGTGGAAAGACACACTTCCTACGTTACATGTGTCCTATGTGATCAATGTCTCCAATCTTCGACTAAAAGCTTAACTAAGCTAAGAGATGTGACAAATGTAACAGTGGAAAATCTATATCTAGCGATAGTGCTAGAACTATTGAATTGAGCCAACGTTACTTAGGAGCGTAATGATGTCCGAGTGGGATTATATTGTGTTGTCTATCAAGATAATTTTTAAATACACATTACTAAGCAGTTCCAGATGTGAAATTTGAGCTAGGGCTACTGGCACTGGAGCCTTCTTGTTTCATCTCATGGTATGTAGAGAAACATAGGTGGATGATCCTACAGTATAGCAGAAAAATATATTACACTGTTTTTCTTTTCTTTCAGTTGTATTTCCCATTGTATAGAATTTTCACTTTTTCCATAATAAAATGTGAGGCAGCTCACAGTGTGGCAGATTTTGGCCTTGAGTTGGTTATATTTCAGGCATTTTTAGAACAGCATATTGTGCTGTGGCTGCACACATAACAGGTAGTTTAAGCACTGGGCTTTCAACTGAAGTGACTGAATTGACATGAGACCAACTGAAATCACAGCCTATTTCTGCAAAACGGATTTCTGTTTTCCAATAGAGTCTGCATGGTTTGATATAGCTCTGATCCTGCAAACATTTGTGTATGCATTTCATATTATCAATAGTAGACGCATGTCTTTTGATAGAACTTCATACTAATCAGATAATCATTAAATGCTCATTGCACTAACGTTTATCATTACTTACGGGCTACCAGGAAATTCATACAGGATCTATATAGCCCAGTTTTTACATTTCCTTACATCCTAAGTTTTTTGCTTCAGTGACTTCTGCAGTGCCAAGAAGCCTTTCTAGAGAGTACATACATGCACATAGAACCTTGTGCTTCACCAGGCTTGAGCTCACTTGACATAGACAATATCCATGGAAAAGTACTTTTCACAAGGGACTTTTACATGTTTTTTTCTGGATTTTTATGGAATATGACTTTTACATGTTGTTTTAGTGATGGTACTGTGCAAAGTTGAAAATTATGATGATAACAACCCAGATCCACAGAACTTCACTAAGGCTCTTGAAAAGCATTTAAATGCAATAAGTGAGATAGTTGACTTGATTGATGGCTACAATGTTTGCAATAGTTTTGCCTGAGTGCTTTTTGAAAACAGTACTTAAAAAGCTTTGTTTGTTACTGTATTGATCAACATTTATGTCAACAAAGCTCCACCAACTTCAGTTAAACTCTACCAACATATGACAGGGATATATTGATAAATCAAATCCTAAATAATTAAAAATGTATAAAGTGTTGTTTGTTTCTAGACAAGTATGCAAAACAAGGGTGGAAAGTACATTGATGTATCTGAATGCTTATTTTCTTAGCTGTGTGGTAGAGGGAACAAAACCTAAGTTGGAAATTAGTAGGCGTGAATTCTTCAATTAATTAGGAGTATGCCAAGTTTAGCATATGTTTTTTTGAGGCAGTGAACGTAAATGCTGTGTAAATTCTGTCTCCCACTGAGGATACTCCCTTAGAGATCAGCTCCATCTTATCAAGTCCAGTGTAGCTGTGCATGATCAATCTTGTAGCAGAAGAGGTGACTCTGGTAACTAGAGCTTCTCTGGTATTATATAATGACTCATAAGCAAATAAAAAATCATATCACGCACATTTTAAGAAGCAATAATTTACACCTGACACTTAGCAGACATGATTAGAAACTGAAGGTGTAGCCTGTACTTCTTTCCCCCAGTAGAAGAGTAGTGAACAGGGATGAAATTTATTAATTTCAGTCATTCTTCAGTCTCCTGGGTTTATTTTTAAGTTTTGTCTGTATCCTATCATCATCCAGAAGAGAAATCATATTTTTTAGGATCATTGATTTTTCATAAAAATCAATAGATCATATCAGGCCCTGTCACAAGACTTAGATGGAGAGTTGGAACTTGCAAATTGCAAGCATGAGTTTAAAATTCTCAACAAGATGGCAATTTAAGCGTTTAGTTTGTTCCTAATCTTATTACAGGCCCCCTGAGGCTATATTTGCCTTCGAGGCAAGCGAATGTTTTGAACATAGCAGCAGGAGGAATTAAACAGTCCTGTACCAAAAGAGCAAGAAGAGGAATTTTGAAAGGGTTTCAAGTTTAGGGTTAGACTCAGACTACTGTGTCCAACCTGTCACTCAAGTTCTCATTACAGTCCCAAGGTCAATCACTCTGACCAGGATAAATTAGTACATAGCTGCACTTTACTTTTAACACTGCTGGAGATTAACATCTTTATCCTTTGCAAGTTCTTTTTTCCTTAAAAGTACCAGAGCTTTCAATGTGAAAGTGGTAAAATCTCCTAGTGGTGAAATTTAGTGGGACTTACACCATCATTCACTTTTCCTGTTCTTTTTTTCAGGGAACAATGCGTGATTGATGGGTTGAAAGACTTAAATCCTCTTTTCATCTAAGTACCAGGCAATACCAGTCAATGCCTACTGTAGTTTCAAGGATACTGATTCTTTTAGATTTATTAAAAAAAAAATGAGAAGGAAAAAAACCAACTAGTCACAAAACAGAAGATTAAATTTGGCAAAATCTGTCATGACTGCCAATTTATTTTCTAGAGAGACCAAGAATGGAACAAAACTGAAATGTTTGCAACATTTGGCCTGAGCAGGAGGAATCACAGAATGACACGGGGTTGGAAGGGATCACTGGAGATCATCTAGTCCAACCCCCCTTCCAAAGCAGGTCCTCCTAGAGCAGGTTGCACAGGAACATATCCAGTTGGGTTTTGGATGTCTCCAGAGCTGGAGACTCCACACCTGTGACTAGTGAAACAGTGTGACACAACCCTATGCAAATCTGATCTAGTGGGTGTCCTTACACTATACAAGTAAAAAAAATAACTCTTATCTATTGAGGTACAAAGAAACTGCTGTCAGGAATTTATATTTCACATTATAAATAATGTGGAGGCTGTGGAGAAATTATATATTTTCTGTTAAATGTAAATAGCAGCTAAAGACTTAATTGAAAAAAGGCAAAAGGCTTAGCAGAAATCCTGAACTACAGTTCCTCCTTACATTTACCGGGAAGTGCGCTTTCAATTTTATCTCTTTTTCTGTCAAAAAAAAAAAATGAGATTACCTCTTTTTTTATTTTTTTTTAACCAGGCTATGCAATTCTGAAATCTATAAAAATAATACAGTCCATAAAAGTAAATCAAACCCCACTGTATCTAACTATAACTGCATGAGACAAATAATCTTAATGGAAGACCATTCAGAAAATTACTTATTTGTAATTTTTATAGTAGTTTAATTTCCTTTTATGTGCTATATTGTCATTGGTGTCCACTGCAAATGAGGTATTGCACCTCACAGAACTTCTAAAATACTCTTTATTAATTTAAGCTTCCTTTTTCATTGGTATCGAAAAATTTATTTGTTTGCTTTGGATTTTTGTCCCTATGCTCTTTTTTTTTTGGATGTCTGAGTTCTGTTTTTCTAGCAAGGCATTTTTAGGTGGGCCTGTCTTAAAAGCAGTCAGCTTCCTAAGTGGAACAGTCAGTGACTTTTTGAAAATAGAATAATTAGAAGAGTAGCTGGAATTACAGGTAATTTGCTATACATTAATAACTCATTTTGTGAACACTCCATGTAAACACTGTGATTAAATACCAATTACTTATGGGAATTTAAAGAAAGCCATGTCTTTTCACAGGATTCAAAATCTAAGCAGAAACAACTCCTGCATCAGATGAGTTAAACTAAAACTTGTTCTTCAGAGGGGCTTATGTCCAGGTCTAAAATCATTGTTTGGAACTCTCTCTCTTTCCTTTTTAAATGTCATTTTTGCTTAACCGAGCAGCTCTAAAAGCAATAGGGATTTTTTGTGTGTGTGTGTGTGTGTGTGTCATGTCTTGCTTTACCTCTAAACTTGTGAAATTGATAATTCTTAGAAAGCCATGCCCAGTAAAGTATATTGACTGCTCAGTTGAAGGTACGTCCCAATACATTACTGCACACATACAGACTGACTTAACATTGCACAAGTTATCAAATAAGCATATTCATAGTGATGTACAGTCTAGCTTTTCTGTGTATATATAGTGGCAATTGTTCCAGGGTTTCTAGATGATAAGGAGTCCTGCTTATCCCTTACCCAACAGCTTTGTACCCATTTTGATAGGATATTAAGTATAGAGGTCTAACAACCAAATCAGCAGATCTCCCATCTTTTCCATTCAAATTGGAAAAAAAATGCTTATTTGTGCTTCCAGCACAATTAAAAACAAAACAAAGAGTAATACATCTCTTTTGAAAAATAAATGTGTTTGGGTTTGGGTGTTTTTTTGTTTGTTGGGTTTTGGTTTTTTGTTTTGTTTGGTTTTTTCCCAAAAGTTTATATCCTTTTTTAATATATATTTGTTTTTTGTCCTGATTGGGTCTGATAGGTTCAATATTGCTGCTTCGATTTGCTTTTCCATATGATTTTCCCACCAGTCAAGTAGCTTTTCAAGTGGGATATATTCTAATTCTAATAGTTCTAATATCAATACATTCTGAGAGACGAAGAGATTGAGAGCAGCCATGCTGAGAAGGGTGTGACAGTACTGGTGGATGAAAAGTTCAACATGAGCCAGCAAGGTGAGCTCACAGTTCAGAAAGCCAACTGTATCCTGGACTGCATCAAAAGAAGCATGGCCAAAAGGGTGAGGGAGGTGATTTTCCCTCTCCGCTCTAATGAGACGCCATCTGGAGTGCTGCATCCAGATCTGGACCCTCAGCACAGGAAAGACATAGACCACAAAAACAATCAGAAGAATGGAGCATCTCCACTATGAAGACAGGTTGAGAGAGTCATGGTTGTTCAACCAGGAGAAGAGAAAGCCTCTGGGAGACCTGATTGCAGCTTTCCAGTACTTAACAGGGACCTACAGGAAAGATGGGGAAAAAATCTTTAACAGTGCCTCTTGTGATAGGACAATGGGTAGTGTTTTTCAACGAAAAAAAGGGTAAATTTAACCTAGATATAAGGAAGAAATTTTTTATTATGAGGGTGGTGAAATGCTGGAACACATTGCCCAAAGAGGCAGTAGATGTGCCACCCCCGAAAACATTCAAGGTCAGGTTGGACAGGGCTTTGAGCAACCTGATCAAGTTGAAGATGTCCCTGCTCATAGCAAGGGTGTTGGGCTAGATGACTTTTAAAGGACCCTTCCAACCCAGACTATTCTATGATTCTATAATTATCTTGTGTTAGTGCCAGTAGTTCTGTTGCAAATTTCCTGTCTCTTGCTGAGCACGGAGACATTGTAGAATCTGTGAAGCACTATAATTCATCACATTTCTGAATTTTTTATCTAAACTATAATTAAATATAAATTAAAATGTGGAAATAAGATTTATATACAAATCATAAATTTTAATGGAATATGCTGGTTCTGGCTCTAAGTTTCTGACTAGTCCACCCAAACGTAATCAGTGATCAGTTATTTCCTTAACTATGTCTAGCATTTGGTCTCTAGATACTCTTAAACAGTTTAACATTGTCAGGAAAATATTTTTTTTCTTTTCATAATTTGGCTGCATAATCAAATTCTTAGCCAAGAACGATACAAAGAACCTCCAACTGTTTCTGTCCAATTTGTCATACTTTAATTCACAGCATTTTAAGAACACTGATTATCAGGCCTTTGTTTTTCATTAGTTCCCAACCTAGATGGTTCAAACATGAGAATATTGACGCAGAACAGTGACACATCTCTGCAGTAGGAGAATGGAAAACGGTATTTCCTACTCCAACTCAGCAGGGGTACTTCAGCAGTCAGCACTGTGCATGTTGTAATGGCGTGCTTCAATAAACAACTCCAGTTTTCACAGCTCACCCACATACTCGGCTCTTCAGCTGCCTGGTTGATTCAAGGGGAATCTTTCTTCTCTTTGTCTTTGCTGAAACTCATCACTCTTATACAATGGAGCAGTTTGGAAATGCATGAATTGTTTATCTTTCCACTGGGAATGATCTGAACCACCTATCCTCCTCCACCTGTCATTCTGGTTATCAAAGATACAACACGTAAAAACAAGTATACAATGTCCGATTAAATGTCCATCTAGCTTAGTTCCTGATGATACCTGATACTGGATGCCTAGGGAAGAGTGAAGGGATTCTGCATGGTTACTTTCTGAGGATTCTTCCAGTCTACAGCAATTTAAAATTCAGGATTTCTTTCTTAGACAGAAAGTGTAGCTTTCCATTTAATGGCCTTGTTAGAGATTTCTTTCTTGTTTTCCTCCAATTGTTTACTCAAATGATGTAGACTTAATATCCACAATGCTGTGCAGCAAGAATCTCTATGACATAATGTCATATTGTGTGAAAACTACTTCATTTTGTTTATTTTGGACTAGTTTGATTTAATACCCTCTAGTATTCTATCGAATGAGGAACAATTACTTGTCCAACAAGTCCAGTTCCCTTAACCTCTCTTTACGTATTCTGTGCTCAAGCCCCCAGCCTTATCTGTTAGCAGATCTTCCCTGGACCGTCTTTGGTTTATCAATGTCTCTTTTGTACCTGGAAGCACCAGACTCATCAAGTCATTCACATATGGGCCTATAACTGCTGAGTAGAGAACATCAGACAAATAGGGATAGCACAGGAGCTGAAAAGGTGTTCAATATTTGTCATCTTTCAGGAAGTCACAGGTTAAAGGCAGGTATACATGGGCTGCTAAGGTTATACTGCTAACAAAATGGTGGCAAAGGGAAAGCTGCTAGTCCTAAAGACAAGCAATGTGATTAATTCACAACCATGGTGGTATGAACTGGTCCACTCTGGAGCAAACTGTCTTAATCCACACCATTTAGGCTTTGACTGAGTCTATTTGGTGGATCTGTGGCCCAATACCTCAACTGTCATTTTGTGTGGTTTTTCATTTCAGAGCGTCCAAATAATTTCAGGGTTTTACTATAACTCTCCAGAGTGGTGTTTTTGTAGTATAAAATTGTGTGCATATGGCATGAAAAACTGTTGCATAAGGATCTTTTGTCACATGAATCACATTAATTAATTTACAGTATTTCTAGTTGTTAGAGGTGAATTTTTACTGAGTTTGTTACAGATATATATGAACTAATTGAGCTGACATGAAATAATAGATACCTTACCCCTTACTGTACATTAATGCATCAATTTTCATAGAATTATAGAATGGTTAGAGTTGGAAGGGACCTTAAAGATCATTGAGTTCCAATCCCAACACCATGGGTAGGGACATCTCCCACTAGACCAGGTTGCTCAAAGTCCAATCCAGCCTGGTCTTGAAGTAATTTTTTCAAGTAAAATTGCTGTTTAGGCAATATTTTAGGGATTAGAATTTGTACTATAAATTCATAATAATATTGTTTCTAACCATATTTCATCAAAAATATAAAAGCTTGACTCAGTTTTGTTTGTTGAATTGTTGATACTAGTTAGGTAAATTATATCTCTTACTTAAAAGGAACTGGTTACTTCTCAGTCCTCATTTAGGAATAAATTGAACTTCTCTAACTGCCTCATGGATTTTAGGTAATTACTATAGAAAATAAATAAATTGATTTAGTCGTATAATTTTCTTCTGTTACCATTCAATTCCACCGTATCAGTGTATGCAATTTTGCTTTAGTCCTCAAGTGTGGAAATCAATGGATTGGACACCCATATAGTTGTACTATTTTGCAGGTGATCAGTCCACTACCCATGTACGTTTAAGCTATTATTTTACATTTAAAAAGAAAGTATAATTAGGAAATGCAGTTTCAGAGTTTACACAATGTGAGGCAGGAATTCATCCTTGCTTTTTTGTTTTGTTTTGGTTTGGTTTTTACATTTTGACACATACTCACATGCTGTTTCCAAAATGAAATAGTCCATCTGCCATGTTTTTTTCGTGCTGATCAGACTGTTGTTCCTTGACCCTAAGGAAGCTGGGAAAACTTCTTGTTTGGGAGATTGCCTTTCACACTGACAACGTGGCTTCTGTTCTATGCATTTTTGTTTTGTCCAATCTGTACTCTGATTTTGTAACATTTTGGGACTCAATTCACCAGGATTAGGAAAGTCCAAGTTTGCAATAACATAGTTGCTTGGAAGAGTGGGATACTGTGAGCATTTTTGCTCTTCCCAGTGGTTTTACAGAGTCCATTAACTCAAATAGAGGCCCTCAAATTCAGGGCCTACAGCACAAGTCTTCAAATATCTTTGCTTAGCTTACTTCAAAAAGAGTCCAAAATAGATGCTCAAACTGTACCTACAAGTTCAAATACAGTGCAGTGCGCACTGGCAGCCCAGAAAGCCAACCGTATCCTGGGTTGAATCAAAAAGAAGTGTGAGCAGCAGGTCACGGAAGGTGATTCTCCCCCTCTACTCTGCGCTTGTGAGACCCCATCTGGAGTACTGTGTCCAGTTCTGGAGTCCTCAACATAGAAAGGACATGGAACTGTTNTCAGCTGCTTATTTTCATCATGTCTATATTTTTGCTACTTATCTGAACATTTACCCAGAAGCTGACTATGTTCACTGCGCTGGAACAAATCCACTTCTCTAACATACTGAAACTTTGTATTATAAAAACAATGCATATCTGCAAATAAAAATATCACTCATGAGTTGTCTCAAAGCAATGAGATGGAACATAAAAGGAACATTGTAAACTTGGCTGTGTACATTCTGTACTTCCTCTACAGTAAACTGCTGTCAGGTAAACATGCCACTTCAGTCTGTGCAAACCAACAGAGTGAAGGAAGACAAGAATGAAAATATATGACAGGCATCAGGAATCTTGTTTCGTTTTCTAAAGGAGGGAGCTTAGATATGTCAATGAAAATTATAATGAGGTAATTACTTTACATAAGATTAGGTATTATATGTTGCAGAATGCCACAAAACTCAGTCAACAAGTTTTTGACATTTCTGTACTTTGATGAACATCTGAAACAACATCTAATCATAATTTGTCAAACCAAACAAAACAAGATGCTCCATGTAGGCCAAATTTGTCATCTTCTTCCGACGCAGTATAGGAATCTTAGAATATTAGTAATTTAATATTTTAACTTTGTGCATTCTTTTTTTTTTTTTTTACTTAGTTAAAAGGAGAATCTTGTAATCTATTTGCAATTCTGACAGCAAATAACTGCATATCCTCATCGTTGTTCTTTTAAAATTGTTTCTAGTGTCAGTTCCAAATTTGATCAAAAAAAGGACCAGATTTCTAAAATCAAAATTGTTCTAATAATCCATTTCAATGCCCTCTGTCTTATTAAAACAGGCAGAAAAATCTCAGCATTAGCTGATAATTAACAGCAATGACTTCAGAGTGTAAAATTTAATGACCTGGAATCCCATACCTATTAAAGACCACGTTTTCTTTAAAAACTCTCAGGTTACCATTGCAAACATAGATTTTCAGGAAATACCAAGAGCGTCAGAGAAAATTTAGTACTCTCTGACATTTACACTAACAAGTAAGACATTGACTGGCACGTGTTTAAAATCTTATATCAGGTAGTTTGTTCATAAACTTATTTATGGTCAGGGCCTGGTGATGATTCCCAGAATTCATTAAATACTAGTAAAATTCACTTCTCTTTGGAACAAAAGACATTTCCCAGAATTTAGTCTTGAGACAAGCCAGAACAACATTATACTTCATAGAAGATCAAAAGTTTTAAAGAGTACTGGCAAGTTTATAAAAAAAAAAAATGGGCTTTATTTAAACCAGAGTGGGATAGTGCTCTTAGGGAGTAACTCTTAAAAAGTCTAGGTAAATTGTAGTGGCTGATGGAAAAAAATTGCACCTCTCAAATAAAAACCTGCACAGAGATTTAAAGCTGTTGATCAGAATCAAATACTGTATTTTTATCTGATAATCAGCCTCTTTTTGTTAGGAAGACACATAGTCTAGAAGCTAGTTTTTCTCATGGCTGATTATATATTTAAAATGTTGCCTGGAAGATTATATTGAGACATATTTGTGACCTAAATTTGTACCTACTTTTTTGTGTTGATAAATAATAACTCAGAAGACCTTGCAAGTGAAAGCTGTAAGTTAAAACAAGCAAACGTTTCTATTTTTCCTCACTGATAGTTCCCATTTCCTTTTTATCACTTGAGAGTAAGACTCGAAACTTTGAAATGCAAAATTGAAATTATTATTTTTACAAAAGATTTTACTTTTATATGTATTTATCTGCATCTTTTCTGTTACTGTATTCAACAAATATTAATTTCCACCTCTTCTGGTACATCTTGGATATCTGCAGGTATTATTATCATATGGATATTTTATGGGTAATATTTTTGCCTGACATTAATAGCCAGTTTGAGATAGAGAGTAGTTGCAGATTAATAGTAACTGGTTTTTCTGCCAGTATAAGCCTTTGTTATGTGTATGTTGCAAATTGATTACCCCTTAAAAAACACTACCGTGTTTGCACTGAGGACATTCTTAATATTTTGCTTGTGGTCTTGCTCCACTTGTGACCTTTCAGAGCCTTATAGAAATCCAGGAGAAAAACAGAGAAGACATTCATTTTAGCTGGCCAAGTGACAGTGAGGGAAGAGGAAGAAAAGACAGCCAGCCTGGGGGTACTAAGCATCTAGAACCAATCTTATTTGAGATAGTTGGAGAAAACGTGTCAATCCATCACATCAGCCCAGCAGGAGAATTTTGTAGCCAGGAAGGAAGGAAATATGCCGCTGAGTCAGTTTCTGAAAGTTTCAGCCAAGTATTGATTTTACTGACTTTTTGCCAAATAACAGAGGATAAATAACTGTGTTGTTCATGCATCCATTAAATAACAGCAGTAGTTAACTAGGACTGTTAAATAACTAGTATTACTATAATCATTTTCAATATTGGTTAGAAACATACAATGGGTAGAAATATATAATGGCTAGAAACATATAATGGCTAGAAACATAAAATGGTTAGAAACATAATCATAGCTCTTAACCAATGTTTATGGTGCTGTTTTGTTTTGTTTTGTTTTGTTCGGTTTGGTTTTGTTTTCAATGCCTGCAAGGATGTTTCCGACCCTCCTTTTTTAGTATCAATAGTAGCCTAAAACACCATTTCAAAGCAGAATTCTTTCTCTTAGTCTACCTTGAATTCCTTGTTTACACATCAGGTTCTGAAGAGCCCCCTGCAGTTTGCAGTTGTCTCTTTAAATTCCGTCTCAAGAAATATTTCCAAAAGGATAAAAAATTTAGAAAGTTGCCACAGCAATAGGCTGCAATGGAAGCCAAAATTAGTGCCAAGCAATGTGTCTGGGACACTGGAAAGGAAAGTGGATGAAACTTTACAAGGAAATCACCACTAGTGATTTGAACAGTGAATTATGCTGTGAATAGTGCTCCCCAGATCTGAGCACTAAATACGTTCTTCATCATTCTCTATTTCCCTGTTTCTTAGCTTCAGAAAAAGCCTACAAAAACTTCTAGAGACCTAAAAACCCAATTTAATTCCAACATTTAATCACAGAAAGGAAAAAACTTATGTTGAAGTTAGCAGAAATCCACAGGTTTTCATGTGAAAATGTAAGGAAAGAAAGAAGAATCTTCTGAGCAGGAGACCTTGAATCTCTCATGTAATTTTTCACCATGAGAAAAGATGATGTTCATCACTAGTATCATCTAAATTTCACAACTGAGTAACATTCACAGTACAGATCAGATAAATCATAGTCTTGGGTGATTGCTTACTTCCAGTCATGTGATAAAAATCAAGCACTTATGACTGGATAATTTGACAACACACTTTGTAATGAATCTTCTCTCTGAAACAAGAGCAGAATGCCAAAAAATATAGTGTCATCATGATAATTAAACAGAGAGATGTGAGAGCTAGAATCTGCCTCTTGCATCAGAGGTCAAAGCCAATGATAAAAAGAAATACACATGGTAAAGGTTTATTATTTTTCAATGGTAAAACCTTACTATTTTTCAGAGATTTTGTATGGCAAAGAGTTGTTAGTGGCTGAAATGCATCTTGCTAGAATGAGTTTAAAAAGAAATAATAACCTGCAACAAAGTTCACTGTTGAACAATTACAAATCTAAACCTGAAGAAAAAGTCCTTGGTTGATTTTATTTTTTTTTTGACATGAAACAGCCATGCTGCTGAAAACTGCTTTTCCACTTCCATTGCACATAAACAAAGCAGTTAGAACTCATAGTTATTGAAGCCCTTACACGCAAAATACACATCCGTTCTCAAACTGTCAAATGCAGCACATTTTGTTGCCTGTTTAATATACCTTTTTTTCCAGAAATCAAAAAAATAATGTCAGGTTCACATTGAAGTAAAGTTCACATTCCTTAGTGATTAACATATTTAATCGCCTTCCAGAACAAACATGATGAATGTTTAAAAGCATCCTTTCTTTTTAAATGAAGAGGTGGATTAAGGCTAATTGGAGTCTTATCAACAAAACATTATCTACACGCAAGGGACTGAGTCTCTGTCTTCCTTCAACAGTTTTTGCTTTAAATTAGATATTCTCTAAAACTAGTCCTCCTTTCACCACATCTCAAATCCCTCTGCCCTATTTTTCAGTCATTTCCAAAGACTTTAGCCCAACTATTCCAAGCACATATTTGTGAGTTAAAGAACAACATAGGCAATATAATGAGTGGCACTATAAAATTTTATCAAAACATTTGTTAAATATATACAGAATATGCGCTTTCACTGTAAAATTTAATTGCTTTTAATTTGAATACTTTTATCTCAGTTCCAGAAATGAATACAATTTATTAGAAACAATTATTGTATAATAAATAAGGCTTTTATAGATAAACAATTTAAAATCTTAAATGATGAATTTTTTTACTGTAGCTCTATTTTCAAATTAAGTTTTTTACCTATTGGGAGTTGTCTTCCTGTATTCTTCATTTTGAAAATGTCCTGACAGCTTTGATTTTTTCCTGTTTCTTATTTACATTAAGAAATGGGATAAGTCTAACCCTTTCCCACAAACTCTTACAAGCTCATTGAATAATCATTTTACAGCTGAAAATGCTTTGTCAAAAGATCTTGTTTAGTTACATTAATGACAACGAACAAATCTTTATCTACTTCTTAGAGACCTAAGGAATTTAAAAATAATTTATATTTCAGTCTGACTTTGAAATTTTCTTTTTTTAATTTAAAAAAAATGAAAAAAAAAATGAATTTTTCAAACCTGAAAGACTCTGTGGAAAGTCCTTCTGGTCCTTCTCTCTCCAGAGTGCCTGTAAGAGAACTTCCAGGACTCTAAAAAATATTCTCTGAAGGGAAAAAAAAAATAATCCGAACCAAATGGAATAAGCTTACTCTTCTTTAGCTATCTTCAGATGACATAATAGGAAAAAGAAGAATATATGAACATTAAAGTTGAATGTGGTGAAAGGCCGGGCAGCTTTGAGGTTCGTCCAGGGAGCAGTGCAGTGGCCAGAAAGCTGCTTCCCTTGGAACAGTCTTGGCTGAGTAGATCTGAAGATAGAACTTTCTGTGTGGTCTTCATAGAATCATAGAATCATCCAGGCCGGAAAGGACCATCAGAGGTCGTCTAGTCTGACCTCCCTGCAGTCACAGGGACACCCCCAACTAGACCAGGTTGCCCAGGGCTTAATCGAGCCTCACCTTGAATATCTCCAGGGAAGGAGCCTCAACCACCTCCCTGGGCAACCTATTCCAGTGTTCTACCACCTTCATAGTAAAGAACTTGTTCCTAATATCAAATCTAAATCTACTCTTCTCCAACTTAAAGCCATTGCCCCTCATCCTATCACTGCAGGCCTTTGTAAACAGTCTCTCCCCAGCCTTCCTGTAGGACCCCTTCAGGTACTGGAAGGCTCTCCTGCATTTTGAAAATCATCTTTCAGAACATATTGTAAATCATTCATGAGCAATCCTAAAGCCAAAAGAGAGAATTGGGTGTGTTGTGGGTGAGGAGAATCAACCGTAGCTATCACTCATCTATGGCATTATCTCAATTTATATTATAAATCCTGTACTGGAAGAGCTCATTATTTGGACTTTGCTACAGTGTTCTACATTGAGAAACCCATAATTTCACAGAGGAGTTTATGGAATTTATTTATACCCCAATTCACAGCTTTCGTATCCTAACCTTTAGTTTCTTAAGGAAAAAAAAAGAATGATTTCAAGAGATTCCACTGGAAAATACAGAGCAGTTATCCATTTTATTCCCTGGTCTTCTGTCTTGTGATTAACATATTGGTTTGAACATTTTAAGAGTATAATAGTAGCACTGCAGTCTTTACTGCTCTGTCCAAAAAGCCAGAGAGGAAGCTGTCTTTGCTGAATATCTTTTCTGTACCACACAGTGGTTTTAATTAATTTTTAATACTAAAAAAAACCACCCCACTTATGTTTCATTGCAACATATTTTAATTTTATTATATACTAGAATTTCATACCAGAAAGAAATTAGACACCATATGTAATCAATTCAATAGAAATTTTCAAAAGTAACTTCAGTTTTCGCATTGCTAAGTGGCATTTTCACAAATTGAGTTAGGCATCAGCTTGTAAAAATATTTGGCAGAAAAGGAATTTAGGAAAAAGTTGTAAATTAAATTGTTGCTCTTAGTCTGTTGAGTTCGTCTACAATATGACAAGATTTATTTAATTCTTTGTATAAATGGGTATAGATAAATAAGATGTGAAATGGTAGCCTTTCCAACACATGGGAGATCCTCTTACTTCTCTACAGATGTGTTTGGTTTAAAATTCAAGCTTTTGTAACTGCAAGACCCAGCATCCCTCTCTGTCACCTTCTATCTGGTGTAAATATGAACAGATTTCATGGTCTGAAGTTTACAATTTTCCATAGAAAGACTAGTAGAGGGAATTACATGAGAAATAAAACTAGGGAGACTGTAGTAAGAAGCAGTTTTTTTGATGTGGATGAGCTTTGAACCTAAGGAAGCAAATGCCAAAATTTTTGCTGGCTTCATTGCTACCAGGAGTTCAGCCTGGAAGAGGAATAACAAAAATTACAACTTACTAAATCTCTCTGGAAAACCTCTTGAATGGTACATGTGATTTCCTCAATATCTCAAGATGTTCCTTTAAATGAAATTGGCAATTTCATATCGAAAAGCCAATTACTAAATTGATTAAGCAGTTTTTGTTTATGTCGTCTTTGCAGGTAGTCCTTCCGGGTCTTGCTTGAAGTAAATCGGAAAGGCAGCCAGAACTGTAACTCTTCGTGTTCCTTTAGAAAAAACAAGATTAAATCTCCTCGTTTGCCACTCTTGTACTTTATCCACTAAACATAAAGCTAAATGCTGTACACGCAAGACTTATGCACGTACCATGCAATTTGCATTGGCATAGGGTTTTGTTTGAATGTCTTATTTCCCAGTGGCAGCAAATTGAAAGAACACCACTCCAGAAAGAAAAAGTGATTCAGAAACTATTTAGAGAAAGTAAGACAAAGTAATAAAATAAGTACAAAACTAAAGTTTTGTACACAGTAATTGTAAATGGTATTTTCTGTAGTACCTGCTTGTATTTCTTATAAGTGATGGAATACATTGAAGGGGAACTAGCTGCCAGAGACTAGAAGAAGCTCAGGTTCTTGTTTAATATCAACAGAGATGCTATGAAGCAGCTTTCTTTCTCCGGATGAGATGTAGCCAAAAAAAAAAAAGACTTGGCCTAGATTGTCCAGTTAAAGGAAGTGCAATAAAGATGTTGGAGTTAGCTTTTTTCATCTCTTGATTAAGCCAACAAAACTGTAACAGTGCACTGACACTGATTCATTAATTTTCCTTTTACTGAGGAACTGACAACGAAGTACTTAATTTAATATTTTTGATTAGTTTTCCATTAGTAAGAGTAACAAAATAAAAAAGAATGTGACTTTATGGGCTTCTACGAAACTAGTATTTAAAATACTTTTTTGTTTGTTTGTTTTATGTTTTCATTGATTTTATACATACTATTTTCCTGTGTTCTAAGGAGTTGGAGACCTTTTGTTAAGTTTTTTTTTTCTTTCAATAGAGAGATTTTGCACACCATACTGTGTTCTTTCCATCCTGCTGCAACACTAATTCATGTTCATTAAAGAAAAAAAAAAAAAAGAAAACAGAGAGAGAGAGGTTAGAGAAAGTGAGCTTTTACTTCTTTAGAGAATTTAACACTTTCTGATATAATCACCTTGGTTAATAAAACATTTATTTAGAAAATGAAATCCAGGGCATACTTTTCCTGGAAATACTTATAAATGAACTTGTTATATAGCAATCACACCAATTACATGAGATCTACAGAAACAAAAGCACACGAAGGAACAAGCAATAACTAATAAGTACTTAGGAAATATGAAGGTGAAATGCATCATAAATACCATTTTTCTACTTCAGGGAAAACCAAATGGCACATATTTTCTCTTTATTTCTTATGTAACTGACAAAGATGTGAACTGGATTTATTTGCTTGTACTGGACATAGCAAACAGACCATTGGTTTTTATATGCCTTTTTTTTGAATACATTTCATGTGTATGTGTGTCTAAAATTCCAGAGCTTATTGACTTGTTAATGCTCCCTTTTTACCATAGAAATATTTGTTCTTGTTTGAAAATATGTCAGATGATGCTCACATTTACATCTTGATTAGGATTAAGAGAATGTTTGCAGTTCCAGTTTAATAAATAATCTAATGGTAAAGTTCTACGTACAGCAGTTCTCACACAATTTTGATCCTAAATAGGAAAAAATAATATACAATCAATTCATATTGTGGGTGATGGAAAATTTACAAATTCAACTCTCCTACCAAGACAGGCATGGAAAAAATGGAATGATGAATGGAAAATGATCTCTTTTGGATTTGCATTTTACTCAGAATAAACTCAAGGTCTGGAACAGAAGCTTCCTTGATGAACCATTTCTTAAATTCAGAAGGGATGAGGTATGAGATTTCAGACAGCAGCTATAGCTCATTTCTTTGAGTTGATTTCCTCAACTAATGTCTAGACACATAAAAGGAGACAGTTATTGAAATGCTGAGCACTGCACTGATTAACTTTTAAATGACTTACTGCCTAGCTTGAGATGGATAAACAGGCTACAATAAATGGAGAGAATAATGAGCAAAACTTGAATCCATGGGAGACAGATTGCTGAGCAGAGAGTTGCTTAAAAATACCTAGAAGCAAATGGTGAGGATCAGTGACTGACTAAAGTCCCTTTCAGAGAGTGACATCAGGATCCGTAATTAAGAGTTACGCTTCAAGGATTTCAGCATCAGTATGTGTAAGAAGGCAGCAGTTGCCTAATAGAGCAGGATCCTCAGAGCTACAGGGGCTTTAACTGAACACTAGTAGAGAAAGTGTTTTTACAGATCAGTCTTCTTGAGGTGAAGTATTAGAGTGGCTAAGGACCAACAGAGCGCTTATGAGGGTACGCAGGTCCTTTGACAATTATCCAATGGCACTTGGGTATCCACAGGTTACCCAATTCTTTTGTGTAGACTCCTAGTTGTGGAAACGTGGAAATGTCTTTCTCCGGTTCGGTCTTCACAGCTCCAGGTTTGATCCTGGAGTTAGTGTGGTTGTATCAGACTTTGAGAAAATATCCCTGTCCTCGTCTTTACTTCCTGTCGTTGAAACACAGGAGACCTATGTCCTGTCTGTCACTGTCTCTGAGATGGCTTTAAATTCACAGCTTTCACATGTCCACTGATCTGTAGAGACATTGGCATACAGAAGTTATGGTATTTGCTGAGCTTGAGAGAACTGAGTGTTAGTGCCCATTTAGCGCTTAAGAATTTCGACTCGCGGAGCAAGGACTGAAAACTGGACCTTATTTCTCTCAGATGAAGTGCTGTATCACTTCTACTCCATCATTGCCACAGGGAATATCTAAGGCTGAACAAAGAGGGACTGAGAAAGGACTGAGAAAGTATCTAGCGTGTAAGTGTGAACTTATGTATGTGTGTCAGTACAATCATAGCTGTGCATACACTTTACCCTGAAAAGTTATACACATATTTGCATACACAGGTATCTGTACCAGTAGAACTCCTACAAACAGTATTTTCTTCTGTCTTACACTTCATGGAATTACGTAGCTTGGGGGTAAATGGAACCCATAGAAAACCAACAATCAGGTTTCTTTCTTTTTTAAATCAGCCTGGAAACTAATCACAATGGGATTTCCAGTTGTTCTCATTCGTGGTTTACACTTACAGCTGATGGGGCCAACAAACCTACTAAACTTTCATTGGGCCTAAAGTTTGCTTGACACAGCTTTTTGAAGAGTTTTTTTTTTAATATCTCAAACACAATGCAATTCTTCCCAGACAAGAGGACTAGGACTCTGCTGAAATAATCTAATGAAGAACTAGAGAAATTTTCCTAAATTTATTATCTCAAAACCTCTGGTCTTGCATCTCAGGATGACTAATGAGGATCTTACTGAAAAGACTTATAGGCAAAATAGTATCAATGTATTATAATAGTATTATGACATAATGCTTAACTAACAAAACCATTGTCTTGTCCTTGTTAACAGCTTAATTTGCACATCTTCCTTGTTGCATGACAAAAATCATTATCTACATTTTACTGATTGAGAATGGTTATAGCCAATATTTTCTAAAATGATCCCTTATTGCATGCTTAATATTTTGAGATAACAGATCCTGGTCTGTTTTAAAAAAGATGATATTCCACAACTTTTTAAAGCAACTTCATACTCTATTGATGGGTATCCAAAATTCTTTGAAAATGAAATTAATTAAGGATTTGAGAAATTGATTTAATATTGTTTTTTAGAATCATAGTTCAAGAACTAGCAGTAAAAAGATACTAAAATACAAAGTGGATTTCAGACCCAGCTGCTATAAACTGACCTTACATTTTAGGTCTTTATAGTGAAAAACATGACAGAAGAAAACATCAAATAATTGGAGGAAAATGAAAAAAATCTTAGAATTTTCTCATTTAAAAGAAGAAGAGGGAATGACACAGCATAAGGCTGTGAAGGGGGATGTCATAGAGCAGAGTCAGCAATCTAAAAATTGTTGTTATAGTCAGGTTGTAGAAGTGCTTTTATCACAGGTTAAAAAAATAAAAATAAAAAATTAATAAAAGGAACAATAAGAAGGAATATCATAAATAGCTTGAGAATTCACCTCCTAATTATTCCTACATTTTCTGAAGTTTGATTACATAAAGATTTATATATTCCTGAGAAGGCATTGTATCAAAAAGATGTGACATTCTTTCGTGGCAAACAAATTAAAAATTACTATCTGTTGTTTATCTTGTGTCTTTGCAGCCTCCAAAGTTTGAGTAATAAGAAAATAATTGTTATCATATGACTCACTGTTGAAGCCAAAACATGTACTTCCTAAATTTAGTTTGGCTGGAGGATCCAGCTGGGAGTAGTGATAGACACACAGTTCTGTTCATGCTGCTTTCATGCCTTCTTTGTGCTTTTATTAAATTCCCTGAGTACAGCACATTAACCTTTGCACAGGAGCCTGTGCAACTTACTTGCAAGCCTCTGCCTTTTTGGTTTTCCCTCACAATATCTCAATGAAGAAACACCTTTTTTTCTTTTCAACATCAGATTTCTCCCTTGTGCTGACAAGAATGGTGGCCATAAGAGATTCTGGGGGTTTCTTTGGTAATGAGAAAAGGGAATTGTAAGAAAAATAGAAAGGAATGTTCAGTGGTGGCATTTCCACTCTGCTGCTTCAAATGGATAAAAAAAATCTGTATGAGAATGTGTATTCAAAGGAATATTAAATATGCAATCATATGTGCATATGGGTTCCTGTGAAATCAACAAGCTATTACTTTTATTGTAATTGTAAGCTATTTTTAAAAAGTAAACAGTAATCCATTAAAAAATGCTATCCCTGTGAGAAATGAGGTTTTTGCCTACTCCCAGAGTGAAAATCACCCTGTCCAGTTGCAGAGTATTTTCTCAGGACATATAAGTGTGTTACTATAATTGAATCAACACATGGCATGACTGGAAGGGCCATATAGAAAAATGAAGGTCTCAGCTGTGCTCCCTAACTGAGAAAAGGTAAGTGTGTGTGACAGCTGTAGCAGCAGTAGATTTCACAAATCCCCTAAGCAATTTCAGAGAAAAATAAGGGCTCTCTTACAGAAGACTTGTTTCTAGTGTTGGATTTGGGGTTTTTTTGGTTTTTTTTTTTTTAGGTTTTTTTTTTTTCTTTCTTTCTTTTTCTCAGAAAAGCCCTGTACAATGTCTCACAAGCACCCCATGAAGAGACAGCTGCTGTCACCATTATGATTACTTTTTGTTGTTGTCATTGTTGCTGTTCTTCATTTGGTTCTTATTGAACAGAACTGACAGTTTGATTTCACTTGTCTTTTAAATGAAAAGCTTGTCCAATGTATCTCACAGGAGATGCAGTTTAATGAATCCGAAGATCTGGAATTCCCCAGTCTTTACTGTCATGAGTATTTCTTGTCTAATTTGTAGAGGCAGGCTGTAAAGAAAGTAGAATAAACAAAGAGAGTGGCATACTAATTCGGGGACTCATCTGATTCATTTTCACTCTGAGAAAGACTGCGGTCACGGAGACCTGCTCTCAGTATGGAAGAGACAATCAAAATAATGAAAATAAGCAAAAGGGAAATACCACATTCTTGTGGGAACCAATCATTTTTTCACTGATTCGAGTTGGAGCATGATCTTACTTTGTTAGACAAGGGTACTGTTTGGAATACAGGCAAAAACTGAAGTAAGAGTTTCAGATAGGGTACAAAGAGAAAATACTTCTCCATGAGGACACTGAGACAGTAGAGCAGGTTGCCATGACAGTCTGTGCCAGTTCTGTTCCTGGAGGCTTTCAAGTCCCAACTTGTACAAGCCCTGAGCAGCCTGGTCTGACCCCAGAGCTGGCCCTGTGCAGGGCAGGGGGTCGGACTGGAAAACTGCTGAGTTCCCTTCACAGCTTGAATGGTTCTGTAATCATGTTTCTCAATAGAAATGTCATCAGAGCTATTTCAGCAGACATCATTAGTAATGAGTTTACAAATATTCTTAAGTATACAGGAATAATCTCACTAGAACAGTTTCTCTGCATGAATTAGAAATCTCAGTTTTTCTTCTCTTTCACCATTTTCAGTAATTATCAATTACGTTGGTTCTGTTATCTTGGAATCTAATGCCTTTTTTATCACAGTTCTTTAGACTGGTGGCTGGCAAGGTACTTGATGGAGGACATTCTAGATGTTCTGTTTCTGAGAAAATGTGTTAGTAAACAGAAACTGCATGAAACAGAAGTTACCAAAACAGAGAATGGTATTGGAATTACCTAGATTAATTTGGTAAGATAGAGTCAGTCTGAAAATGGACTTTGAGATATAAGTACAAGTAGTTAAGAGGAGTAAGTATTATAACAAAATACTTTAAAATTTTACTGACCAATATAATTTTATTATAATTATTATAATTTTATTGGCAGCCAAGAAAGCCAACTATACCCTGGGCTGCATCAAAAGAAGTGTGACCAGCAGGTCACGGGAGGTGATTCTCCCCCTCTACTCTGCACTTATGAGACCCCACCTGGAGTACTGTTTCCAGCTCTGAAGTCTTCAACATAGAAAGGACATGGCCTTGTTGGAACAGGTCCAGCAGAGGGCCACAAAGATGATTAGAGGGATGGAGCCTGTCTATGAAGACAGGCTGAGGGAGCTGGGGCTATTCAGCCTGGAGAAGAGAAAGTTTCGAGAAGACCTTATAACAGCTTTCCAGTATCTGAAGGGAGCCTACAGAAGAGCTGGAGAGGGGCTCTTTGTCAGGAATTCTAGTGATAGGACAAGAGGTAACGGTTTTAAATTGGAAGAGGGGAGATTTAGATTAGATATTAGGAAGAAATTCTTTAGTGTAAGGGTGGTGAGGCACTGGAACAGGTTGCCCAGAGAAGTTGTGGATGCCCCGTCCCTGGAAGTGTTCCAGGCCAGGCTGGATGGGGCTTTGAGCAACCAGCTCTGCTGGGAGGTGTCCCTGCCTATGGCAAGGGGATTGGAACTCGGTGATCTTTAGGGTACCTTCCAGCTCTAAACATCTTCTGATTCCATGATTCTATGATTGGGATTTTTAGTTTGGTTTTGTTTTTTCGTTGTTTTGGTTGTTTGTTTGTTTTTTCCCCTGAGGTTAACATAGTGGCACACAACAATCCAACAGCTTTTTCTTTTTTCCTGTGGAAAATTGCCTGAATATATACTGTCTGGCTTTTTCATACCAATACAGTACATCTTCTGCTCCAACATTTTCGACAGTCAGTTTCCTTAATAAACCCGATTTTATAGATTTATATGTGTGACTACTGTCATTGATGAACTGTTCATCACCACTCACTAGAGGGATGGAGTTCCTCTTTTCAAATCTGCTATATCATTGGTTTCCAAACTGAACTCAGCTATTCTGTCCTTAGTACTGTGGGGAAAAAGAAAAACAAAAACAAAACCACAACAAAATCCCCTCGAACAAGTCAAAACAATAGCAATGCTAACTCTCCTAAACAATTGAAATAGTTGTGCTGAGAAAATCCGAAACAGCACAAACAGGCCTTAAGTCAATGCGGCCACTGGGTGTCATTGTTTACTCCACCATGTAACATTCATCTCTGTAAACACGAAATGCAGTTGGATGTAGTCAAGTAAGTCTATTCAATCATTGTCTGAAATCAGCAATCTATTAATTAATTAGGTGAGAGTAAAAGAAGCTTTTTTGCTTTAGTAAGAAAAATTATGGATATATTAATTATTGTTTTTATTCTTATTTTGTCTTGTCCAATGTTTACTAGACTTCAGATGTTTTGTGTTTTGTTTTATTTTATACACATGGCCACTATTTTAAAAATAAAATCAAAAACAAAAACAAACCGAAAAAAACTCTATAAATACACAAGTAATTGTGGAAAAGAATGACACTAGATCGATGACACTGCAATTTAAAGTTCACAGATCAGACACACTAAGATGTTGCTAATGAAAACTTTTGTTCTCTTCATGGTATTTACCTTTCATTTGGAGAAGCTGACCAGCAAAATTTTATCTCTATTACACTGTATTACAGGTTACTTTGAAATAAGATGAGTTGTAATTGAATAGGCTGACTGTATTTTGAGGTTACCATGATGAAGTGAAGTTTCCCATCAACAACCACAAATAACATAGAACATGGTTAACCTTTCTACTAGAAGTTTCTTTATGTAATGTCAAACATGATTTTACTAATTTTACACTGAACTAGTAGTCCTGGGGAGCATCACGTCAATTAAATCAACTCCTTTCCACTGTGTTAAACAGTTTTAATAGCAGAATGTTAGATAGACCAGTTAATAAATGGAAAGAATAATTCAGTCTCCAGATTCAGTTTCCAGATTCAGTGTCTGCTCAGGCAGGCTACCTGCGTCCCAATAGTTTAGCAGATTGAATATGAGTAGCTTGGAGTACCCAGATTCTTTTGCCTTCTGTGTAATATATTTGTAGTGTGAATTGTGTGCCTTTCTGCATTAAATAGTCATCTGTTTTCAACACTGAATGCTTCATGACATATGAAATGCACCTCATACTTGCACAAATAAATAACTTCAGCACTTCAGGTCATTTGCTCACTTTAAGAGGCAACTGTTGATTTTTGAATGGCTACGAGAATATTTCATAGCTGCTTTATGTTGTCGAAAGATAAATTCTCACAAAACATGGGAAACCCAAACGCTTGAAACAGTTATGGGTAAAGAAAGCTAAGCAAAAATTGAAAACAGAAAGAAAAACATAAATTAAATAGAATGGGTAATGAAAATATTACTCCTATATTTACTTGTCAAACTTACAGTGCCAAAGCACTGTCTCATAATAAATAAATGCCACTCCTTTGCTATATTTAAATAAAAAGGAATCTGAGAGACTGAGTTGTACTAATAAATAAAGAAAGAACAAAGTACAGCCTTCCTCTCCTGACTGCCAGTTTCATGCTCTGTCTCCAGGACTGTGGTGTCTCTGTTTGAAGGCCAATGGCAAGTTGGCTCAGATGATGCAAATACTGTGAAAGCCTCGGTAGCTGGAGAGAGAGGTTAATGTAATCGAGAAAACATGAAGAGAAAGACCAAACCAATGAGAAATACAAACCAAGAAGTCCAGCCCAAGGTATTCATTTAGCAAAGGCTGTGTGTCTGAGACAATATTTGTGTGCACTCATTTTCCCATTAAAGTATAAGTCAATATGTACACACAGAAAAAACACATTACTAATCCATTTTGAATTATTTTCTTTGCAGAGGTTTCATTTCAATTTGAAGGAGCTCTCACCATATAACATTTCCATTTTTTTTCTTTCTCATTGGAAGTGAGGGGTTTTTTTTAACAAAACATATTCTTTGTCTTTGCTTTCCTTTTAAATTTTTAAATTTATTTGAATGTCTCATTAAATAAGAAGGTTGGGAAGATGTGTGGATATATTATTTCAGTTCTTTTAAATAGAAACTACATTGAAACACGTATGGTTTCCCTCCCTTTAGTTGGTTCTTGATATCGTTCTTGAATCTTTGACCATGCTTCTGGAAGCAGTCTTTTTCAAGGAAGGAAGCTCATTCAAGCTTAGAAACATTAAACGTGGAACATTTGATGCTACTATCATTTTATTGTCACCAGACAAAAGGGGCCCTTTCCTGTTTCCCTGAATTTGTTTTGTTCAAGATTTTATACTCTTGGGAATAGACTTGGGAATAAAGCACATAGTGAAACCAGATTTTATCTTAAATGAAAGCTTCAGCTCCTTCAATGTATTGAATCAGTTTCCAGATTAGAAATGGGAGGACTGAAATATATTTTAGAGATTATGAACCTTCAGTAAATTTTAGAACAAAGTTCTAGATATTTCTAAGAAAAGCTTCAAAAAGCAACTCTCATTTCATCAACCCACCTTCTGTAGCCCCGGACTAATTATAGATGCTTCTGTCATTTACTCCTAAAGAACTACTAACTAGAAGACAGCAAATTGCTGTCAGAAGACGACAAGTACTGATACAAGTTTAAGATGGTGAATGAATATGTACTTTCTATGTACTTCGGTGAGCCAAACTAGAATTAGGCGGACTACTGTAAGGTTTAATAAAAATATCGAATGAGCAGATATAAGGAGGTCAGTACTATGAATTATCTCATCTGAAAGGTCACTTGAATAACTGTATTTTCCTTTGAAGGAAGACATTTGGAACGTCAAAGCCAGAATTCAAAGCCTACACATCTCAGAAAATTAAAAAGAAAAATCAGACAAATAGTTGTTGCTGGAATAATACTGAAGACTAAATTCATGGAATAAGAATAAATAATGGTCACTACTTTCCAGATTATATTAGCATAAAAGAAAAGCATTATTTAGTATAAATATTGTCCTCTTCAGTCAGAAAGATTATCTCAGAGATGAGCAGAATATTTGATCTGTCTTCATCAGCTAGACGTGTTCAGTCATCTCTGAATTATTGTTTTATCAAATGAAAAGTCACCAAGTGCTTTCAACAACATCTGACCTGGAAACACTAAGCTGACAGCGCTGCGCTTCACCTGCAGCTGAGCTTCCAAGGAGTTACTTAGTGTCAGTACGGACTAAGGATCCATACAAACTCTCTGTCAAATCCTCAGTGGAATTTTCATTTTACTCCCAGACACTAAAACAACTCATGGTAGGCAAATAACAGCTGTCATTAGTGTTCTGTGTCATCTATGTACTACCTAACAAATGGAGGTGTAATATACTCTGCATCCTTTGAACACAAGCAAAAGCTTTTGTAGAGTGTTACACCATTTATCTTCATACTCTGCTCCAGCACCCTGAGCGTGGCACAGGCAAATAGTTAAATGCTGTTTTCTTTAATGGTTCACTCAACAGTTCGTTTAAAAGTACACAGGAGATTTGTAGTCTGGCTGGTTTGCAAATAAGGAATAGATTTTTTTTCCATGCCAGGTCCGAGCATTTGTCATGTATAATGATTGAAATACCAGGTCCTTGGAAAGTCTTGTTTCTTATAAATACACCCTTTTAAAAGTGAGCTTCAGCTCGACATGTCTGATAGTATGTTTGTATCTGAGTACTTGTGCACTATCTTAATGAAAAGGTAACTCCAAAAGTCTGACTATTTATTCTTTTGGTTCATATATGTGTGTGTGTAAAGATGTGTACGCATGTATATATGCATGCATGCATATATTTTTCCTGTGAGAGTCCTTTATGAGTTTTGTCCTACCAAAATGCTGTTGGCTTGCATTTCCCTCACAAGCATGTAAAATTAAATCCTTAAAATAATATGAGCAGTTTTTTCTTTCCATTCCTCCCTCCTTCTCTTCCTCCATTTCAATACAATTCTATTCTTTTTTTATATCATCTCTGCAATATTACCATGAATGGTAGCAAGACTAGGTATTATACATTTGCTAGCAAGATAAGTTATGATTTCTAAATTAGTATAGCTGTTGCAGCTGTAACCCCTCTTTCCCTGAAAAAAAGGCAGGTCTGAGAAATTGATTAAAAATTGATTAAATCCCATTTTACCTTTTAAAACAGAAATCCAGGACTTAAAAAAAAAAAAAATTCAGGGCAAGGTTATACTATCTACTTCTTTACCTTCTGTCCTGCAACAAGCTGAACTTTCAATAATTGTGTTACAGCTTGCTTCATAGAGTAAAAAAGAGATGCAATGTATACCTGAGGAAATATAAGAATAAATTATAATGAAAATTTACGGTGAAGAAAGCTTTTTGCACCACTTGTACAAAAGTGATCCAGAGTAACAAAACTACTGTAGATTATTCTCTCAGACTAGTCCTGAAAATATGTTTTGTGAACATTTTGGTTCTCTGACTTCCTTTAATGTCAAATAGATCCTCTCGAGCAATGAGCAAATATAGGATCTGACAGACCTTCAAAGAAACACTCAGTGAGTTATAAAATTAATTTCCCATTAAAAAACTAAAGAAAATTAAAAATATCACAAAGTTGCAGACTGGTGGTTTAACTTCTGAGTAAACCCCTAAGCTTAATGGAAATGCTAGGTCTTCACTTGAAAAAAAAAATTTGCACTGATGACCATAAAAATCCTTGCATAAGCTTTTCTAAAAACCCAACATATTTGGGTTTTATGCACTTATCTGAGGTCATTAAATGTTTGTATCATGGATTTCCTGATTATATGTTGATTTCCTTCTAAGTTCCATAATGTTCTTATAAAATAAATCAGTAAAAGCCAGCATTTATCTTTCACATCATCTGTTCAAAACAGATGCAAATGAAAAGCAAATTCTATTAGACTACCTTAACTGCTTTTTAAACAGTAAAAGTGCTTAGAGATAAAACAGAACAAGCATTTTATGTCCATTAAAGGGTAACTAGATTGCAACATGCTGCTTGATCCCCACATAGAGTACGATAGTTACTTATGTCCTTAATTGTATTCTATTTTACCTAAATGCATGTGTTGTATGACTCTTTGTATACTAACAAACTAAGTGTGACACTGCTTCAACCAAAGACTTCAAAATGCAGAGCTTGATGGGGTAGTAGTTGAAGATTATAGAGGATAAAAGGATGATCTTTCACATCAAGCATTTATGACATCAAATCACATGGATTTAATCCATTTTTTAACTTGTATAGGACCTATAGTGAAAAAATATATTAAGCTAAAATAAAATAAAAAAAAATAATAATAATAATAAAAAAAAAGATTATCCTGTTTCACATGACAAGAAAAGGAATGCAGTACTCTTCTTCTTGTTAGCAAGCACTTGACTCACTGAATAGCTAAATTCTAAAAAGGTCTACATAATTTTATGACTATGAAGGACATTTTCAATAATAGAAGCTATGAAAATCTAGTCTCATGCTTTGTTACATACAATGGTCACTTCCTGGGCTTGGGGAAGAAATCTTTCCCTATGTGAAGTAATGTATTTTCAATTGCTTGTATAAAAGTTTGTCTTTTATATCACCAGGAACATTTACATCTTTCTAAAATGATAGATATGAGGCATTGCCATCAGTGAGCCATGACTCAAACATGATGTTATGAGATAAATTGAACATGATGGAACAGTGAACTGCATATTACAGTTTTTTATTTCTTTTGGTCTGCTTTAATTTAACACTATTTTACAGCTTTTCAAATATGGTCATTCTTCACCTTAGCTATAGCGCATTAATTTTCTACTCTTCTAGCATAACTCCCACTGGCCACTTTAAATCCTTGGGAGAATGTGAATGAAAGGAGTCTGTCAGTGACAGGATAAAGGGATGGTAGGTGGCAATAAGACAAAGGGTCTCCTGCCTTTGGCACGTGATTCATATTCTCATGGAGATCTACTCAGTGACAAGCGATCTGAGACAAAAAATGAAAGTGAGTTCTTTCAATACCCTAACATTTCACATGGCAGAACTTAGAGAAAGTGTGGTAGTGGAAACCTGAAGCAGAGCTGTTCATCTCAGCCTTGAATCTTGACACTCTTTCTTCTTCCATTGTCAGAAAATGACACTCATATTAGAATACTGTATATTGTTTAAAAGTAATTCAACTATCAGAGAGACCTTTTATTTTAAAACTGTCCCTTAACTATTCCATGGATAACACCTTTTTTACTGAGCCTGAGCTGGAATGAAAATTCATAATCTGTTTGGCCTAGGTACAGCCACTATAAGAAATCTTTCATCATAAAAGGCTAAAATTAATTACTTTCAAATTAAATATGTGAACAAAATTATTACTGTTAGCAAATTTCTGATACTGTGTCAACAACGTATTTATTTTTCTGGTCCCAGACGGCTCTGCTCAACAGAAAAGCAGTTGGTTACGCAAAGTTGTAACGTCCTGTGGGTGTGATTTTTAGGCGTCCTTAGTTTATGCCACAGCCCTGAAAATCCATGAAAGACAGCAGCTGCTTATACCTCTTCTAGCCTCCTGGTTGAAGAAGCAGCGACAACCAGGCCCTCCCCAGCATTGTCTCAAGCCTCGCCCTTCATCCTCAGTGCAGTTAAATCCATAGTCACAAGTGTCAACATGATCTGAATTAGTTTTTCTTCCATGTTGCTTATGTATATTCTAAAGAAAAATTAT
The DNA here is from genome assembly GCA_013400375.1 of Thinocorus orbignyianus. NCBI lineage: Eukaryota > Metazoa > Chordata > Aves > Ciconiiformes > Thinocoridae > Thinocorus > Thinocorus orbignyianus. The sequence continues at coordinate 543,895 of VXBW01007018.1, forward strand.
TTGCATAGATGTCATGAATACACACTGTACAGACAATAGTGTCAGGGAGATTCTGGTCTGTCCATGAAGAGAGTTTCAGAAAAAAATCTGTCCCATTAATGAAAAGAACCTGGGAAATGGACTGCAAGTATTCCACCTTCACAGCTAGAACTCAGGAGGGCAGGACCCAGTTACGATCCAGAGTCTCTGAGACACTGCCAAGGGACTGATAGACAGGGCACAAGGTAAAGAGGTGACCTCTGAAGTAGCAGTAAGAGACTGGAGGAGATATTCTAGATCTCACCAAATAGCTTTATCTGTCTGTGTTAAAGCAACTGACTCTCAACCACAAATAAGGTACCTATTGATTTCATTTGTAGTGTATCCCTGTCACTTGCAGCATGTCTAAACAGAACTTAAGCTGTCTGAGACAAATACCCTACCATGTAGATGTTTTCAGGAAGCTTCAGCCCGATAATATAACCGTGTTTTAGTACTTCATCTCACAGGAGGCAGTTTGCCTCACATTAAGGCAATCATCCAGACACTTTCAAAGGCAGCGCTCCTTCTCATATTTTCCTTGCTGCCAGAGACTGCTCTCCTTGTTTCATGTAAATCTTTGGCTGTGCCTTCATCTTTTCATAGGTCCAAAGCAACTCCTAAACAGTGTCAAGGCCACTGTAAACTGAGCAGCAGTAGGCAACAGAATTAGGGAAGTAAAATAAGACTTTAAACAATTTTATGAAGTATGAGTTGAACCCAGCTTATGTGTAGTTTTCAGACCAAATGTAGTGTGATTGCTTGCTGCTATTAACATAAAAAATTGTACCAGTAATTTACAATTGTGAAAAAATTGTGCCCTTTACTGTTTAATTCTGAAAGGAAACTCAATGAAACAAGATATTGCACTGAAGCAGAGGCATGGAGAAAGAAAAAAAAACAGCCCAGAGCTGAACTGGAAACATCTGTTTCAATGCATCTCTTCAGTATCACTGATTCCTACAGCACTCTTACTTCATACTTATGTATTTTACATGTGCAACTGCTTATCTTTCAACATACTTTTAGTTTAGAAAGTGCTCAAGCACTTTACAGAATTATAAAATTGAAAAAACCCGCCTTAATCCTATTAGGACATAAGGTTGTACATACATACAGTGAAGTCTATATATCTGCATATTAATGCAATTAATTATAGTTACATATGTACATGATACGCTATGTATATACATATAATATACAGTGATTTTTGGTTTCTGCCTTTTCTATAAGAAGTTATACATGCACCTTTTTTGTATCTGACTGACAGTTAATCATTCTATACCTCTGAAATGGGTAGATTTCTATGTAACATTAAATTCTATTACTTTATTATTACTTTTTTGTTTTCCTCTTCTTCCCTCTGGATATCGAGATAGAATAACTTCCTTTTCCTCTTTTTTTTTTTTTTTTTTTTTTTTTTTTTTTTTTTTTTTTATTTTTTAAATGTTTTGNTCTAGAAGCTTTACTTTTCTGCATAACTTGAGTCTTCCCTACCAGAGTTTGTATCTGGATATAGATATACAGAAAAAAATGAGGAACTAAGATTCTATGATTCTATGAAGATTTCAGATACTTAAATGAGATTAATGTATCATGATATAACATAGACAGAGGTGAGAGGATTTAAGGGTTTTTTATCCATTTTTGTGCTATGAAATCATTATGTTCAAGGAGAAGGTAAAGGACTACAATCAGTTACTTGCAAATCATCCCTTCCTACCCAATTATATCATTCCAAGCTCCAACTTCTTCAATCTTTGTATTTTTTAGAGGTACTATGGCAAACTCAAAAATAATTTTTTGTTTTGTTTTAACTTCACTGTGTAATTCATCAAAACCCAAGAGTTTCAGAGATGAGAAGGCTAAGGGGAGATCTGATCAACATCTATAAATACTTAAAAGGTGGGCGTCAAAAGGAAGGGGCCAGTCTTTTTTCAGTGATGACAAGAGGAAATGGGCACAAACTGGAACATAAGAAGTTCCATATAAACACGAGGAGGAACTTCACTTTGAGGGTGGCAGAGCACTGGAACAGGCTGCCCAGAGAGGTGGTGGAGGATACCATGACACGAGGAGCATAGAAGACATAATCTAATAGGGGTCTTAGGGGGAGCTGCACTTCAGACTTGTTAAGTGTTGGTGGGGGAGGGTACATGCTTGAGGTGTGTTGGGTTTACGAAGACAACAAAGACGACTCATTTAATTTATGGTAAACAGTAAGTGTAATGGCCATATATGTCACTCAGGAAATTCAGGGTCATTGTTAAAGGATATGACAGTGTATTAGTTCATGTGACTATTAAAAAGCAGCAGTCCATAAGATATCATGCTATAAAAGCAAACTCACAATCAAAGTGCCAACACATGAATGAAGCCAGTTCTGACATCTGGAATACAAACAATACATAAAGAGTCCATAATTAAGAAGTATTTAATGTTTTAATGCATGATTTATGTATATAACTAAAATGCTGAAACTTACATATTCCAAATAAAGGGGTTTGTTTTTTCTTTTTTATAAGTGGTGTAAAAAGAGACTATTCTTGCCAATTGAAATATGTTAAATAAAGAAAAAGTGTCATAGAAAGAAAATATCACATCCAAATGGTTATCAGAGTAGATTAAGTGATTTAGGATAACCAGATTAAGTAAAAATTACCCTAATTTTTTCTTCAACTTCACTTATAATTTATTTGATAATTTATCTAGCATAGGTAAAGAAATACATATCAATATGTTTTTGAAGATAGTAGCGACTACAATGATTTGTTTCTTTCAGTCTACCAGACTTTCGATGTTAAAAACAACACAAATATAGTATGACACATAAGCAGTATAAATGCATAAAAAGAAATAACATAGTCTTTGGAAAGTCCATCAGTCGTTTCCCGTTCAGACAGACAGACTGATTCCATTTTGATAGTTGGACTACTGAAACTTGGGGGTTTTGTTTAGAAAGTGTGTTTGCAGGGATTCAGTCTCAAAGGAAGTATCACTCTCCAATCTAATAAACCTCTAGAACTTGCTGAAGTAGGATACTCCCTCAAGCGGTTAGAGCCTGATATCCTTCCCAGCTTGCATTCAATGTACTAACCAATTCATTGGCATTTCACTTCGATCATATCCTGTAGGCTATTAACAAGTAATCAAACTAATGAGTGAAATCCTTATTGCATTGAGGGGTAGGTGCAAAGCTCTTATGGACCAAGGTTTCACCCAGCTTCAAGAGGGGCATTTAACCCTCTTTGACTGCTTACAAATCCTTATTAATGATACATTGTTTACTTATTTGGAATTAACTTAGTTTTTACTGCTTCTTCAATTTGTGTTGAAGTGTTGTACTTCTTTGGAGAGGTCCTTTGAACTACTTTTCAAGATTGAAAACTTTGCCCAGATGGTATCTTAAGAACAGAGGAAATCACTTTATAATTATACTTCTCTGAAAATAGCATTCTGGCAGGATTCTTGCTCATCCACCCACTTCCGATAACAGTCTGGAGGGTAGCTTTTTGAGGTGGTATTTATCTTTACACTTTGATGGTGTTTTTTCTTGTGTTGTTTGAGGCGTTATCAGTTTCATTTTCTTCTGTGATTAGCAATTTCTTCCTCTGGAGGATGTCTTCTTTTCAGTCAATCAGACATTGCCTCGTAGATTCCAACGAAAGCGATTAAAATCCTGGCTCGTATATGACTCAATGTGCTGCTACTTTTTTCCCGAGGACTAAAACTGTAGGGGAGTTCCATGATCACATTTTACATGAGGAAGCACAGAATCAGGCAATGTAAAAGCCTGCCAAGCAGTACCTACAACAAAGCAGGCTTACAAATTTAACCTTTCCCCTATCTCATGCTCATTGCCTCAGGTCATTTTTGACTTTTAAAGTATTGATGTACATTCTGCTCTACTTCTTTTCTATGATACAGCTATTCAGATGTGCATTCCGTAATTTGTGCAGAAAGCTGGGATCAAAAGCTCTTTTTGACCACATGTGCCAGTGTCTAACTTGTAAAGGCCGGGGGGGGAGGGGGCTGGCAAATCACTCAGTGCAGTGCACATAATTTCTGTATTAGTCATTTTCTTTACATCTCTGCATATTTTTATTTATAGAAAAAAGCAATCATTTTAAGGTCAGATACTAGATCTTTTAATCTTTGTATGATCCTAAGGGCTTTTGTGTGTTTCATGAAACAGATATACCTTATGAGATATTCCAGGATGTGTTAAGAAATGTAAGATAGATGTTACTTAGCCTAGAAAAAAAAACCCAGAAATCCACTTTGAGCCAGTTTAAAAGATGATTCCTCTATAATTAAATGAAAGGATACAAGTGTTTTTGGAACAGATTATTTAACATGAAAGTTAGCAAATTGGTTGATTTTTTATGAATATTTGAAATAATTGTCAAAAATTATTTTTTTTAAACAGAAAACCTCCATTAAATATGAGATTCTGTGTTACTGGGAGTACTTCATATATCCGACTAAGAATAACACATACAGACCTGTAGGGGTTTTTTGTTGCTTTATTAATCAGCCTGTAGATAATTTTCCAATAAAGCCCAAATTCCAGGACAATTAATATATTCATAAGAGGTTTGGGTTTGGGGTTTCTTTCCCCTAAAATATATTCTTTAATACACATTTTATTAAATAAGTAAGTTCAGTTGGTACCCTCAGGTTACAACAGGATTCATGGAACAGAAATAAAGAATCAACTGTGTGATTTTGCCATACAGGAGCAAGAAATTAAAAGGAATGGACATTTTTCAGCATATTCAAAATATTTCTGTTGGTATTGTGGGGTTTTAAGTGCCTAAATCTTGGAGAAGGCATGGCATTTTTTAGAAATGTCTTAATTTTAATTACTAAAAAAGTCAAACACAATATTAGCTGTCATTATGAACCACCACCCCCAGTGCTACTAGAGCACTGCAACAATATTTCTTAAGTCTTGGAAGCAGCCTTAGTCTTTAGATCCAGACCCTTTAAGACACTTAGATTTCAAATAACCCTTAAAACCAGGCAATTTTATGCACCTAAATAACTATCAGTTTTTCACACAACTTGGGAATTTTTAAAATTTGTACTAATATTTGTTTGAGATTTTTAAAACAGACAGTTCAGCAACTAACTCTCACATAATGCAGGTATTAGTTCAACTTCTGTAGTGACTTTCTCACTCTCCCCAAAGGTCTGTAGCAAATGCTGTAGGATGGGTCATGTATCTCCAGGTGTATTTTATATCCCAATAAGTTGTAACAGTTCAGGAACAGGTACATTCAGTTCTGTCTATAAGGTCAGGAACATCTAACAGAGGTAAAATCAAGCAGCTGCCCAAGTATTACCTGCAGCTGCTCAAGCCAAATGGCACCAAGCTCTTTAGCTCCTATTCTAGATGCCTTTAAGCAGAGACAGCTGCAAGGGCTGCCACTGTTGGACTATAGTTTGCTCCTGTTGCTGTGATTATAGTCAGAAAGAGGAGGTATTCTGATTCCCTGTCACAGCTTCCCAGGATCCTGCCTCCTTCCTGCCTTAATGGTACGAGCCATCCTGTTCCCTACTATGTACCTACTGAAGACCTCTTGGCAGTGCTCAGACTCTGTTTCCCCTCCTGTGTTTGTACATCTACACTACTGTGAACATCCTTGGAATAACCAGCACTGCCTTCCCTCCACCTCTTCCATGCCTAATAGTGCCAGAGAGTGCATTGTCAACGAATCTCGGAAGGAAAGAATTACATGATGTAGAGCAGACTGGTTTTCAGCTGCTAAAGGTAAATGTCTGTACTTCTTACTCCTCCCTTGTTGAATACAGGAAGGAAATCCCTCTTGAAGGCGATTCAGAACTGCTACATTGAAAGGATCACCATCTCTGTACTGAAGACATACTAAAAGTAGCCTCCCAACCTAAGGCACTGTGCAAAGCAGATGTTTACATTTTACTCTCTTGAAAAAGGCACCTGTATTTTCAAATACTTATTTTATGTCTGTATGTTAGTATTTTGTGCCACAAAGAATTCACGGACACATCATTCCATTGTGTCAGCATATCCTGTAGTTTATTTGTATAAACAAGGCCATAAAAATATATGACACATTTAAATATATCCAGATTGGAAAATGTGACTAGTAATGTACGTTAGTAGCCTCTCAACATGTTTCTATGCATCTGAAGCCAATAATGAAAAGCTTCCCAGCTGTGACCGATGCTCGACTTTCCATTTTTCTCATGACATCCACCCAAAATAATATTCATTACACTGAAAATTCAAATTACTTTGCTATCATATATGCTCGGTGTAAAGTCTTCAACAAAATTTGAACTTGGATTAACCTTGAATTTTACAAGCTAATGAGAACAGTTGTGTAAGCGAGAACATATAAACACAGCAAAGCAAGCCAGCGGGATTATTTCATATACGCCTAGAATGCCTAAGGGCCAACTAACTAACCAGAGTGAAAACTTTTAATTTCCTGGAGTATTTTAGTCTTAAAAAGTTCTCCTAAGCTGTTTTTGTGGAATAGGTGTTTTTCACACTAAGTATAAAAATCATCTTATCTCCATTAGCATATCAGAATGATATACCAAGTCTTCAGATTATTCTTTTGAAATATATGCCAGACACTAGGTAAATTAAGATGGACAGGTGAACTTACTTTCCTGTGCTTTGCTGGATAGGAGGCCATCAAATATGTTGCTATATTGAGAATAAGGCTAAATAATTTCATCTTTCCCTTTATATCTGTCTCTTTCTCTCAACTTTTTTTCCATTTTTTTTTTTTTATTTTCCGTATTCAGTCTAAAGGCAACCATCTTTCAGACAGGTCATCTTAGTTTTCCCATATCAAGATGGCGGGAATAATTCAACAAACTTTAAGTAGCTGTATTGTGCATATATCTATGCAAGCTGGTCATCCTAGATTTCTTTTGTAATTAATAAAGAAATAGACACTTTTGGGGTGAATTTCTGAACGTGGTGTGTACACTATTATTCTGTGTGTCTAACAGTAAGTCCTACTCCTCTGGACCCACTCTAACAGGTCCTTTTTCTTGTGCTGGGGATGCCAGAGCTGGATGCAGTACTCCAGATGGGGTCTCATGAGAGTGGAGTAGAATCACATCCCTTGACCTGCTGGCCCCACTTCTTTTGATGAAGCCCAGAATACAGCTGGCTTTCTGGGCTAAGTCACCCAGTATTTTATTAACATTAATAGATGAGCAAGACCGTAGTAGATGTCATTAAATAGCAGATTATGCATTTCTAGGGACAAATTTTGGTTTCATTTGGAATGTAAGACATAGTAAGGTAGCAGAGGAGAAGGCAGAGAATGAAAGAAAAGGCTAGATATATGGTACAACTGCTGTTATATAACCTATAATGAAAGCAGAGAAACTTTGCCTTATAACAAAAGCACAGACTAATCAACCAATGACACTTTTAGTGTCACCAGAAGGTAAGAGTGAAATGACCTATACTGGAAGGAAAAAATATTTTTTATTTTCTCCTTGTGGGTAACTATTCCTCCTCTATTCAGCATTGTTCCTCCAAGGCATGAAAACTGATTTTACTAAATCAGTAGTACCACATGCAGTAATTTCTCATAACAGATACGTGCTATATGAATTGTATTTGAGTGTAGAATATCAACTTGTTACGTCCCAAATAATTTTTTAAAAATGTGATCACCTTTTTAAAAGAATCATATTACAATCACCCACATTAGTTGACAACATTAGGTATGCCTGGAATTTGCTATGGTTACATAAGTGTTTCTTCTCAGTTGAGCAGACGAATTTGAAAGAACTTCTGCAAATCTCAGAACTGGTTTCCTTTTGTCCTTGTGAGTTTCAGACAGCCAGTAAGAAAAGCAATCTGAGACAGTTCAGTCCCAGAATGATGTAAGAGCTTAGTCTGAAAAAAAACCAAACAGGTTACAAAATCACAAAAAAACTCTGTAAGATCTTTATATATTCATCACTGTTTTCCTCTTTAGAATTAATGAGACAAAGTCAGCATGATTTTGTCCTTTATGGTAGGTATTTTAAGATATGTTTTGAATCCTTTTTATATACTCATGAGGATGAAAACAGGACAGAATTTGAATTATTTGATTTTTCCCCCATGTACATATTGACTTGTGGCAAAATAATTTCATTCAGGTTAAAACAGAGGACAATATAAAAGCTATCCATCATGCAGGCAGACAGCTGTTGCTACAGACCGCATAAGGTAAAGAGAAAGAAAAGTTCAAGGTTTTTTGAAAGTTCATAAATGACTGAATATCCTTTCTTTCTATGTTTTCTGCACAATCATTTTACTTACAAAAGTGAAACAACCATAAACTGCAGCAGTTAACATGTTAAGTCACTTGGTGTAATAGCTGGCAAAACAGTTCAAGATTTCATTTATTTATTTATTTTTGTTTCAAGCTTGAATTACATTATCAATGTTTTCAAAAAATTACACAGCAGTATAAAAAATAATGTATGCATGGTATGTTATGCAATATATACATGGAAATTGCACTGAGTTGTTAATGAAGGAATGTGTCACAACCATACATCCTTGATGTCCTTTATTGTGCTTATATGTTTCACAATTAATATGTATATAGCAAACCTAAATGAAGATACTATGCATCTTGCTAGTGGCAAGATACATACCTACCCCTAGATAACCTGAAAAAAAAAAGAAAAGAAAAATAGGAGAATTGGAAATGTCACAAAACATTCCAGAAAGCAAATGAGGAAAATGAAACATATGGAATTTGGTCTTCATAGTTTTGAAAACACAGTGTAGAAGAGATGTTCATAAGAGAAACACAAGTTTACCTTTGCTAAGTCATGCAGAGATACTTATGTTGCATTTTGATCTGTAGATGTCATTACAAGTCTATTAAAAAAAAGTGAACTTATTTAGAATTCTAAAAAAAATATTGCTGAACAATTAAAAATACTATTCTGTACTTCTGAAAAAAATATTCTTTACATTGAGTCCTCAACTTTTTTTATTTCATAGAAATTAAGATGGGTCACAACAACCCCATGCAATGCTACAGGCTTGGGGAAGAGTGTCTGGAAAGCTGCCTGTTGAAAAGCACCTGGGGGTGTTGGTTCACAGCTGGCTGAATACAAGCCAGCTCTGCGCCCAGGTGGCCAAGGCGGCCAACAGCATGGAGGCCTGTATCAGAAACAGCATGGCCAGCAGGACTAAGGAAGTAATCACCCCCCTGCACTCGGCACTGGTGAGGCCCCACCTTGAGTACTGTACCTAGTTTTGGGCCCCTCACTTCAGAAAAGACATTGAGGTTCTGGAGAAGGGCAATGAAGGTGGTGAGCGCTCTGGAGAATGAGTCTTACAAGAAGCGGCTGAAGGAGCTGGGATTGTTTAGCCTGGAGAAAAGGAGACTGAGTGCAGTCCTTATCACTCCACAACTACCTGAAAGAAGGTTGTAGTGAGGTGGGGGCTGGTCTCTTCTCCCAAGTAAGAGAAAACGCTCTTAATTGTGTCAGGGGAGGTTTAAAATGGATACTGTGAAAAATTTCTCCACCAGAAGGGTTGTCAAGAATTGGACCAGGCCACTCAGAAATGGTTAAGTTACCATCCTTGGAGGTATTTAAAGGGTATGTAGATGTGGTGCTTAGGGACATGGACTTGACAGTGCTAGGGTTAGCAGTTGATTTTAAAGGTCTTTTCCAACCAAAACGATTCTACAATTCTAAAATCAGTTTCCCACCTTGTATAATGTCAAGATCTCTGACAGCAAACTCGAACCAGGGCTTTTATGTACCTCATAGCATAATTCAAGGTCAGAGATACGTTCTGTGTACTTCATCACCTAGACAATTTCTGTAGTAGCAGAGACAATAGAAATCAAACAGATGTGACAAGAAAGAGAAAGAAAAGATACCTTAGACATAACAATAAGGGAGAAGAATAGACTAGTCAAAGTAGTATGAAAAATCTACTACCTTTATTACTGTCAGGGAGTCTTTTTAAAAAATTACATATAGTCCCAGATTTTAAACTAATGTAAATTGGCATAAATGAATCAAACTTTCTGGCATTTAGAAAAATACGTTTTTAAGAAGTTGTGTATTATCTATATTTTTTGCAAACTGATGATCTGAAATTCATAAAGCACCCCACACTGAGAAAATGAGCCCAGTTTACATTATTAACAGAAGCTTCCAGGAATTCTGAAGACTAGCCAATGGATTTTTTCTGTAGCTTCCAGCTAAATTGTATGTTTTGCAAAATTAACTTTTATCTTTAACTCTTTCAGGACCTTAATTCAGCTGAGAATTTGCTCATGGTATTTTTGGCTAGGAAACCTATTTATGGACAGTTGGATGCTGGTTTTTGTCAATAACAATGCATTACAATTGCTGAATATATTAAAAAAATGCCTGAGGCATACATAAATCTGGCCACCTAATATTAGAATTTCTTGGCTGTAGTATCTATGTAGGTTATTCTGTAGCTGCACACCTATGTTGTGAGCATGTAACATGTACTATATGTCATAAGATAACCCTTCTGAAGGGGTGTTAAATCATGTTAAAACACATTCAAAACCTTCTCTTTAATGTTACTAAGTCAATAATAAAACTGAAGTACCTATTTTCTCACATTATTTTGTAATGCAAACACAATAGAATTTGAGAAGACTATTTCAAAAAATGTTTTGGGGGGATTTCTTGCACTAATTGTACTTTGGAACAGTACGTACGAAATTCTCTCAGTTTGCTCAACAAGAATTGTTAGGTGATAATTTTTTAAAGATAAAATTACATAAATTTAGTTCTATATAAAATTTTCTTTATGTGGGAAATTGTAAAGAAAAATGTGAAGTGAAAAATCATAGGAAATTTCTTCATAATGGGTGGAAGCTAAACACATTAAACATTCAGTAAATTTGAGCACACAGATATAGAGATTAGGATCTGGTTTTGCAGTGAAAGAGCAATACAGAGAAAAAGGGGGAGGAATCTATTGTCAAACCACCTGATACAACATATCATTGGATGTTTAAGAGGTACAGAACAAAACCTGCAGAACCCATGACAGCAGTGAAGTACTTCCCTGAAACACAGCACCTTGGACAGTACTGAGACATTCTGATCCCGTGCTCTTATCAGGAGTTGCTAATCACATTTCAGAGAAATAGAAAATTTCCTGGAATTAGGAGATTTCAAAGCTAGAGTTTACTGATAGTTCATAGAAAACCATCACATTTCCCCTCTCATATATCTATCTGAAACATGAATTCACAGTGGATTCATAGTTCTGCTACTGTGGTTTTGAGATGGAGTAATACAGTTGAAAATTGGCTTCAAAATCAGAAACATTGAGTTCTCATGAGCTCTCTCCAAATGTAGAAACCAACGAAATATCACTTAATATTGCTTAGAATTTTGAGCTCATTTATGACAACTCCATATCTGTCTTAGAAGTTGCTTTCATACCGCTGTAGTTCAAACATAAGATTCTCAAAATCATTCCTTTTTGGATAAATTACTTTTTCATTGAAACCAGTATTAAATTTTCCATGCCTTAAATAGAAACCAGGCTGATACTAAATGAGCATTCAATAATAATATTTCAGTTGACTAACTCTCAGTTTGTACAGATTTAGCTGGCAGGAGAACGAGACGCTATATTTATCTTTGATCATTTCTAGGAAAAAAAAAAAAAAAAAAAAAACAACAAAGAGGATATAGTCAACAGTCTTTGAAATCAGTGTGGATTTTAACTGAAGAAAGACTGAGAGTCTGAGCCTGAAAGCAGAGGAAGCAGCAATTTAAGGGTGAGGATTATAAAAACAAAGGAAAAATACAGAAGGTTTCCAATTTCTATTTAACACTTAATTTTCTATTATGCCCTTCACATTCTCACCAGTACTCCAGATGTCACTATTATCTATAATCAAATCATACTGTACAATCTTTGTTTGCATTTTTTGGGTTCATCTGATTTTTTTCCTTTTATTTTCTTCATGTTCTAAAGCACACATTTGTTTGTTCTTTACTTGAACCCATGAAATTCTAACTGTATATCAAAACTGTAAGTCAAAAGGTGTTAAGATTCTGGAACTGAAACAGACCTCTAAAAAGACCTCTAAAGCTTGGTTTTGCAGACCCTCACATTGTTCAATCCTTTCCATGACTTGATAAGGAGCTATATCTATTCCATCTAAAAAATTGGTCATAACCTCTTTGATCTAGGAAGCTTATTCAAATGCCCAGCTTTAATTTATTCACATGCATATTCATAAGTTTCATGTAGTAGCTTTTGTTCCAACATTTCCTACATCTTAAATTGTTTTGATTTGTTTTCTTTTCCTTCTCCAGTCTTTCTTCCATTAAGAAATTACAAAAGTTACTCATATCCCTCTCAGCTCTTGTTTTCGTAGGCTGAAGAAACAAGATGTTTTTAATTCCCTATTCCAAATTAGAGGTTTCATCCTCCTTATCATCCAAATAAACCTTCTTTTTATAGTTTCACATTCCAACACTTTGTTTTCTTAAATGTGATTTTAACTGTATGTGGGGTACTCCTGATGTCTTGTCAAACAATATATATGCTTCCCACTTGTAACAGTAAGTTTCTTCTCTGTCACCTCATAAGAATTACCTTTTTTGGACTTGTATTGCCATGAGAATACATAGTTCCCTTGTGATCTTGTGATCACCTATCACAACTGCTTACTTGTTTCAATCAGTTGCTCCTAACAAGAAAAAATAGTTCTGTGTGTGACTTTTCATTGTGTATTACTGTTTTTCAATTTACATATTTCAGTCTGGTTCTCAAAATCATTCATTTTTTTCCTNTGGGTTCTTTTTAGAATTATTGCTGGTGAGGTGCAATAAAACTAAAGGTTTTTTTGATGGTTGCCAAGAAATGCCATTACCAGTCCAATGTTCCTGTATTCATTCATATATTTAAGTAAATGTAATCAATGTGAGCCCCTCTCATATACAAATACACGCAGTTCTTTATGGAGTCAGTCTGTGTTTGGCAGTACATAAGCTTCATGGTGCCAATCTTAATGACTGAAGGTTATATATATATTTGTAATAATTTACTATAGCTTTGACTTGGGGGTTTGTTCAGGATTTTCCACATTTTATTTTCAGTCATGCATTTTATTTACTGAGACTGTGTTGTGGGAGACAGTACTTTTAGGATAATAGCCTGTAAGGGTACAAAACCGTCTGACCATGAAGAAATTTACATTAATCTGCTGAACTGAATTTTGGTTTAGCGGTACCCATTAATTCTTGAATTTCTTGGAAATATACTCCAAGGACATTGTCATTTTCACATTCTTACCTAACAGTTAATATTGCACAGTGAATGGTTTGTATAGAACATATGTTTTCCCTTTTCAGTAGCTTTTTAGTCTCCATTCCAGCTTTGCCTTCATTTCTGATATATTCTCTTCTGTCCCCTACTATAACCCAATGAGGTATAATAAACCTAAATTCTTAGCACTTTCTGAGGTGAATATTATTGTCAGGATATTGTTATACATATTCCTTATAGCTGGGGGCCTTCATTCCAATTCTTACTACACCCAAGAGATCTTATTTGGATCTAATTTTGACTTAGGTTGGGAATATTTTCAGCACAGCCCAATGAGTATATTTGTAATGAAGGCACACACTGTTCTGGGTGGGAAATGGCATAATGCAAACAAATCTGTTGTCTTCAAAATTGTTGTAATATCTACAAATCAACCCCAAAGTCACTGTGATTCAGATTTTCTTGCTGTTGCTGTTACAGGAGTTTTATTTTCTGAATCTTACCGAATGCAATAAATACTTCCAGAAAGGATTTGAACAAATGGTTTTCATTACAAAAGTTTGAATGACAAGTAAGTAAATACAGTGAATAGCAGTAATAATGCAAAAAAAAGAGATTATGCCCTCTGGTATCCAAAATTTTGATTTCTAATCTTTTCTTGCATTGAATGAAAATTAATTTGCCCTATATGAATGTGAAAAAGGTATAAATCCTGTATGAAGTATGTATACCTCTAAGCAAGCCAAAAATATACCACTTTCTCTTAAATATATTGCTATACACAGAATTATCATATCACAGGATAGTTCAGGCTGGGATGGACCTCAGGAGGTCTCTAGTCCAACACCCTGCCCAAAGTAGGGCCAGCCTTGAGCTCCTTACAACTTGGTCTAGATGGGGCTAGAAATTCATAAGGGCAAAGGTGACACAGCCTCTCAGGGAAACCTACTGCACTGGCTCACTTACGGTGAAATGGTTTCACCTTACTTTCAGCCTAAACCTCTTCTGCCCTCATTATCTTTCACCTTTCAGCCCTGTACCACTTTGACGAGATAACCTTCATCTCCTTGATGACATCTCAAAGGTAATAGAATCATAGAATCATTAGAGTTGGAAGGGACCTTAAACATCATCGAGTTCCAGCCCCCCTGCCATGAGCAGGGACACCTCCCACTAGACCAGATTGCTCAAAGCCCCACCCAGCCTGGCCTTAAACACTTCCAGGGATGGGGCTTCCACAACTTCTCTGGGCAACATGTGCCAGTGCCTCACCACCCTCGCAGTATAGAATTTCTGTCTAGTATCTAATCTAAATCTTCCCTCTTTCAATTTTAAACCATTACCCTTTGTCCTATTGCTACACACCTTGAAAAAGGGTCCCATTCAAACCCTCCTGTAGGCTCCCTTCAGATATTTGAAGGCTCTTATAAGGTCTCCCCGGGGACTCCTCCAGGCTGAACAACCCAACTCTCTCAGTCTGTCTTCATATAAGAGGTGCTCCAGCCCCATAATCACCTTCTTGGTCTTATGATGGGAGTCTGTTTGGTGTACTGAAGCCACCCCTTCTCCAGCCTAATTCAACCGAGCTCTGCCATTCCCTTCCTGTGGGGCAAGCGCTCCAGCCATCACTACTTTGGGTGCCCTTTACTGACGTCCCCATCATTTGACCATGTCTTCGCTGATCTGGGGGCAAAAACTTGATGCAGTCTCAAAATTTGATTTAAAAAATACAATGTAAAGCGCTGAAAATCCTGTTTGTCAATCTATGGAATGCGCTCCTGCTTATATACCCCAGGAGCTGTTCACCACCTTTGTTTTTAGGGCACCCCATGGATTCACATTCGGCTCACTACTCACCACCACTCCAGGACCTTTCCTACAGATCTGCTCCCCAACTCCTTGGTCTCCAGTAAGATTCATTGCAGGGGTTCTATGGGGACCCAACTGAGACTCGTTAATATTTGTTGAATTTCAGGAGAACCTGTTTGCCTGCTTTCAAGTGTACTAGCTGGTCCCCCCAACTTGGAGTCATCCGCAAATGTGATAAGTGCACTTTTCCACGTCTTCCAGGTCGTGAATAAAGATGTTAAAATGAATAAGTCCCAGTGCAGACCCCTAAAGTATCAACTTACCACTGACTTCTATGTGAAGTGCTGTCAGGGTACCACAGGGGCTGGTGGCACCCTGGAGAATAGGAGTTGAAAGCATCAGAGCCTCCTCAAGGTGACTATCAGGGCCAGACCTCACCAACCAGAGCCCATCCCACCACCTCAGTCAGAGAGCAGGGCAAACAGGGATGCAACCAGAGGCAGCCTCAGCCTAGGCATCAGGCACTTTAGTGGGGATAGGGATAGGTTGAGAACAGACTGGAATGTAAGCCCATGGGTGGGGATTCAGAATCAGGCCTGGTAAGGGTAACCAAGATCAGCCTCAGCTGTGTGTGAGCTATCCCACCATGTCTCTGTAATCCCAATTAGTTCGTAGCAATGTAACTGTATGCAGACCTTGGATAAATCATTATGTAGCTGGTATCGGACGGAAAGGTTTTTCTTTCTAGGACCATGGGGCCCTCTGTAAAGGATAAATATTTTCATGGGAAAATGGGATCCACCTGACTTTAGTGGGAAAGAATATCTTTGACAACAGGCCAGATCACCTACTAAGGCTTTAAACAAGAAATGATGGGAAAGTAGAACTCCTTCAATAATCAAGAGATGAAGTGGTGGATGGAGTAAGCAAGAAAAAGGGCCTAGGGTGATGTTAACATAAAGGACATGTCAACTGAAAAAAAGCTGGGCCAAATCATATCAAATGGAGGCATATAAATAAGGAAGTGTCTATGGGGCAGCCTTATTGTCATTCCTAGAAAAGGTCCCTAAAGGCGAGAATAGAGGCAGACTGCCATAAAAGGACAAGTGTGTTTTACTTAGTCTTCGGTCTCTGATAATATAAACTAAAACAGTTTTCCAAGACATAACTTAAATTTTGAAATGCAAAAAATAACCTTCTTCTTTTGTACGTTTGCTTCTTTACACCTACTCCACACTTTAATAAGTTTTTTGAGAAAACAAAAGAACAAATAAATGATTTAGCTCTGCTACAAGGAGTTTACTGCATAAAAATGTAATGGCGTGGTCATGTGCAAGCCGCCTCCTATACCGGGTGACTTGGGAGAATTAAAAAGGTTTCAACTGTCAATCTGATGGATTCAATGAATTAGAACCAAAAATAACAATCATGCAGTGTATCAAATATTTGTCTCAATAACACAAAAAGAAAAGTTATTACTGTAGTTCTTCACAACGTAGTTTGAATGCATTAGGAAAAAAAGTGAGAAAACCATTAGTTCCCTCTGACCCACAGGAATTTGGTCTGTTTACTCCCTTAGACAAAACTTTTATCTATCTGGATCTCGTGTCTATCTGGATGTATTATTCTGTCTATACTTGTACCTACACGGATCTATTCCAAAATTCCAACCTATATTACCCACTCCATCAAAATAAAATATTAAAACATATTTGATCTTCATAATCATATTAAGAAACAGGGCTGATGACAAGTAAATCCAATGATACCCTCAATATGGGGAATGAGTTCCATCTGTAGAAAGCAGTATACATTTGTAAACTTATATAAACTTTGTATTAAGATAAGCTTTTAAAAAAGTCATAATAACTTCAGTGTTGTCTTAAAGGCAGCTCTTATATTTCATTAAAAGAACAATTTTTCACCCAGACTGTATAAAACTTTTGCACTTACTTAAAATGTTTCCCAAGTATTCCTTTACTTGGCTGTAGAAGACAAAGAAAACCTAGAAACATTACTTTAACTGCTTCGCTGGTAACCTGGCAATAAATACTATGCTATAGCCCTTCATAAACACTTTATGGGCACAAACATTATAAAAATGACTGCACGTTAAGGATTCAATTTCTTTTTCTTCCAAGTATTTTCTGTCTTTTGCTTAAAAAAAATGTAATCTATACAAGTGACTCTTAAGCTCTCTCTTGTTATATGTAAACAAAATCTCATCAGCTTCTATATCCCATTAAATTAGAAGCACTAAGACTTGTCTAGTTTGTTTCCCTAACAGAAAGTGAATAGGCAGATGAGTGCTTCACTCCATTGTTCACATTACATTAAATAAGACAACTGTGTAAAATTATTGGATGTAGATATGTATATATTCTCCTGAACTTCTAATAATTTGAGATTAATAATAGCTTTCTGTATTTTCATGCTGAGAGAAGCCAATCAAACAGCATTCAAATTCAGTAGTCAACCTTGTTTGTGAATCCCCTGCTTATTCTGCTAAATAAGTCTAACAAGAGGGAAAATGAACTACAATTACAAATTGTGGTGGGTTGACCCCAGCCAGCAACCAAAATCTCATTGGGTCCCTCACTTAGTCTTCTCTCCCACAGGATGGGAAGAAAGTAGAAGGAAAGTGAAAAGATTCATCAACTGAGATAATGACAGTTTGACAAATAAAGAAAAAGTTGCTCATACAAGCAAAACAAAAAGAGGAATGAATTCATTACTTCTCATCAGCAGGCTATGTCCAGTCCCCTCCCAGGTACCGAGGCTTCAGCACATGTAACTGTTGTTTGGGAAGACAAATACCACAACCAAAGATGTCCCTTATTCCTATGCCTTTCCTTGAGCTTTTATTGATAAGCATGATGTTATATAACATAGAATATCTCTTGGGTCAGTTTGAGTCAGATATCTCAACTGTGTCCTCTCCCAATCCCAGCCTGTTTTGGGCGGAGGTGGAAAAAGAGAAAGCCTTTGTAGTATGCAAACACTCTTCAACAACAGACAAAAGATTTATATGTTATCAACAGTGTCTTAGCCACAAATGCAGAGCACAGAGACTGCTGAGGAGGAAGGTAACTCCTCTGAGCCAGATCCATTACACGTGTATTCGGGGAATAAAAACAAAATGGAAAAAAAGAGAAAAACTATGTTTTCCTACTTTATCTTTTATTGTAAAACATCTATCCTTCTTTGGAATAATGGCATCAATGAACTGGAACTTTCAAAAAAAAATAGTTTCTGCCCATCATCTTTTCCAGTATGGATAAACGGACTACAAGATTTACAAACTTTAAGGCAAAAAAGGGCCACTCAGTCATAATTTCTGACCTTCTTGACTTCTATGTCTTTACATTTTAATTTTTTGCTCAGCAGGGGAAGCTAGGCAGAAAACTGCTGGAGAAAGATCAGATCCTAATTCAAATTTCATTTAGGTGCACAGTTACAGCCTTGAGATAAATATTTAGTAGGGAAAGATTCAGACGCTAAGTTCTATCACTTGTCTCTTTAGAGCACAAAACCAAGAGTCTATGAGTATGTCTTACTCTAGAATTTCTCTTCCAGAACTGGATGGCTTGCTTCTGGCACTGAGTGTCAATTTTCACAACCATAAAGACTTAATTTTTTTGCTAAATTCCTGCTGTGTTTCCAGGTATCATGTCAGGGATTTATGATTATGCAGCAAACCAATTTGGAGCCCTCTATAACAGCAGTATCTTCTGAAAAAGAAAAGCAACCCTGAAAAAACACGGTACCCAACAAAGCCCCCGAAACCCCAAAGCTAAAAAGCTACATGATAAATTTCATTTTACGTTTCTGTTGCATCTTAGTTTAATTGCTGTGCAGTTTTTTTCTCAAAGATAATTTGAAATGCCCTACCACTATAGCATCAAACCTTTCCAAGGAATCTGCTACTGTAATTACAGATACTGCAGAAGTGTTTTTCTTTCAGCTTTCTACAAAATCCCATCAAACAGACAATTAAAACCTTTTAAGACATTTCGAAGGCAAACTAACCTCTTCATTATTGTCATATCTCATTGTCTGTCTCAGAGACAAAGAAAAATAGTTACTAGCATGTCAAGACTTAGTATTTGAGACTTTATCATGCAGGGCAATGTGATTGCATGGAAACTATGGGAATGACCTTTTCAACATTTTTCTTGCGGTATTCCCTTGAACAGCTAAAATGATAGCGCACTGGCAATCAAGCCTAAAATCAAATGAAATCCATTGAGCATAAAAGCTGAAATTAGACCAGAGAACCGGGGAAGATTACTCAGTAGACTGGTTTAGTCTCAAGGGTGTAGACAGTGACTTGAGTCGGCAGGTGAACTGGTGTGAAAAAACACAAAGTCATCCTTAAACTTCCATGCAAAGACTAAACCCAAATATTATTTAAATTATTACCTATATTACCAAAATATTATTAAAATTCCGAGACACTGCTTTCTGAAATCACCAAAAGAAACCCCTATTAACAGAATCATTGGTTTTCTGTGTGTGTATAAATGCATGCGTATGCACAAAGCTTTTTCTTTATTCTTATTCTTCAAGAGAGGTAAACTAGATCACTGAAATTACCAATAAAGGATTTATTCTGATGTGTCAAATATTCATATATTATACAAATAATTTCACTGACTTGATTAGAAGTGTATTTCTTCCAAAGTCTTAAAATTATTCTTTTTCTAGGAACAAACCACACTCATCTTCAAAATTATTTTTGTGTTGACAGCATAGTAGTTACTATAACAAAAAATTTCTAGGAAAAAAAAAAGTGAAATAGTATAAAATAGAATATGGTGTAAAGTAAAATCAAAGAATATGTTGAGTGCAGGTGTCAATGTGTCAGCAGCAGAGGGGCTGCATGCACAGCCTCTGTGAGAAGAGACCAGGGCATGCCACATGACAATAAATTGACAATAAATTAATTTCCCCAAGTCAAATCTGCTTTACCCTTGACGGTAATTGGTAAGAAAAGTCCCTGTCTATCTCAGCCCACTAGCTTACTCATGCTTGGGGTTTTTCCCCATTTACCTTTCCTCATCCTGCTGAGCAGTGGGAATGAGTAAGCAGTTGAGTGGGCATTTAGCAGTTAGCCAATATTACCACAACAGGAAAATGTGCTACCACAATGAAAATCTTATTAACAACATTGATTAGAATTCATAACAAGCAATGAGACTGGTTCTTTAAGCAACATGAACAGTATGCTTATTCTCAGACCATCCTTCTTCCTGGCATACACTCATCTTTTGTGGGTAGCTGAAAGATGGTCAGAGCTTATGTTTATTTCCTCCAACTTTTGCTTTGACTGCTCTGTCAACCCTCAGTTGATTTTTCCTATTCAGTCGGTCCATTGCCAACCCCTAAAAGCTCCAGAGGATGTTTGCTCAGAATACTCTAATTCAATAAACTGTAGCAATACTTGACAGAGTTTTGCTGTGGTTTGACAATGGAAAGATTTGTTGCCTCAATCACACGAAGATTTCGTGGAAATTACCTTACTTGACGTACATGAGAAATAGAAGCAGATGCATACTAATATGAAAGGCACAGTGTCGTAGCAGAACTTTTAACAATCTTCTAAAATGTAATGTCTGAGCAAAAATGATTCTCAGGACCTACTGTAAGATGAATGTATTAATTCCTCAGGAAACTAAAATATAATGTATCTTCTCTGTTTTGAGGAGGGAGGTGGCTGATGTTGTTATGATGAGACCTTTTTTAGCATAACATTCGTTTTGTTACAAATTAATCTTTATTTGTCACACTCTTTTGTATAGTTAACTTGCACTGTTGATGTAGTGTAAGATCAGGCCATAATAACACTTGTTGCAGTAGAGTGCTCAATTCAGCCACAAGGAATGATCCAATATATTTTAAACAATAAAATTTAAAGAATTACAGTTTTATTGGGAAAACTTTCTAAAGGCTTCCCTTTCCCCTCTAATCTTGGTCCAATGTTAAGATCAAGCTATGTGATATGAACTTCGAAATTATAAGCCTTATAGCTTCACTACTGCAGTTAAGGGAACAAAAACTTTCAGCAAAGGTGAATAGCACAGTTGGCACTGAACACACGAGGCTAGATAGGAGAATGATCTCGCAGCCTGGTAGGCACTAAGCTGAGAGACTTGAGTTCAGGTTCTACCTCTCATGGCATTTGCAATTCAAAATGAGATAGTTTCCATCTGAAAAACTGGAAGGCAGGCACTCAGAAAGCAGAGGAGAGAGTATTAGAGCCAGAAGAAAATCTTATGTGATATGTCAAAACCAGCATATCAACAGCAGGATTCAAAACTCTGCTCCAGGACAAAGGGAGGTAGGATTGATTTTGAATTGTCTTCTTTGGAAGTGTCTGTTGAACCAGTGAGGATATGGTCATGCAATATTGAATCTAAGTGATAAATTCAGAAGATCTGAAGAAAGTTCTCGCTTATCTCACTTAATTCAAGCTCAGCATAAGCAGTCATTTGAGTAAGTTTGCTTTTCTCTCCAATATAAAATATAATTTATTTACCAATGAGAAAAAAAGAAAAAAAAAAAAAGAAAAAAAAAAAAAAAAAAAAAAAAAAAAAAAAAAAAAAAAAAAAAAAACCCCCCGAANACAAACAAACCGAAGCCCTCAGGACACCAGATAGCTCTTTCATGTAAATTCAGCTAGACAGGTTGAAATCTTCCTGCAGCCATTCTGGCCTTGACCAATGCAACAGCACTTTACAGATGTACCAAACCAGCCAGGAACTGTTTGCAGAACTGTGACTGAAAGGGAATGAAATTCTGTGTTGATATTATTTGTGACTGTTCCAAGGAATGTCCTCTATTAATGTCATAACATGCATTCAAATGGGAAAAAAGAAAGGAAAGAAAATGTATGCACGTGCATTTCATTACTGCTAGTCACTGAATGTAACAGCCCAGCACTGGCTTTTTGAATAATTTTGTTTCATGTACTTACTAGACATTACCAGACTATAATGGAAATCAAACACTTACAGGCTATTTAGTAGAAATGCGAAAAAGGCTTTGACAAAGCAGCACAATATATGCTTGAAGCCAGAAGTGGTCCTCAGAGAGGAAAAAAGGGTCATTCAATTAGTGAAATAAGATCAGATGTGTGAATTGCAGGTTTTCCAGCTCTGCAGAAGACACTCACCAGATCAACAGCACAGTGAACTGTGACTACTAACAGATAACTCGTGAAGAAAACATTTCAGTAATTCATTGTTTTTCAAGCAGGAATGCCAAACTGCAGCCATTAAACACAGTTTCTTTCATCAACTGGACATACACCTAATATAAAGTGATCCTAGTTTTAGAAAAATAATATTTCCTTTAGATGTAAAGCCCTGAAGATATTTTTTTTCTCATCAATATTATCAACACCAAAAAAAAAAAAAAATTATCAGATGTAAGCCGTTATGGTGCTATTTAGATCTAACGCTTTGTGTACTTCTTGTCACTAAGCAGTACTAATAGAATTATGGCCACACGGAACAGTCACCAAGATATGTAATTGCTTAAATAATCAGATACCAGCTACCTACTAGCATTTTCTACTCTTCAAAGACTGTAGAGAGGTTGGCAAAGACTAGAAAATTAAATATGCATCTCAAATACCTGAACAGCTTGGAAAGTCTGGCCTACATGTGACCTTGAGCTCTTATTAAAAGGATGTCAATGGTCCTATAGGCTGCTGAAATACAGTGAGGTCTATGAAGTATAGTTCAATTTTAAAGGAAAACAAAATAAATCAAAACAAAACTTATTAGGTCAACAATCCCTTCTGTACCTTATACTAAGCTAGGAACAGGTCTAGACTTTGGCTCACTGGAGAGAGCACATTCCCAGGTCTGCAAGACAGGCACAGGGAACTAGACTTTGACACATCAGCTCTTGTTACTGAGTTGCAAAGTCTAAGCTGTTAGATCCGAGAGAGCTAGCAAAACCCAGCCCACAATATTTATTTATGGATTGTTAAATGTCTCTTCTGAGATGATACTCTGGTTTATGGCCATGATTCCACAAAAGCAGAGCTTTGCTAACTCCCTTTTCCTTCATTGGGATCAAGAACAAAACCAGCAGTCCATTGCAATGTCTGGCTGAAATAATGTAAGTGGAGCAGTTGCACCATGCAGAAGGAGAAGCTGGCAGAAGGTGCAAGGAGGCAAAGGGGTTTTCCATTTGCTATCTTCAACAACTTTGCAGGTAGTTGTAGGGAAGACAGTAAGACGCTTTTTGGAGGTTCACAAGCAAAAGTATAGGGGTCACTGGACACAAGCTGCATTAAGATGAACTGGGATTAGATATAAGAAAAAATCTCTATAGTGAGGTTGATCAGACACTACGACAGGTTTCTAGTCAGGTTGAAGGATCTCCATCCTTGAAAACTTTCAAAACTTGGCTGCACAATGCCCTCAGCAACTTGGTCTGCCCATTATCTCTTGAGTAGTGAGTTGACAAGGATAGCTTTCAAAGAAATCTACGTTATTTTATAATTCTACTATTATCTGCACTGATATAACACATTTAAATCCTCAGTATGAAAACAGAACTTCCATTTTTAAGTTTATCTAAGTGACTCCTTGTTTATTCTGTACTTTCATGGCCCTAAAACATCTCTGATAAATGAAGAAAATGTTAATCTAAATCATAGTAATCAAAGTTACTAACTTTTAAGCATGCATCCTTCTACTTCAGATACATTTGTTTTCCTTACCCATATTAAGGATTTAATCTGCTAAATGAATTTTACAAAGTCATTGAGCTTTTCAAAGGCATATTTCTGCAGCTAGAGGAAAAGACATGATGATGGCGTTTAACCAGGACATGAATACTTCCAGTTGAGGATGTGTAAAAAATGAGTGAAGATGGAGTGAGACATGCAACGTTTTATGCCTTAATAAATCCTACTTATATAATAGAAGTTGCAAATACCATTTGGAACTTAATGAAGTACATTTTACAACAATTTTCCCCTAATGCCTTTTTTCAAGAATAATAGGTTTACTGCTGTGCACATTTTACACTTCTTGCATTGCAGTCAATGTCTTATTTAGGACCTGCTGCCTGATGGTATCAGCACAATCATATAAGTATGGTTATAAGTACTTTTTATTATAAATATCACTGACATACACACAAAAGGAAGGAAGGGAGTAGAAGAATATAATAATTTTTACTATTTTTGAGAAAAAGGGAAATTACATTTATTTCCTCTTCTGTAAAGCAACTTTAAAAAAAGAATATTTTTCTGTGGGTTTTGGAATTAAATATTGTAGTATAGTTACAAAAAGTCCAGGTTTAAATGCTTGGAAAATTATATTCTGATATGAATGATACTGAACATATCAATTGCCTGAGGTAGCTTAGTGGATAGCCTAGTGAAACCAGATGCCTAGTAGCAGTATTTTGGGGGCATGAGTTATAGAAAAGCAAAGGTTGAACCCATTAGATTTATTCTATCACAGTACAAGAGGTTTGTGGATAGAGTAAAAGCATGTTCAGACAATATGTTTTCACTGTCATACTGAAGGGCATACCAACCTGGCTTCTTCAGGGCTTGTCCTGGTCTAGCTCTGCTTAATAAATGTATTAATATCTGGCTGATACAGAATGCTATTATTAAATCTGGAGATCATACCAAGGTTGGGAGGACTGCCAGGATTATGTACACAGATTTTAACGTGATCTTGGCAGATTAGTATGAAAGAGATATAATTCAATGCAGAGAACACACTGTTCTGCACTCAGGCATGTATAATCAGCTACACTGGAAAAAACACTGATCTAAAAATTGAACTGTAATGATGTCAGTCCTTTAGAAAAAGACCTACAGGTTACGGTAGATCATAAGAACAATATGAGTCACTAATGTCATGCTGCTGTGAAAAGTGCAGATATTGTAGAGACAAATGATCTTTCTGCTCTGCTCTGCACTGACAAGACCTTGGTTGAGTATTTCTCTGGGTTTTGGCAGCCCTTCAAGAACCTTCTGAAACTGTTGGAGAGATTCCAGAGAGGTTTAGAAAAACTGACCTAGAGGAAAAACTGAATGAAACAGGAAAGTTTAAATTAAAGATGAAAAGACCAATGTGTGATGTGACAGCAGTGTTCAGGTACGAGACATGCTGAACAATTGGGCTCTTGCTGTCTGTATCAGTTTTGATAGGAGAAAAAGCAATGAGCTAAATTACAGCAAATTTAGCCAAATCTGCCTATTAGCAAAGAAACCTCATGAAATATTAGGACAGATTGCCTGGGGCACATTGTGGAGCCTCATCACTAAGCAGTTTTCTAGAAAGGCTAGGCAGCTGTATATTCTGCCTGACAGGACAAAGTGAGACAGTTGAAAATTTGGGTTTGGCCTGTTCAGTCTCAGTAAGGAGAAAATTAGTCAGTCTTTCACTACAGGTGAAGAACCTTCCAGAGGATAGGAGCTCTCAAAATAACAATAGGGAAAAAAAGGCCCTGAGAAAGGATACACCTGTTTTATAATTCATACTTATGCTTATCTTTTTGTCATTACTGCTGTGGAAAATGGTTTTGTTTACCTCTAATGTGAGTACACTAACAGTTCTAATTTCTCACTCTTTTTTAACATCAGCTTTCCTGCATTTTTTTAGGAAGGCTAAAATACTACATTATTTAAGATTAGAGAAGTTCTTAGTGGAAGGGAATGGTAGAAAACTTCTCTGCCCCCTCTCCCCATGTAATTATGGGTGTAGCAGAGTCTAAACCAAGAGATTTAGATTAACTCAATTTAAAAAACCTTAATGCTCAGAATAAAACAGTGAACTGCCAAAGGATCTGATTTGTTCACACTTTTTCTTAGCCATGGGGAATGTCAGAAATGTAATGAATAATAATCTGGCCCACACCAGAGGGATGTTAACTGTTCCCAAAGAAAAGCTATATCATCTTGGGACAGGAAAAAAAGTTCCATGTGGTACTGGTTGTTATTACAAATAATCCTCTTGATTATAATTTTTAGACAATTGCATTAAAACCCATGAAGAGATACATCTTCAATAAATACAGAACGCAGCAGGCAACATGTATATATTTTTTAGAAAAGATCACCATTGAATGAAGATTATTGTTTGATTAAATTGACTGCCTGATGGTGAAGCTTCCAACAGATGAACACAG
Source organism: Thinocorus orbignyianus (assembly GCA_013400375.1). Classification (NCBI taxonomy): domain Eukaryota; kingdom Metazoa; phylum Chordata; class Aves; order Ciconiiformes; family Thinocoridae; genus Thinocorus; species Thinocorus orbignyianus. The sequence goes on from VXBW01007018.1 coordinate 570,203, forward strand.
CCAAGAATTTAATCAACAAACTGCATCATATTTGCATCTATTCCACGTTCTGTCTACTTAGAGAAGGAACAGATGCAGACTCAGTAGGAGTCAGAAGGAAAGGAATCAATAGGGAAATACTCTATTAATGAGAACTTTCTGAATTTGTAATCCAACCTTGACCTAAATATGTTAAGATCCTCCGTCTGATAGTTCTCTTGAACTGATCATCCCTAAAATCCATATTCTCTCTATTTAATAATGTCCCTTTGCTGGTATTATTAGTCTAAACAAAGTGCCAAAATAAATTCTTTTTTTTTTTTTAAAGCCATTTTGACATATGCTAGTGCAGATGTTACTCTAAACAACTACCTCTGCCTGCGGTTTATCTTACTGTTTAGCCTCCAGCTGCTTTGTAAGGATTTGTTCCCCAAAATATATAAACAAACAGCTCTGTTTCAACCCATATAGGGCATAAAACTATAGCTGCCTGACTTCTTTGTGAGGTAGTCACCACATCTCAGGGTCTTCAAACGTATGTAGGGAACAGTTTTATCCTCTCTTTTGTCATTCAAGGGTATGTATAGACTTAGACTGGAGATGCTCCATCCATGTGCACAGAAGCAACTGTGCAAGACACAGCTGATTCACAAACAGGCTGTGTCAAAATGCCTCTGTCTGCCTCCACAGTCTTTTGCTGCTGCCCACTTTCCTGGAAAATCCATCACAAATACATGGTATAGCAAAAGCCGCCTCTTCTCTGTAGCAGTGTAGACAGGCTCCACCCTTGTTGTCCTTCCTCTTCCCCCCGGCTTTCCATACAGCCCAAAGTGTGCAGACTAAGTTAGGCAACTTATTCCTGATTAGCTGCAAGTTAAGTTTATGGGACTGACTAAAGGTTGGTAGTCACAGTATGGTCCTCCTGCTCAGTTCCCATCAGTAAAATGAGCATCACCATAAAATATGAACTTGGGAATTAGCAAAACAATTTGGAAATACAGGTCAGGTGAAATTTTAATGAAAAAGAAAGACTGTCTTTAAAAGTTATTTGAAAATTTTTCTCTGAAGAGTAATTATATAATTGTCAAGAATTGTCCCTAAAGACTCTATTCCAGTTGCTTCTGGCAATTTGGTGTAATGCATATCAGGAATTTTACCATTGGTGAGGAAATAAAGGAAATCGGTTCTTTTTTTGTTGGTTATGAGAAACTATATCACATAAAAGCTGCAGGAATATGTTATCAATAATGCAGAATGCAAAACTAAAGTAAAAATAAATCGCACACATTTATTTTATCCAACCAAATAACCAAAAATCCTATTAATTAATAATATAATCAACAAGGAATACATTATGATCATGACATGCAAGATAAACTGTACGGTATTTTCCAAAGTGAACTCAGTAGGTGTGATATTCCACTGTTTAGAACAATATTTGCCATAGAAAAGTTTTCCTCTTCGGAATAAAGTACTCCAACAATGTTATTTAGATATCTGATTCAGGAACTTGTTATTGTGCTTACTCTTTCTTTTTTTTTTTTTTTTTTTTTTTTTTATTTTTTTTTTCATTTTTTTTTTTTAATTTAAGTTTCTCTTGACAGAAGTGACAGCAGATTTAGATAAATCTCACTTTAATTTGCTTTTCTCTCTTTACTTTTAACCTCTCCCACTCCTCGGGTTATTCTGACGCTTGAGAGTTATATAATGGATGAATGAGTTCAGAGTCTTATTTTTGTTTAATTTTCTTTCAGAAATAATGAATATAAGACCTGAAATACCTGCCTGTAGCTGGTACATCACACAGGACTTGAACCAAAAAAGGAAAGGTGTTGTAGCTGAACACAAGATCAGTTTATTATTCTCTACTTACACTAATCCTCCTTTCCCTTTAAAAGTCATCCCAGGAGAAAATAATATGAGGTACTTGGGGGTGCATTAAATTGCTGACTCAAGATTCCAATATTATTTGGTTGCATTCGTAAGCTACTTGACCTATTGATGCACAAAAGTACGTGTTCAGATTAAAATGAATGTTTGAATCTAATCAATAGGTAGAAATTTTCTGCTACATCAGGTTTGATGATGGCTGTTCAGGGTCTACTATATCCTTTTGACAGATTAAATAAGTATATTCGTAGATCTTGTGGCTTTGACAAACTAATCACTGGAAGGTGAGATATACATCTTCTGCACCCAGAAGATCTTTGCCACATTGATTAGTTACCTCCAGGCACTGCAGTAAGAGAGCTTCACATTTAACGCCTGACTACTTCTGTCATAGGTGTCAAAAATATTGTGACTAAATGGTTTAGTGGGTAATGCTCAGACTTGTAATACATAATTCTGATCACTGATGCCAAAAAGGAAATGGTTTGAGGATCTCGGTTATTTTTACTAGTACTTTTTATTTAACTACTATTAAATTCAGTTGATGTATAGTTTACGGAAGTATGTAAGCATAAGAAAGGGCTGGGCCCGTCACTTTCAACATGTCATCAATGTCAAAACAGCTGTTGGTGTTGTATCAGACTGATGAACTCATGGAGCATGTTACTGCTTCAGTAAAGCTCTGTAGGAATATGTGAGGTTGAGAAAAGACAGCAGACACAGAAGACAATAAAAGAAAGTGTGCAGAGACTATATTTGCTGAATGTTGCAAAGTGAGTTGCACTTCTACAAGTGAAAGGTTAAAAAAATATAATTGGTTTCCTGTGACAATTAAAATCTCTGAGACTTTCCTTGTCTGCTGGTGATATATATCATAGAAGTGTGCTTTTCAAGTCATAACAAGGAGTTTAGGCATACCAAGGTTTTCACTGCTCACTGAATCCAAAGGCCTTAAGCTATGCAGTTAAACTTCCAGAATGGTAAGTTTCTCAGGACTTGGTGGCCTCATGGGAAGAATTCTACTGTTTGACTTCTACAGATGAGGATTTGGGATATACTGACAAGATTTTAGTCTCTGTGATTCCCTGTTTTGAGCAAGAATCAAATACAGAACCACCCAAGACAGTCATACTGGCAATGCTATTAGTGTTAGCATTATTATTAGACAACACAACTCATGGTGTTAAACTCTGTACTTTTCCACACAGGAATGTTTTAATCCCTCCATATTGCACACCACATCTAACATTGCCAAACCGAGTACAAATAAACATTTGTAAGCTGACTTTGCACTGCTAAAAACTTAGAAAGACTTTCAGCTTTAAGTAGATCAATTTTCTGCTTCTACAACCATTTCTGGATCAATACAATCTTGAAGAAAATTAAGAGTATGTGTCAACCAAACCCTACGAAAGGACAGATTGAATTTATGACAATTTCAGGGTTCATTTTGCTTCGATATGTGATTTTGACAATAATGATAAAAAGTAATCCCTTGTATTCCAAATGGCTTTACCAGGATTATAGAGGGAGACTAGAGCCTGGATAGGCTCAGAACTTCCACCAGTTTATATACACCTCTAGTTCTTGCACTTGCTGCCTTGCTGTGGGAGTTAAGGGCTGGATGCTGTAAACAATGTATGAACTGTGTGGTCCAGCTAGATGTACCACTACATTCTTTTGAGTGATACAACACAGTGAAATTAAAATGAAGTTCTTTTGTAATGCCTTGACTGCTTGTTGCAGACACTGTCATCAATAAAGGTCTGTTCAGAATGTGTCAAATGTATGTGTCATGAACAGTACATGAACACCCAGGCTGTTTCGTATCATCTCCTGGAAGATGGAAAGAAAAAGTGTGGCTACCCTAAGAAGCATTTCAAGGTCACATTTGACAGAATACAGTTTACTTATTGATTTAGCAGCTAAAACAGATATTCCTTGGAAAGAAACTGTAGACTCTTGGACAGAAAATATTTCTGAATCTCTAAGGTGGAGGATGCAGGTGTAACATTAAAGCAGATCACACAGTGAGCAACACCATCTGCTGTACCACAAACTGAGTGAAAGGTGTAGTACTGCATGTCATCTATCTACTCAGTAAATATTACTCACTCACTTCAACACTATCTTAGTTACCAAGAGCTCAGGATAATGAGTATGTTTCAGCCTTTGTAATCTAAGGAACATGAAAAGTATTAAAGAAATTCAGGGCTCACCACATGTACTAGGAATTCTATTTCTGCATGTTGATAGGGCATTGAAGGATGTGAATATTTTATATTTTTGACAAACTAGTATGTATTTCAGTTGTGATTTAAGCTAGACAACCTAGTTCATTGATACAATACCATGGAGACTGCTCGCTTAGGAAAAAGACTGACAGTACAAGCAGATCATTTTGTGGATGATCTTGGTAATAAAGTCCCATAACTATTTTGTCCTGGAAATACAAAATAGTGTAACCCTGCTCTTTTCTTCAAATTCACATTAAGTTTGTTAAACCAATAATGGAAACAGAAGTTTCCTAATCGTCTTTTAAGATTGTTCTTCCTCGACTGCCAACCTTTTCAGGCATACGGATTTTTTTTTTAGGTTTTTTCCTTGTTGTTATTTGTGAGAAAAGCACAAATGAACCATCTCATGCGTGTACAATACAATGAGCAGTTCCTAAACAGTGGCAAGCATATGTACCAATATATTAAGTCTGTGGCCTGTTGAGATGTGTAAGTCTAGTCTCAAAGTAGTCCTTCCATAAAAATTTGTCTGGAGACTAGGTAGATTAGGCAGCTATCTGACACTAAGAATTAGCTATTCTTTGTGTGTGTGACAACACAAAAAAATGCAACAGGGCAGGTTCTGGGTTGCGTCTTCAACCGTGGAGTCAGTGCTTTGCTAGTTCCAAACTGATTCCACATAATCATCTCAGCTTGCATTTGAACCTCCAGCTGATGAACTGAAACCAGAAACAGACTGTGGAGAACAAGCCCATATTGGCATAAATTCCTTCTTGGTATTGAATGATAATGATTATCTGTGAAACAAATCCTAAACGTGTTTCTGTTTGTCTTAAAATAAACCAGTAACAACTGTATAATCAGGATGACTTGTATAGCGCTTCCTCTGCTTCTGTGACTTTTGATAGGTGGAGACAAGATTACTATAAAATGTACTATCAGAATATACATAATTTCCAGTTTATGCACTGTAGCACAGTAAGAAGGAGTGAGGAGACAGCTTTACAGTGAATGTTAGCGGGCCTGGTCAGAACTAATCTACGAAAGCAGAAAACTTCCTCCTAGCTTTCCAAACATATGTCTTACAGGTAAGACAAACAAAAATATAGTATTATGATTTAGCAATTTTCTAGACATGACAAGAACAATCACAATAAGAACATATTTAAAATAAATAAAAAGAAGAAGCATTAAGAGGAAACTGAACCTTGATATATGCAGGTAAGAAAAGACATATTTGCATCCTTGTTTTTCTCCCTGTTTAGCAGAAGTTCCTACTCCAGATTTGAAATTATCCAATTATAATATGTTATTATCTGATTTTTTCCTGTATTTTTTCATGTGTTTTTGCTTTCTTGTTTACACTAACATTTTTAAAGCAGACAGAAAATAAGGTCTTAACTGTATCTTTCCAATTGATAATAACATTTCTTTTGAGAACTGCTGAAAGATGTCTGTCACATTACTGTGTGTGACTGCATCCAGAAGTAGGGCACTTCATTCTGATAAAGATAATAAAATGTGTATGTCAAAAAAAACTAAGAGAAGCATTTAAAACTTGATTCCTAAAGACAAGTTATTCTTTGACCTATATTTCTTCCTCTCTCTCATGTGCAGCAGAAAAGACTTGTAGTATCTGTTGGGGTTAATCGGTAATGGAGATCAGACCTGTGAATCATGGCACCGTGTCTAGGGATAACTATAATTCGCCTCGTTCAAGGAATAAATCTCTGACATGATAAAAGCGTGAACTGTTTGGAATATAATACTTTGACAAACCAACTCTTCATGGAGAAGCCTTTGATTTTCCTCTTATGTGGGGATTATGGTGTCCGGAATTACCACCATAAAGAAATTTTCTTACAGTAAATAAGGCTACTAGACTGGGAAAAACTATTCTTGGAAGCTTGAAGTTGCCTAGAAACTCAGATCAAATTATAAAAATGGAAAGTGAAAAGCAAACCTGCCAGGTTATATCAAGAATATACCACTGAGAGGTTAATTCCTAGCTAATGACCTTAGTGAAAATACTTTAGCATGTATAGCTTTCCAGCTTTATTGAATAAAGGGGTTCTTGACTTTACTCCAGTGTTGAGCTGTAGTTTCTTTTTCAATTAAGTGGTAATTTGCTTTAGGTGCTTTTCCTGGGTAGTCTTGGAAGACCAGGTGTTTTATTATTTAGGAACACTCTGAAAAGACCAGGCTTGAAAATAATTTTATAAATAGAAATTTCTAAAGGCAGTCTCTGATTTTACAAGTTACTAATTTTTAATCAAGAAAATTATATCCCTTTGTGGGTGATTTAATTAATGTTAGGATGCAGTGTCACTGTATATTGCTGACATATAGGAGTTCATTCCTGCTGCTTGCTTTGCCCATTCCTTAAGATGAAAAATAACCATGTACCACTGTAGCACTGTACTGAAGAAGAGCTGATTAATTCAACTGGAATTCAGATTTATTAGTGAGAGGCCAGTGAAAACTCCATACAATTTTTGGCTTGGAACGCAGGCAGAAGGACTCTTGATTTACCCATAACTTAGAATGTAAATGTATTCCACTCATATGAGAGTGGGATTCATAAAAGGCTCGTAATATGAGATGTCTGTTGGACTATGATTTTAGACACACACAAAGTGTCCCTGTTATCCCCTTCTGAGAGCACAGTGTGTGTCCTGGCTCAGAGCTGGTCATGAACTTGTATACGCAGTGTTTGCAGAACGTAGCTGCTGATGTGCAGGGTTGACTCTGCCATACCTGTCTTTCACTGTGAAAGCAATACAGTTGATTCATTGCAAATCAGGGCTGTCATGCAATTACATGTATCTAGCATGAACAACTTGGAAAGTAGGGCTTATGGCAAAACAGGAAGCAGACTAAGCTACTGGTAAGGACATGAAAAATTAATTTCTCCATGATTTGGAATCCTTAATATTAGCTCTTGACACCTGAAAAGCCAACAAAATTATTCCACTGTGAATCATGCCATAGGTAAAGATGATGCTGATCTCTTAAATCCTTAACTGCAGCTATTATTGTCAATATGGTTTGGAGGACTGTTTTTCTTCCATTTTCTATTGAAAATAACATAAAAATTGCAATGTTCGTAATTCACTCTTACAAGGTAAAACATCTAAGAGATCAAAATAACCCGCCTCTATTTGCTATAGTAGAACTGAAGAAAAGGGAAGAGTATCTTGTGTTCAAACATCTTCTAGTACTCTAATTCCCTGCATGGCTTTGGAGAAGCCAGTTGGTTGTTCTTTGCATTATTTTCCTTTCTGGAAAGCAAAGATAAGGAGGTTTTCTTTTTCTTTTTCTTTTTCTTTTTCTTTTTCTTTTTCTTTTTCTTTTTCTTTTTCTTTTTCTTTTTCTTTTTCTTTTTCTTTTTCTTTTTCTTTTTCTTTTTCTTTTTTTCGTGTACTAAAATTTTAAAATATTAATTTAACATATAACTACAAAAAGTAAACATATCACTGTATATTTAGACACATAGCCACTTATCTTTCTGTTTTGCAGAAAAAATACTTTCTTCAAAGTTTTTACTTTACAAAATTATACATAAAACAAAACTTACTTTTACTAAACATTCTTGCAGCGTCCAGATATTTTATTTAATTTTCTCACTCTTTTGAAGATTATAGTATTTATAGTCACAGATAAAAGACACTGCAAATATATATAAGCATGGTCCTGATCAGGAAACCAAAGCAATATGTGATTGGTGTTCCAAGAAGAATTTGAAAGAAAGTAGAATTATTTTTTCCTGACGGTATATTTTTGTACTATTTCCTTTACCATATCAATCACATACTTCATAAACTTCACAAATAATCTGCCCCATTCAGGAATATTTTTCTAATTTTAATATGGATCTCAACAATTTATTCTATATTTATTTTGCCTTCTTCTGAAACACCAGAAACTGCAGTTATAGTTATCCTTGCTCTTTTAACGTGGTAGCCTTGGAGCCTGGATTTTTTTCTCCTTGTTTTTCCTGAAGTGTAGTCCATGTCTTCAGATCATCCAGATTTTTCACTTAAATATCCTGTTATTGCTATTGGAAAAATCTTTTAGTTTGCCAACATGGCCTGTAGTCAACAGTATGTGGGGCAGCAGCAGTGTGCAGATCAGAGGCTCTGAGGACCATTACAGCTTAAAAGCTTCACCCTCGTGATGACAGAAGATGGGACTTAGTTGCTGAGGTATTTCTTCCAATCTTATGTTTTTAGATGATATGATGTCAACAATATTGACTGAGAAATATTTTCTAGCACTGCCAGTATCATTGTGCACCTCTTACTTTTTCTGTCCCCATGATAATGTTTATAATAATAAAAATATGGAATACAAAAGAAACATCAGTAACAAATACAGAATGAAAAAAATCAGATCAATGACTCTTCAACAGTCTGTGGTCTGAATATGACAGCACCGTGGCTTGGCCATCATGCTTCCTTTGTGGCTGGAAAGATGGCAGTGAATGATATTTTTTAGTTCTTTTTTAATCACTGGACTAGAGTGAACATAATTCCATTAATGTTGCAGTATCATCAGCGCAGCACAGATATATAGCTTATTTAAACTCATAAATTAAATGATAATGGAAAATGTAACATGACTAATTAACCACTGATTTAGGTTCACCACTTATTAAAACACTCTTTTCCATTGTCTTTCTCATCCTCCAACGTACTTCATTTCAAGCTGTCAGAAGCAACTTGGCATCTATTTCTATGTAAAGATGAGTTTGTAAAAACCCAAGAGTGTCAGGGTGCTGTGAAGGACAATTGTCCTGAAGAAGGAAGATAGGAGCCAAGAGCAACCACAGGTCCAGCAGGGCCATGACCTTCCCTGGTTGATTTTTTGCAGTCTGTTTTTGGAGATTGAGTACCTCTCTTTGGATGTTTTAAACACCAAGGAAGATTCAGTTTGAATATTTATGAATGTCTGAATATTCTCTATTAATTCTCAAAACACATTTCTGTGTAGCAAAAAAAAAGAATATTTCTGCAGACATTTTGCTTTTGCAAAAGCTGGCTGAAATTATTTCAACAGAATAGATAATACCATGTACATAAAAGTGAAATTTCACCCAAAAGAATCTTAAAGAAAGTAAATCTGACATTTAGTTAAGAAGGTCTTTTTTTAAAGTCGTTATAACTGTATCATCATATTTTCTTTGTTTTTTTTTTCTTTAACAATTACAATTATTCAATGGTATTACTATCAAAACCATAATGAGGATAATTTACAGGAAGTTAAAGTTACACAGAAAAAAATATGGTCAGTACTACTACGAAAAATAGTAGATGATGACAGTAATAATAACGATGTGCCATTATGATCTTGTCTTGATGTTTATAGTATGGAAAAAAGAAAGAAACTAAAGTTTAAACATAAAAAGAAAATATGGCAGAGCTCTACAGGACATGTTTAAAGGCACATTGTCTTCCTCATGCTCCATACCTACATGCATTGTTCTAGGCGAGAGAAGAAAACCATAATTTCTTCCATTTACATATCTTCCTTACAAATATCCTCTTCCTGGGGCTTTCAAGTGGAACAGCAGATGGAAATTCCATACTCTTTAAGGCAATAATATTTTAATGATCTTTATGGATTCCTTCCAGTTCAAAATATTCTATGATTCTGTGATTCTGTGATTTAAAATGACCCAACAAATTTTGTCTAATCAAAGAGATGTAGAATAAAAGAATGGAAGAAGAAGTCTCTATTTTTTTCAGTCTCAAATGACAATTGAGTTTTAAACACAAAACTGACTTCCACCCGAAATCTCATCTTCAGAAAGTACCTTGACAACAGAGTTGCTGAAAATATAATAATAATAATAACAATAATAATAATAATAATAACAATCATCATCATCATCATAAATAAAAAAATAAACAAACATTGTGTACTAGTGAACTGTGGGAAGAGTAACAACAGCATTATGAAATAAGATGAGGAATATGCAACATCTATGAGACTGAGGTTGCACAAAAAATAGCCAAAACATAATTTATACAATATTCATTTGTGTGGGTAAAAACAATCAAGGCAGCATAGAAATGAATGATACCTTTGCAAGACCAAACCTTTTTATTGGTGCAGCAATGTGCCAGCAGTGTCAATAATGAGGAAAGGCATCAGTAACTATGACATAACAGGACTAAGAAGCTTAAAGTGACTCTATTGGTACTGTCTCCTGCTTTTAACACTCCTCAGGTCCTATTCAGCACTCCAGGACACAAGTTAGTCTCCCGTTCAGATTGATGTAGGTCCTGGGTTTCAGGATATGTAACAAACTCCCAGCTTTAATTTGGCTTGTTAAATAACAGTGAAACTTGAAACAATGGCTAGCTGAGCAAATATATCCCCAAAAGTCAAAACAAGGCTCATATTTCTCTGATTGAGGAATTACGGTATGGAGTGTGTATGCTTCTGACTAGAAGCAATATATGGAGCTCTATATCCACTTCCACCTTCATCTGCCATCTGATTGCTGAGGGACTGACCTGTTTTAAAATCTGATTTAGTTTATTTATCTAAATTTGATAAGATTCAGCTCCCTATTAAGACAGATGAAATTTGAGTATGAAAACATACGTGCCTACTACACGTGAGTCAGCTGCTGAGGCTTCCACTGCAAGCAGTGCAAAATCAAGCTATAGTTCAGTTGTCTTGATGTGTCACCTGCTATATTGCTTGCCTTCATGTCTGGGACAAATTAATTGGGATAAGGAGTACATTGTAACAGAGTGCGTGTTGATTATGTGGTGAACATGATTGTCCAGATTATACCTGCGACTCCTGGTGGACGACAGGTTGACCATGAGGCAGCAACGTGCCCATGTGGCCAAGAAAGCCAATGGTGTCCTGGGATGCATTAAAAAGAGCATGGCCAGCAGGTTGAGTGAAGTCAGCCCACACCTCTACCCTGCCCTTGTGAGGCCACATCTGGAGTACTGTGTCCAGTTCTGGGCCCCCCAGTTCAAGAAAGACAAGGAAGGAACTACTGGAAAGAATCAAACAGAGGGCTACAAAGATCATCAAGGGACAGGAGCATCTCTCTTACGTGGAAAGGATGACAGATCTGGGTTTGTTTAGCCTGGAGAAGACTGAGAAATTATCTCATCAATGCTTATAAATCTTTAAAAAGTGGATGACAAGAGGATGGGGATAGACTCTTCTCAGTGAAGCCTCATGACAGGACAAGAGGCAACGGGCTCAAACTGGAATACAGGAAATTCCATTTGAACATGAGGAAAAAGTTATTTTCTTCAAGGGTGCCAGAGCACCTTAGACTCAGGCTACCCAGAGGTGGTAGAGTCTTCTTCTCTGGAGAAATTCAAAACCTGTCTGGATGTGTTCCTGTCCAACCTGCTCTATGTGGACCTGCTTTGGCAGGGGCTTTGGACATGATTGCCAAAGGTCCCTTCCAACCCATACCATTCCATGATTCTGTGCTTATGTTTAACTATTTGTTGAGCTTAGAGTGACCATGCTTAGGTGTGTTTGATCGATGCTTAATGGTAGCTAAATCTCACTGTTTCTATCATAAATCATGTTAGTTTTGATCATGCTGTACAAGAGAAAAAACTTAAATGAGGCTTTACTGCCAAATTAGGCAAAGTCCAGATTAGACTGCCATGCATTAAGTATCATGTGATGGACTGACTTCCAGCTATTTCTGTAAGATAGGAGCTTCCTCTATTTCCTGTTTTCCTTGTAATTAATGAAGAGAAAGTTTTGTGTTTGTTTATAAAACTCTGAAAAGAGCTTCAAAATCTAGTTCAAAGACATTTTTTTACTTCAAAAAATAAAAACCAGGTGTTTTTTACAACTGAGGACAATTTCTGTTACTCTAGTTGGAGAATATGCCCCCTATCAGACTGAAGTCAATCTTCAAGACTGATTACTCAAGAGAGAAAACAGGATTCTTAACTTTCTTACAAACAGGACAGTCAGACATGACTTAGCTTTCTTGCACAGTGTGTAATATTCTAAAGTGTGAATGCTCCCTGGATCTATAATGAGCTACTGAGAAGTCTGCCATGGCTCAGTGCAATGAGGAAAGGGTTACATATCCGAGTGATATGCAGCCCAGCTAAGGTCTGACCCTTACTTTCTGCAAGTCGGGGAGGCTTTTTGTCACTAGCTTAAATGAGAGCAGGAGTACTATAATTAATTGGGCATTGGGCTTGGGGTTAACCTCAGTTAAAATACTGTGGGGTAGGCAAAGATCTCAAATGAGCATATTTTTTTTTATAATAAGCTAAAAAAACTCCCACAAAATATTCCATTTATGTGAGTTTACTATATGCGTTCTTCATAAACTATGCCTTCACCATCGTCAAATGCTCGTCAGTTGGTGTTTTAACAATGCATAGCATGAAAAAGTACTTCTGCCTCCTTCTGCCTTCTGATTGTTGGTATCCCGTTATATTTACAGTGTAATTACATCACAGTAACTGGCTATTCAAGTAGGATGAAATTTGTCCTCTGAACAATGTAGACCTCCTTCTTCTACTCCCCTTAAAAGTGTGGACTTTTTCTCAATTTATTGAACTGCCAGGAAACTGCTAAACCATTTTTTCAGAGCATAAAACAATACTCAGTACTCAAAAAATGCACGTCTCACTTTGAGTTTAAATTACTGACGCACAATAAGAAAAAAAGCAGATTGTTACAGGTTTTCAGAGTAAGGATCTTATCTTTTTTGTATGGTTGTTTATGTAACATCTAATACTGAGAATTTTGATCCTGAGTGGGATTTTTAAACACCAAAAAAAATTATACATAACATGTATCTTATAAGCCTTCATACAGAAAGGATTTACAACATAGAAGATTTAGATGTGAAACAAAACTTCTACAAGAGTTGTTTATCTTTTTATATTAACTATGGAAACTTATCAAGAAAACGTGATTTTTCATTGCTGTCACAGTATTACATTGTCCCAGATTCATCCACATCACAAAGCAAAAGATGCTTCTGGGGCTGGTTCTATTTTCTGGATGGATGTGCAATACTGCTTTGTTTTTCTTTTTTTTCTAAGAGCAAAATGAGAAGTGGAATATAAGTCAAAACAAAAAGTAAAAAAAAGTATGCAAATAAAGATTTATTGCTGTAATATCATGCTCAACATTGTTGCAAGCCTTGTGATCTTTATAATTTTTGATTTCTTCACAGACAGATTCTCTAGCATTGGCACCCTGACATCTGTGTTTAATATAAGCATTTCTTCCAGACATCTTTTGGAGAAAACACTAAAAATAAATAAAGACAGAAGATGCACGTTTAAAAAAGCCACTGTTGAATATGTGTGAATGGGATTTCACAATGGTTGCTTCAAAAAAAGGAAGAAATGTGTTTGAATTCCATGGAGTATTTCCTCTTCCCTCCCCTTAAAATACAGCCTATTAAGTAGGTTTCAACTGAACCAAATTTTGTGGTGGTATGGAATTGAGACATTCTGGCATCAAAATTTTAAAAAACATGGTGTTGAATCTGTGAGAATAAAAAAGTCGATCACAGTTTGGCAAGCAGACCACATTTTAGGAAGTGAGATGTCAGAGTAACAAATAAATAGTTTAAAACTAATTTTTCTCGGAAAACAACTTTCTTTTTTCCTACTTGCTGCTAACTTTATTTCCCTCCTGTACTTTATGATAGTCCTGAAGTGCATAGTTTGCTACAAATCTAGGGTATTGTATATGATTGATTAGAACGGAAGCCTGAACTGCTGTATCCCATTTCACAGTGCTTTCTTTTCTCCTTTGCAATCTGATAATATCAACCTTGCCATGACTGGTACATATAGGCTCACTGTTCCCTGTAAAAAAGAAAGATTTTTGAGGAGTCAGAAAACCTGTTTCAAATTAGGAATTCTTCTTTTGAGAGTCCATGTTGCCTTTGATGATGTTTGTATAAGTTTCATTACCTTTTTGGAATTTAGTTTCCTATATCTGAACAAAAGTTTGAATAAGAGTTTCCTTCTTGATAACAGAGGGAAGAGGTAGTGGGGGAAAAAAACATATTTTGTTAATTTGAAAAAAAAATTTTAATTCTGCTATCAATACCATGGAAGAAAAAGTGCCAATAAGAAAAGTGCATGACAGTTATTTGTTCTTAATAAGGTATTGCATACAGAAGACATTGCAGTATACATTATAAAATGCTAGTTATGAGAAAAATACCCTCTCTTCTCTCGGGAATAATTTGAGGCTTTTATGTTGAAATACCAAATAACGCAATATACAAAAAGAAGTAGACAATATTATTTTATTACTCACCAGAAGATACTTCACGGGACATTAAAGGAGAAAGAAAAAAGAAAATTGTAACGAACGAGTTCTAAAACTAGTGATAAGAAAACAAGACAAAAAAAGTAATTTTCTCTCTTCAGTTTCCACTGCAGCCCCCTGAGTCTCTCACAAGGACTCTGCTACTTCATACCTGATTTTCTGTCCTTGTGGTGAAGACAATCAACAGATGATGACTACCTTTAAATCCAACTGTTTTGCTGCTTTCTAGTCTTCCAGTTCAAAAGGCAGCCAGCTTCCCTTCCAAACAGAAGCCAATTTCAAATGTCACCACACATTGTCAAAACATAACTGAAAATCCATAGATCTGAAATACTTTAACTCTTACTGTTTATAAAAGAACCATCACAGAAGGCAAGAACGGAATAGTTTGGTTTTTTAATCATATCCCCCAAAATCATTAACTATTAGAGGCTCTGAATGCCACCATTTTGGAAACCATAAGCAATTTAAGCTGTTCTTAAATAGTAATATTGGGAAACTCTACTCACACATGGGGTAATTAGACCTTCCTTGTATGAATAATAAGAGCCTAGAAAATCACATTTAGCGTTCTGGGACAAAAAATTAATGTTCGTTATTAATGTAATCACAACTTAGAATTGAGCACTTTTATAAGTGTAAGACATCTGGTTACTACCTAGTGGGTTGTCAAAATTATGAGAACATCTGGGCAAATGGGCTAAGTATGAACTAGGTTGAATAGCAGCATATAAATACAGCAGTATCTGGAGCCAACGGTGGAAGAATTAAATAGTCAGCATGAAAGATACATCAAATAATTCTCCACATTGCTAATACATATAACTTTTTAATTGTCTAAGTCAACCTACAACCAGATGTGACCTGCAATACTTCTAATGGCTGAAGCCTGTTTAAGGGGTTATTTTGAAAGTTAATTCCTACTGTCTTTCACGTGCTGATGTAGGTTTACTATCTCATGGCTAAGAATTTCACCATTTCAGGCTGTATGTGGCCATGCCATTTATTGCCTAAATAGTACATGATTTTGATTTTATTCTAGAACAATTGTCCTAGGATGTCAATGTAATGAAGTAGGGTTTGAAAATTATCCAAGCTTTTGGGAAACAGCTCAGCTAAAAGGAGTAAGAAGCTGTCTGTTTCCTTTTTCTACTATGGAAAGATTCCTAACATTTTTGAGTGTCTAATACCACCCTGCCACCATGAAGGAATAATTCCAAATATCAGTTACCAAAATTGCTTCTAAACAATTTAAAAGGGGAAGAAAGAGGGCAGCAGTACTCAATTAGTAGCAGTGCTGCTGATAGCTTGTGCTTTCACTGCGGTAGTCCCATCTCCTCTCACTAACTTGAGTGTTGACTTGTCCGGTGGTGTATTTCAGACAGCTTTTGATCAACACTGTTCCAGGTAAGAAGCACTCAGGTAGGACCCCAGGATTTGGGTATACTATTACAGTTTTACAGCTAATTTGCAAAAACAAACCAAAACAAAAAACAAAAAAACAAACAAGCAAGCAAGCAAGCAAACAAACAAACAAAACCCAAACAACTTCTAACCACAGTGTTATTAACTAGTTCATTATGCACGGAAAGTAAGCCATGGATTTTTGTCTTGTTATGACATACGGGTCAGATAGCCATCTTTTCTCTTTCTTAGTACTGATAGCAGCTCCTACATCCCAAGGCATGATGTGACTTCCCAATCATGGGAAGTCACATCACGGATTTTACCCAATCACACATGGGTAAAAAGAGGAAACAGCTGTCTCTTCAACAGTTGTATCCTTCAAATGCCTTTTATAATACGTGGTTCTTATTTTTGTCTCTTCTTTAACTTCAAGGTAGCTTTTAGGGTTTCTTTTCCTGCTGTTAGGAAATTAACATGATTTAAATTTGAGAAACAGCTATAGAATCAGCACTCATTGTGTATTTTACCTGCTTTTACACTCTGATAAAATTTGGGCAAAGAAGAAGCAAGACATTATTTAAAAACTGCTAAGAAATTTTAGGAGTGGTTTATACAAATAAAAAGGAGAAATTAGTTTCAATCTTTTCCTGAACATTTCTAGTTTATTGCTTTGTATGATGAAGCATTGTGTTCCACAGCTTCATTTGCTTGTCTGCACATTAAGTTATTGATGGACAAGTGCAAGGGGGAACTAATATGTACATCCCCTAAGGGGTTAGTTCTTTAACTAAATTTCTGTATGCAAGGGATTTGAAAGAAAGATTATATTTTTAATTGGAGAACATCTCTCTTGGACCCTGAGGATTAAAGCAAGTAGTGGTGAGGGAGTCTTTCCTTTTCTCTAGGCGACCTGCCTAAAAATATTAGAAATGTTTTCCATTCCTGCACTTCTTACTACACTAGCTTTCTAAACATTCCTGATACTGCTTAAACAGAAAAGCCTGTTCCAACTCATATAAGCAAATAAGAGCTTTCATTGATTTGGGGGTTTTGTTTTGGTTTGGTTTGTTGGGGTTTTTNAGGAAAAAAGAAATGTTCTTATGGGAACAGATTTTGATCTATTGCTGGTTTCACAGCTTCAGATTTTCACTGCAAAATATGTTGGTTTGGTCTGTGTATTGTATACACATGCTGAAATCAGAAGAAAGAAAGGTAAAACTAGATCCAGAAAATAAAGAATTTTCTCAATCTCAAAGATTTGATCACTTTTATCATCAGTGACTTGGTGTACAGAAAAAGTCCCTTCTAGTCTTTATCTTTGGTTTCATTTCAGTGTAAACCAGAAAAGAGAGGGAGAGCATAACAGAATTCTGTAGAGACTTGTGTCTTGCCACATTAGAATTCAGAGCCAATCAGGGCACTCTATGAAGGCAGGAACTGGCAAGTGCTTTTCCATTCAAATCTGCATGTACCCTGGAAGTCTCCTTCTTGTTCCCATTCATGTCAATAGCAAAACACAGTGTGACTTCATCTTTGCCAAGTATCATTGCACCATCCTCTATTGAAACATCCAAAACCATGGAGATAAACAAGAATCTTTGAGAATCTAAAAAAAAAGTTACTGAGAAAATTAAACATAGGTTAATATCGTTTTCTGCTACGACATTTAAGCTGTCTCTCTTCCTTCACGTCTTTATCTCATCCTCCAAAAGAAAAAAATAAAAAATATTAAAACAACAGTGAGGCAGCCCACATTCTCATAGCAGTTGTCAAGGCGCAAAACTTGACTTTCAGGTACACCAATGCATCTTTTTTAACCTTGTGAGTCTTGCATTTCTCTTTTGCATTAATATGCTCTTAGGAACAGAAATGAATTTAAAAAAAAATATGTAACGTTTCATACATTTCAGGACTTTCTTAAAAAATAAATAAACTTATTCCTACAAAAAAATTATATTCAAGGGGGTTCCAGCTGCAGTTTTTAATCATGGGTTTGGGTCTGTAAATCTTAAACTTTTTAAAGCAATCAGGTTGCAATTGTTCCAAACACAGATAGTTGTGTGGAATATGGTCTAGGACATGAGAGGACTTCTTTCAAGTCTTTGTATCAATGACTTCTGGTGTGATTATGACTGAGCCATTTACTCTTCCTTGCTTTTCTTCCTTCTGTGCAAAATAGAGTTAATAGCAATTCCGTATTTTGTACAGGTGTCTTAAAGACTAAATGTTATTTAAATATTGGAGCAGTTAAGAAGAACAGTTACGAAGTGATTTGGTTACTTGGATTCTGTTTATTTCTGGCCCTGTAGTTTTTGTATGTTCACCTCGGTACTTCAATGTCATCTTAAATTCTTAGTTTAGTATAAGCTTGTTCTAAGCCCAAAGCACAAAAAACCCATAAAGAAACCAAGAGAAAAATCACAGCAGACAGGGCACGCATTGTAATGATATCAAGCAAAGCTCCTTTGAGACTTAATGTCTAAACACAATTCAGTTCTTCCAGGACTGAAGCAGTCCCTTAAAAAAGACCATAAGGTTAGTGCTAGGTCTACGAGGATGGCAGGATTCTGAAATGATGTATAAACTCAAAGAGTATTATGCAGGTACACATTTCCATCCACCCTTCCTTGAGTTTAAAAAGAGAACATCATTGAGATTGTGCTGAAAAGAATCAACAGTACAACCTGAAGAAACAACAGCCTTTATATTATTCCCTTTCCTGTCTTGTAAGAAAGAAAAAGGAGTCTTTATATCATGACCTGAATACCAGTAAGCCAGAGAACAGTTTCTGAATGGCAGATGCCTAAAGAGAGCTGGTTACTAATCTCACAGAACACCCTTTACCTCTGCACTAGCAAAAAGAGGAGGTTTTTCAAGTGCAAAGGGCCAGGCATATACAGTTTTGGTTCCTAATCTTTCTGAGGAGGTGAGGAGAAATCAATGTCTCAGCCAACCTCTTTACAACAAAGCAGTATGTGGCTGGTACCATTCATGGGCGAGATGCAGCTAGAGTGATAAAAAAATGACTCACAAAGTTATAAAGCCTCTCCCATAGAGCATGATGCTCAACATACAAGGCTCAGTGGTCTGCAGGCAGTTAGCGGTCTGTGGCCAGTTGCTCCTTCCTCTCCCCACCAGACCAAATCCTGCCCTAGTTCCCGTCTAGCATATGGCTTGTATGACAGGCTGATGTATTCTCGCTTGTCAGCAGGATCTGAATTTTTTTAGTATGGGGCTTACAGCAAAGTGGTGCCTAGTAATTTGGATTTGAAATGGTAGAAATATAAGTTATGATAGTAAACCCAAGCATTAATGTTGCAGTGAGTAGGCATAACAGAATTGAAATGATCCTTGCACAACAGCATTGCTGTATGCAGAAATTGAAGCTAATGAAACAATATTCTGAGACTCTGAGTTCTACCAGTTTACAGGCAAATGACTGTAGTAAAAGAACTAAATATGGTCTTTCTTACAGTTTCAGGTTGCTTCCCTTCATCTGTTACAATCACCGTCTCCACAGCAGAACATATTTGCTTTCCTTTACATTATCTCCAAGAAATCAAAATTAAACCAGCAGAGAATAGTCCCAACCATTTGCAATGAGATCTTCAAAAAAGGAAATAACATCATCATACTGATTGCAGTGAGGGCAGTGGTAGACTAGCAAGGACGTTGTGTCTAAGAATAGGGGTTTTTTACATATGTTATATACAAGTTATAGCCTGGAAAAAGTTAAGACGCCTGAAATAGTATTTTTCTCTAAAATATTCCTTTTTGTAATCTTAAACAAATATAGCAGATTAGTTGATGAATTATGGAACTATCTGTATGTGAATTTTCTGCATATTAGGTAGTATACAGTCCCATAAACTGGAGCTTCTAATCCTGGTGTGGTAACTGATGACTCTCATAATCCTGGAAGTCAACTCTCCCTACGGACTCTTACTAGCTGACCGAAATGGATGCCCAAAGCATATACCGTAATCTAATATAGTCTCAAATTCTCCCATCAAAGCTGGTCTAAACTGCGAAAGAAAAAACTTAAAGCCTGTTTTCTGAAGATATCACAATATGTTCACAGTACAGCTGAGCATTCAATTTAGTCTGTCTTTCAAGAAACCTCTAGAACAAACTAGAGAACATCGCTTTCCATTTCATTGCTCTTGCTCTCTTTTTAACCGTCTCTTTCTCTTCTTTTTTAACCTCAGTTTACTGTCCTAATTTCTTTAACACTTCCCTTGGCTTCTATTAAGTTCTCCAAAAGGTTTATGTGCTTTCTTGCTAGGCAATTTCTTCCAAGCTCCCATGGCTCTACTTTTAATAACACTGTTACATTTCTCTGCGTATTTTTTGCTCTACATTTCTTCTGGGTCTTTGATTTTTCACAGCAAATGGTGACTTTTATGAAGCCTTGTTATCACTGCCACAAATTCACTGCAGAAAGCAATCAGCCCTGCTGCAGAACGTGATCCTAGAGTGTTACAAGGTCTCTGGTGCCTCTATGAATGCTGGTGTATATAATTAAAGTCCTTTGGTACAATCTTGTGATACCTGCTGAAGGTGCAAAGGGCATTAATCATCAAATCCTTTTTCTAGTATCACATAATCTGATTTTGTTCTGCAAACTTAAAGTAAGATTTACCCTAATGCTTTGCCTTTAGTTTGCTATGTAGGATTGTCTTACACCTGCTCTTTTCTTCATGTCTCAGTTTAACTGGTGATAAAAAGGGTAACTAAAATATGGGCTATGCTTAATTAAAATATCATGCTAGTGTTTTCATAATCTTCTAAAAATGTGTCATGAAAACGTGTTTTTTAAGAATGACATAACCAACCCAAGACAAGAAATACTGATATGATAGATTGTATTGATTCATCAGTGCGGTGTACCACAGCTCTGATAGAACCAGAAAAATCCATATTCAGTCACTTCCTTTAGATACCATAACCACTGCCAAATTCTTTTTATAAAGGAAAATAACAAAACCCCAAGCCCCACAGATAAGCCACAGGACAGAACAGCTGAATGATTTGTTCATTTTGGTCCAATGGCAGACAGTAGTCCACTTGTGCAGTAATATAATTTATTTTTTAAATAGCACCAGGACAGCAGGAGCAAGTAACAGGAAGATGGTCCCTGTTCAAAAGAGCATCCATCCTAGCACAAACAGTGTGAGGATTGTTTAAGAAAATAAGGATTAAATACAGCTTAGCCATCGGTGACTACAGCAACCTCTACACCTAACATGAACTCATCACTGAGTGTTTCACACCGATCATAATGTAGCTGTACTTTTAAAAGAGATTACAAGAAGATTAATAGTGTGGTCTTTTAATTTTCTTACCAGGAGTACTTTCTGTGCGTCAAGACTGTCTTGAAAAAAAAAATCATGTTGTTTATGAGAAAATTTGACAAATGGGCAATCTAGGTGAGCATAGTTGGCAAGGTTGCATTTGATAAGATTTAAATCTGTTGTGCTAAGGAAGCATCTGCTGTGAAACGGCTCCCTCACAATGAGCTCTATTAATAACTTAGATTTGCCAGCAGCATGTGGTGTTACAAAAATATATATGAATGTTCACTTAGTTGCATGCCAGAAATTAGAGTTGATTAATGTTGCCAGTGGGACTGCTGCAGATTTTCAAGCTGCCTCCAGTTACTCATTGGGTGCCCCACTTCAGTGACTTCTGTGAAAATAAGGCACTATAACATGCTCAGTCTTAACAACCATGCTCATGGTACTGTAGCTTAATAGGGTTTTTGTGGGATAAGATATTCCAAAGGTCTTGGGAAAGTCTAATCATCAGGAGTAACTGCAAACACTACAGATTCAAACAATTCAAATATGGTTCTACCCAGGTTTGGACTGTCAGTATCACAATGAATGAAGCAAGTATTGATAAACTGTCAGAATAATTTGCCTGCCCCATTATCAGATCACTGAGGAGACCAGATCTCCAAAGAGATGCTGTTTATCCACTAGAGAGCTGATCTCAGTATGCATCAGCTCTACGTATCAGATTTTGAAACTCAGTATGATTCAGAAGATAATATCTCAGGATTCCTGTCCCTCACAGCATAACGTTTTAATGACAGTGGCTTGCAAAAGGCAGAGAGCTTAAGAGATACTGAAATGCATGTTCACAAGTAAACTCTGCTGAGTCTTACTGCAATCGCATCCATATATGCTCAATTTCACTAATTATGGTCATATTTTATTGGGATGCCTCTACCAAATTCTTAAATTATCTCAAATACAAAAGTGGAATGGCAACTTCACATATTTCAGGAAACCCTCATTACTGAAAAAAGGCCTCATATTTATGCAGGTTTACGCTGACAAACATACATAAAACTGGTGTGGAAAATGTTGAGCTGGGGTAGGTGACACGTGATTCTGCACTCTATATCCTAGACAACTTTCCATGAATGAAGATGATCATGGCAATCCCATAGCAGAATTCTGTGTCCTGTGAACTTTTTATGACTTTCAAACAAAGGTTTACAAATTATTCTATAACTTGATGGGGGGTTAATGGTATCAGAAAGAACTGGCCTGGCTATAATTAAGATGTAATTACTGTTTATGAAATTTAATTGTCAAAACAAAATCTTTAGGGTGTTGCTGTCCACATCTCAGAGACAGAAGGTTTTTTTTAACTTTTTAAGAGTAGCTTAATATCAATTGATTGAAATACTGTTATAAACACAATCTTATGCAGTATCAGACAGTCCAATGTAGGCTACTTTACAAACCTAACTGAACAATTCAGGGCTTACCTAAAGCCAGAAAGGAATGGTTTACGACTGCTTGAGTTTCATAAAATCAGCTTTTGACAGCGAAATTCCCATACCGATCTTTCACAGCTCACTGGGAATAATTACCCCACCTGGGGTTTGTTGGCATTGAGGTACAAGTTCATGCAGACTGACTTCACACAGGATATCTTGTTTTTCTGAGAACTGACCACCCTGGTTTTAAAACTCTCAGCCACATTCAAACTGCCTTCTGGCATCGTATATGTCTAACTGTAAAAGACACAGGAATTTTGTTGTGTTTCTTTTTCTTTAACGTATAAGATTTTAAAAGTAACCACAGCTTCAAAATGTGTGTTAATATTAGTATTTTATTCAGAAAAAAAAATATTCCCGTACATGTCTTTTAAAGAAGTACTTTTTAAAAAAAAATTTCTTTGTAATTATTAGCAATAAAGAAGATAAACTGAAGTACGCAGCAGTCGCAATACTGCAAGACATTGCATGGAAAAGCCCTCTTCCACTTCTTTGGGTAGTTTGGCTGTGTCTGCTTGTAATTCAGAACTGTTAGGCAGGGTGAGTACTGGTACTGCTTCTGTGAAATCAACAGTAGCATCCGTATTCAGAATACTACACTGTCATATTTCATGATATTGAGTCACAGGTTTCTCCAAACTGCAAGCACCAAGGATGGAGGTTCACAAAGGCAGCAGTCTTCCAAAGACACTCTCAATTATGACATTAGCTCTGAAGTTATATCAATATAGCTGAAGTGTATAAATTCCTTTCATAGCTCTTCTTGAAACTAGCAATGTCCAGCATTTAATTAAGTTGTCTCCTTTTCTGCACCACATAGAAAATCTTTTGGTGTCATGTAAGAAATGTGAACGTGACTGATGATACCCCCTGGATCTGGACACTGAAAGTATTTCTCTCTTGTTTCTATCCTGTCTGCAATATAAATGCTTTCTATCCAGTATAAAAAGGTCCATTTACAAAGTTAAGTAATATATACACAAAAGCATTGTCTAAAATGCTGTTTGCATGTATGTTCTGCCAAGTCCATAATTTTTAAGCATTACTGGTTTTATATCAAACACTAGCTGTCACTATGTTAGCATAATCCTTTCTCCCCTACCCCTTTTTCATTCCTGGAAAGGTCAGCAAGTGTTACAGACCATCAGGTCAGAGTGAGAAGGGGGATGAAGCCTTCTTTAAAAACCCTGAGTATATCCCTGTAGTACAGAATCTCAGAATAATTGAGGTTGGAAAGTTCCACTGGAGATTGCCTAGTCTGACCCTTCTTTTCAAGTAGGATCAGATAGAGCAGGTTGCTCAGGTCTCTGTCCGGTCAGGTTTTGAATTATCTCCAAGCATGAAGACTCCACAGCCTATCAGGGCAGCCTGTTCCAGCGCTTGATCACCAATATAGTAAAACACTTTTTTTGATTCTTGTATTTCTACATGTGCCTGCTGCCTCTTGTTCTGTAAGCGGACAACACACAAAAGACTAATTTCCACTTCTTACTCCTTTATACACATGGATAAGATCCTTCTTTTCTTTCCCAGGCTGAATGATCCCAGCACTCTCAACCTCTTCTTATATGTCAGATGGTCCCTTAGTCATCTTTGTGTCCTTTCACTGAACTCGCTACATTAAGTCCTCATCTTTATTGTGCTGTGGAACCCAGCACTGGACCCAGAACTCTAGATGTGGTTCACCAGGGCTGAGTACAAAGGAAAGAGCAATTTCCTCAACCTGCTGGTAGCACTAGTCCTAATGCATCCCAGGATTCTGTTGGCCACTTTTGCAGCAGCGGCATATTTCTGGCTTGTGTTCAACTTGATCTCTGCAAGGACCCTGAGGTCTTTTGCCGATAAACTATTTTCTGGTCCATTAGCCCATAACCTGCAGTGGTGCATGGGCTTACTACTTCTCAGGCAGAAAACCTAGCATTTCCTCTGGTTGAACAGATTCCCATTTTACCTGTTCCTACTTGTCCTCAGAGGGTTTCAGGCCCCAACTGGACCAAAACTTGAGCAGCCTGGCCTGGCCTCAGAGATGGCCCTTCTTTGAGCAGGGGGTTGCACTAGAAACCTCCTGGCATCCCTTCCTATTTGAATTATCCTGTGGATCAGTGAGACCTGTTTTCTGACTCTAGGGGTAAATGCTGCAACTCAAGAGAAAGCATAGTTTCCTGAGCACAAATGTTGACTTGAAAACAGCAGCTATTTATGAGGGACACCTATGGAAAAAGACCAAATTGTGCTAGTAGTATGTACTTTTCATTTGCCATAGATTTAACCTGTGGTTTAACCACACTAAACCCAATAATAATTTCAAAGAAGTGGACTTTGATTACAGCGTGCAATTGTACATTTGGTATGGTTTAAAGTAAGAATAACATTGATAAGGTAATCTAAGATTAAGCTTCACCAGTTTCATATCTTATGCCTCATTACAGTGGATTAGGAACTCTCCATAACTCTTCATAAAATATGGTATCTGTATTGAAATACATTTTTTCTGGCTTCAGGAAATTTTTTCCCCCCTGTTTGCACCTCTCTAGAGAGATATTCCTTACACACTGAAAAGTGTTGATGTAAACCATTATTTTTCACCCCAGGAAATAGATGGTACAGTGGTTACTGTACTACTATAAGATTTACAAGATTTTAACTCAAGTCACTGCTGCATGTGTAACTTCAATAAGCGACCTGTCTCCTCTGAAGCTTGGTTTCAATTTGTAGTACATTAACATAGTCACTGTTTTGCATCTTTTAGGACTGCGTGGAAGAGAAAGATGTTAAGACATTTCTGAGACTCAGATGACAGTAAAGAAAACCATTTAAGTACTTGAGGAGCACAAATGCAAAAAGTTTGAAATTTTATACTGTCATCAACAACTGAAATTTGGTGTCAACTGAAATTCCACAGCAAATAATGTCACTATTTCATAATTAAGGGAGTTTTTAACAGTACCTATAATTTATTGTGCTATGTGATTAGGATGATAAGTTACAAAAATATTAATACTAGATCCCTCATGAGGTCATATGAAAGACTACTTTATGAGACACTGACTCTTTTTCAAACATATGGAAGGCAGAATTCACATAAAAAACCCCACACTGTTGTTCCAAAGGCAACTTATCAAAACAGACCTTTTCTTTTCCAAAAAATGTGGTCATCTTACGTTACGAATCTTTATTTCAGAACTGTTTGTCACTAGGTTTCTTGTCCCTAATTTCAAAACCATTGCCTGGTTTGCTTGATATAACGAGTAACTACAAGCATGAATTCCCTTTTTTGGCTGATTAAAAAGGCTGAAGAAGTGCAACTAAATCTATCCAGCTGAGATCAGTGTAACATCTGCTTTGTCCGCAAATTGCTTCCTTTAACAGTTTGTTTTAACAAGTTGGATCTTCTCATTTCCACTACTGGGGTTTTACTGTTGTTTTAGTTGCAGGGAGGTGTGATACTTTATCACCCAATGGTGTCTTGCAGTTATTTTTTGACTTTAAAACAAATCTAAGTTGTCACATCTGTGTTATGAAAATTAACATATGTATAGGCATTACTTATAGAGATATTTATATATGCACCTACATAGCTATTAAGCCCAGCAAGTCTAAAAACAATAGCAATGATATCTAAATATGTTTAGTAAGAATTTTTATGCAGAATAATTTGTGAATAACAACCCCTCTAGATCCTTACATGTAGCTATGGAACTATTAACACCCAAGCTGCTGTCAGAATGAACTCACTTTTCACTTTTTTGCTTGTTTGATATATTTTGTTTTCACATTGAGTGAAAAACTTCCAAGACAGGAACAAAAAATGGCTTCTCTCACCTTAAATTGCCTTAGAGTAGCTACAGTAAAGTGACCAGAAAGCAGGGAAAGTGCAAATCCTGGATACTTTTCGGTTAAGACCTGATGCAGATTACCAAAAAGTAAATGTCTAGTTAATGCCCATAAGAAGAAAAATTAGTCATATTTGTCTTCAGTACAAAGTGAGGAGAAACAAACACTGCAGAGGGTGCACACACTGAGGGTTTTACTTTGGACTAGTTCTAAATCTGGTCCCAAGGTCTCAATGACCATTAGAAGTTGGATTGCATTAACAAGTAGCCTTCTGTCTAGTTTCCAAAAGCAAACTTGTTCATATGCTCTAGAATGACTCATCAAGGAAAACAGCGGTAATCAATGACCAACTGGGAGATTCACTTAAAAATGACACTCCTGACCCTAGTCTGAAATGCTGAAGTAGACAGACACACAGTCATTCTATTTTTTTTATCCCAGAATGATGCTTGAAAAGATTATGTTTATTAAAATAAACTTTCATTCTAGAAGCCTCTTTCTCTACAGAAACATTTTGTTGTCAGTCTGCATTCTTGATAGAGAAGTATCTAAGAAATACATGGCTACGTGTTTCACTGAATTTTGAGAATGTTTTCCTTTGAGGCAGCTTAATAGGCTATATAATTTTTCAAATACTACAGGCCAAGAGTAACATTTTCAAAAAAGAATCTTTCAGAAGTGTAATTAAACATGCGCAAGTAAGCATGCTGTTTACTAAGAGCACTGACTGGTAGAGAGTTCCAGTTAAAATACATAGTAGTTGTATTTTTTCCCCTTAATTTACTAAAAGAATTTGTGTTGTGACACTGTCAGAATAAGGGCAGTACAAACCTATTTTATGCTCCAGTGCAGCTTCCTTTTCTTTTTTTCCCCTGGAAAGTTGTTTAAACTTGTTTAAAGTTCTGCCAAAGGTGAAACTGGAACTAACTCCAGATCAAATTATACCTTATGCAAAGGCATCATATTTAGAAATCAGGTATCAGTTTCAATTTAAAGAAACAAATTGGGTTACAAATTTTCCCATGATGTTGTTTAGTGAAGTGTAAAATTTGATTTTTTACATGCCTTATAACATATGGTTGGAAGCGTCACATATGGTTGGAAGTGTCAGCCAGAAGTCAAATGGCCACACTTCTCTCTCCTCAGATCCCAGCTGTCCTGATATATTAATCATTTTCTAGACTCCCATTGAGCTGTTGGAATATTTCTATTTTTATTTTTGCTTGCACATATACATATTTATGCACAAAGTATAATTTAATAAACTGTAAACATACAGATTCAGAAACTGGTTTTGAAGTAAGGAACAAACCTGCAGATGTGAATTTTTCATACCTGCATCACAGGTTTTAAGTATTTACTGTATTGTAACTTACTAAACTCACAAATATTTTGAAATGTTGAACAGATGAATCCCTAGAAGTATTTCTATAGAATAATCAAAAATAATCCTCATATATTGCTGCTGTCTTGAATATAATTACAAACTCAAACCCTGCAGGTATTTTATTCAACATGTATGTGTTATCCAGCCTGAGGTATTATGTATCATTTGTGAAATACGCTACTTAGGAAATGGGAGATGGTCAGTCAACACTGTTAGCACTTAAAGCTGATATTTTCAATTTTTTTCAGGAAGTTCTGTTGTCTAATTCTTATTAGAATATTTGGAAATTTTCTAAATGACATCTTTGAAATTTTCATCCACAACTCCCTTGCAACTAGTCAGGTTGTAATTTGTATATTGAATAAAAGAGGAATTTGCCACACTATTTTCAGAATTCCTCATCAATCTGGATTGGCATTTGGGCTGAACACAAATTAATATTCTCTCACCAAAGAGCTCTCTAAATGAGCTGTTACTTTTGGCTGTTAAAATTGCTGTGAAAGGCTTCTTTCAAACTTAGTAGGTTGTTTATGAACATGACAAGCAATGAAGTCTTTTATTCATAACTTTATTCTTCCGTTCTCTCAGGAGAGATTGTCAGATGATTAATAAAGTAAAGAAAATAGACTGCATGCTTAGTGAAAGAAGGAGTCACAAGGGCTTGTGAAAACACAAACAAATGTAACGTACAATATTTTCCTGTCTTGCTTCTGAAAAAATTGCTATCTTTTACTTTTATATGACAGCATGTTTAGAAAAGTGTTAACTTCACTTTCAAGTTGTCCTGTTCTGTCTTGTGCACAAGCTCACATAAAGCAAAAACTGATTTATTTTGCTCCTGCTTATTGTTTTGAACTGTATATGTGGGAACATCATGGTATTTTCTTCATAGAGAATTAATGACTGCTAGGCTAAGGAAAGGAACTATAGGTAAGAAGATATTCAGTCATTATTTCTGGTGAATTTGAATAGATTCTTTATGTTGGCTTTGTCTTCGGTTCATGTTTTACATAATTTGATAGTAGCTGCCCAAATTCCCAAGATTTTATAGAAAATATATATGCTTGCTTAGTTTTGCAGGACTCTAGATTTGGATTTTTTATAAAAAATGTTCACTATGAAATTTGCTACGATATCATTTTGTTATGATTGGCTTATTTTTTTGGATAAGCCAAGAACAGGCCAAGTGAAAAGTAAAATTTGGTGTTAAATGTTAAAAGATTTAAATATATAACATTTTTCCCCCTTAATTTCCTTTCTACTATTATTTATCATCGGTTTTCTAATCCTTAAGAGAGCAAGAGCCCATTCCTTGTGTAATGTGGGCTGAGATTGGTGATTCTGCACTCTCCAGCTCTCCTTCCCTCACTGGAGAAGCAGGTTTCCTCAGTGTGAAACGTGGTGTGGATATTGTCCTTTCATCTGAGTATCAGATCAACCTCATCCTGTCACACAACAGGTCCAAAATGCTCTTTCTTTAAAATTTCCTTTCTACTCAGTGTATTCAGTCCGTCTGAAATGGTCAACAAGTGTCTATTTATGAGCTATTCATCTGTATTAGTGGATACAGAATCAAAAGAGGTTCTCATAGAGAAACCTACAGGTTATATACTTGTAAATACAATGTATTCAGGATGGGATTCAGACATCAGGTTCAGATGTCAGGGGATGTAATGATAGGACAATGGGTAATGGTTTGAAACTGGAAAAGGGTAGATTTAGATTAGATTTAATGAGGAAATTCTTTGCCATGAGGGTGGTGAGGCACTGGAACAGGTTGCCCAGAGAAGCTGTGGATGTCCCATCCCTGGAAGTGTTCAAGGCCAGGCTGGATGGGGCTTTGAGCAACCTGGTCTAGTGGGAGGTGTCCCTGCCTATCAGGGGTGTTGGATCTAGATGATCTTTAAGGTCCATTTCCACCTAAACAATTCTGTCATTCTGTGTTTCTATGACCAGACATGAGGTATCTGACAGATAGGTCCTCACTTCTGAACTTCTTGAAGAGCTATGGCAGACCTGAACCATGCAATCAGCACGCCTGGAGACTTGCCCGGCTGCTTCTGCAGAGTCCAAGCAAAGACCATTTAGAAAGCCTTGTGGCATCCTGCATGTTTCCCAGTTGCTGCTCCAGGTCCTGAAGAGATTGTTTTATTGTCATCAAACTTGGGTGCCTGCCTTGATTCTCACAGGAAATAGAATTGGACCATGTTTTTTAAATACCTAACTTATTCCCCTGAATCAGTAGGATCCCACTCTTAAATTTTTGACACATTCAACTGAAATAGTTCAAAGATATACTACCACTTCTCAGGATATTGCCTTTTTGGAGGAGATAATTTTACCAATTTATTAGTTAGACACAAAATTGTGCCTCTTTTTATCATTAGCCTCAGCTCCCAAAAAGTTTGGGAAGCAGTCTACTGTTTTTTCCTAAGTAATCTGTACTTTTTTTATATGACTTAAGTTTTCGATTGTCCCTTATCTACTCTGATCTCTACATGCATGTGTACAGGACCTTCAGACTACTAGAAATAAGTAATTTACTCAGAATTTCTGGATAGGTTTTATGTGCACAAAGTTTTTTAATATTTCCTTAATGAGATAAGAAGCTCATGTGAAATGCCCAATGATGAGTAATTCTCCTACAAAGTATTTAGACTTGGTAGGGCCAAGAGGTTGATTTTATCTTGGGCAACCCAGAATGATGTTACTTTAATCTTTCTTCTAGGTATATCACGTGGATTCTCTGTGGACTTCTGTTATACCTATGCAAACATTTACATTGTTACAAAATTAATATGGAGGTTTTTGTTTGCTTGGGCATTTTTTAAACTTTTATCTTGTCTTGCAGACCTAATATAAAGGGGTACAATAGAGAAAGGCCAGACTGGAGGTTATTTCACTGAGAAACCTGGAGAAGGTATTAAGAAGAAAGGCCTTTTTGTTGTCACCTTGCATAGTACATATTCATACGTTTCAGGTAAAGGTAAGAACATTCCTACTTTCACAACAGAAAGGAAGCCACAAGGTGACACTAGCACAACATTGAGACTAAGCTGATGGACTTGGCTGCTCTAGAGGCTTTACCCATTTTCTGTTTCACAGCATCTTTTCAGCTAAAACCACAGGCAAAATATCTGTGAATTGTGCAGTAAACGATATACAAAACCTTAATTTAAATTGCCTGCAATGTGTCCTGTTTGATTACTACAGACTCAAGGTGTCTCATGTGTTCATTCCAATGGACTTTTCCATATAAGATGAATTTAAAAAGAAGACACCATTACCTCATTGCCAGTGAAATTTCTTTGATCTTCACTAAAACGCAACATCTGACTTCAGGATAATAAATGTGCTACTAAATGGGCTTGAGAACAACTGAAGCAAAAAATGAAAATGTATAAACCCTATAAATCAAAAAAAAAAAAAAAAAAAAAAAAAAAAAAAAAAAGAATCAAAGCTACTCTCTTTATTTCACACAGAGCCATAGACATCCTCCCCACCGAGGGCAATACTTGCTGAAGGGGACACCATCTCTGTCACCACTGCAGCCTCTGCAGGCAGTGAAGGTTGCATACTCTGTGCCTGCATGGACCCTGCAGCCTGCACCTCTGTTCCACTTTGTGCATCTTGAGCAGCTCCTGGGGGCAACTGCAGCCTCCTCCGAGTATCAGCAGGGGAAAGTTTAGGCCAAAGAACCCAATACTGAAAGCAGCTATATAGACTGCAATAGAGATTAATTGGGTGAAAAAAGTGTCCTATTAAATTATGGCTACATGTTTTCTCTCATTAATACTTTTCTCTATTCTCTTAAACACACGCAATTGCATGTGGATGCCATCAGGATATCCAGTAACACAGAAGATCTCTAGTAAATGCAGAGTTCACATGGCCTTCCTGAATTTGGACAGAAGTCACGTCTGTGTATATTTAGCTGGCTTATGTCCTGTGATCAATTATGCTTTTTTGTTATGCCAAGTCTGTTTTATGTTGTCAATAAACCAGTTCATAATTTCAAATACTACTTTTTTTGAAATTCCAGAGCTTCTCTCTTTCAACATACTTTCTTATTTGTTCTTCCATATTGCTTAAAAATAAAATAATCTTGGTGAAAGATTTAAAACACTTCATTTAGCTTGAGACCTTTGCAAGTCATTTTCTCTTTCTGTTGAAAAGGTGACTTATGTATGATTGCTGTTCAGTAAGGGTAAATTCTCAATTTTGATTTTTTCATTAGGTCTGTTTTATTTTTACAATGTCGTTTTTATTGTGATAAAAAAGTTTTTAATTGTGAAGAACTCCCCAAAACAACAACAAACAAAAAGAAGCTACCCCTTCTTGCTTTTACCAGCCATAAAGTTACTTCACAGTACGTGAAGGAAAAGAGATATGGAAGAACTTCATAGATGAAATAATGTACTGTTTGTACACTTCACCTTTTTTAGAGCAGGAAGAACTGCAAAGGAAATATGTGGAACTTCTATTTTATTGCTCGCTGTTTAGTTTTGTCTCTAAGTTCTTCATAATTAATCCTACCTCAATGCTTTCATGTAGGCAATTCTGAAGAAATTCTCCTACAACTGAAATCTTACATTGAAAACCTAAATAACTCCTTTAAACAGGGATGTCCATAAAACTTTACTGAAAAAAAGATTAGCAATTAAAGATCCAATTCAGCAAAATGTCTAATTAAACACTTGCTTTAAGCATGTGTTTAATCCATAGACCCCAATGGGATTTTAGCATAGGTTTTGAAGTTAAAAAATTGTAGGCCTAACCAAATAATGGCATAATTGCTACAGAATGGCAAAATAACAAAATACTTTCAAGGAAGCAGAACAAAGCAATTCAGATACTTCTTTTTTTTTTTTCTGCCTTGCTCAAGATACAAAATAAAAAACCTTATAAGATTACATGTGTGTGTTTTGTGGGTTTTTTTCCTCACTTTCACTATAGTAGATTATAGGAAAAAGAAAAAGAAGGTGAGAAACATAGAAAAAGATCTGGATTCCATTCCAAGTTAACTCTAAGTTTAAGGTCCTCTTCTAATTTAGAGTTGCAGTATGAACTCAGGTTTAAAGATTAAAGTTTTAATCAGGTCAGGATCAGTTTTTTGTTGTATTTTTTTTTTTCCACTACCCTGTAAAATATGCTGGTTTTTTGACAAAAGTGATCTCTTCGTGGAACATCAATTGGTCAAAAATTAAACTTCAACCCGATCTTTTGGTTAACAAATCTTTCCATGGACAGACAAATCATAGCTATAATGTTGTATCCAAAATATTGACTATAATATTATATAATAATACTGTTAATTTTACGAGTAATAGTTTCAATTACACGCAATCTCTAGAGCTTCACAGGAAAATACACAGCAGCAGAACTAAAATGTTGCAGTTCCTGGAAGGTCACAACATTATTACAGGACTAACTTGCTGAGGTCGAAGACCAGTAAAATGGGACCAGAAGCCTGGACATAACTAGATTTTCCCTACTTTTCAAACTTAGGGAATATTAAAATATTCAAACTATTCCTGACACCAGCCCTACTGTATGTAAGCCTTTTCATTTACTTACATGCTGAAATGTAAACTGACATAGCTGCAAATGTACACCCATGTTTGAAGACTTGGCTGGTAAGAGGTCAGTCTAGGAGAACTGTAAATCTAAGGATAAACTTACAGATTTCTTGTCTGTGGATAAGTGCTAATTATTCAAGCAAAGCTCTTAGAAACTATAACAGCCTGTATCACAGGGTGAATGGGCACTTAGCTGATGCTCCTTTCATTTCAAACATTTGATGTCTCTCATTGTATAATCCATACTTGGTCCAACAGAAAACTTGTCCATATGTTGTATTTTATAACCTGTTTTATTTTTATTGTCCCCTGGGACTATTAAGTAAACACAGAAAACAGAAAACTTTCTGGCTGGTACATGTAAAGTCTACAGACACTTTAGAGGTTCCTCCACAGCCCATCTCACTTTACAACAGCTATAGATGGAAAACAGCAACCCCTCTATAAATTAAACTGTAAGTAATGCCCTCCATATGCCTGAATAGCTTGAGGAATATTAGCCCATTAGCAAAGATTCTTAAATAGCGTTGTATGTGCAATGCTTATATTCAGTCTAATTCTTACCAGAAAGCCATGCCATGTTTCAAGTAACACAATTCTGTTCTATACCACTAATAGAACAAAGAGCAGTATAAACTCTGATGTACATTCAAGTTTTCACTTGATTAGTTAAGGGAAATATTTGTTCCTGGCCCATTGTGAGCTGTGTGATTGTGTATCAATGATGATAAGAAACTTTCACTGAAGTAAAGCTTTTGCCTGCTTAAAGATGACTTCATTCTGAGATACAATAAGTGCTGGTAGCTACTGTTCTGTAGAATGCGAGTTTTCTGTTTTCAGCAAGCATTATTAGAATTATTGTTATAATTGTTATAATTAATTATTGTTATAATTGTTGTTATAATTATTGTTATAATTATTGTTGTTATTATTATAATTATTGTTATAATTGTTATAATTAATTAATAATTATTAGAATTATTGTTAATTCTAGCCACCAGCAGAAATGCAAAGCTACGATTTACAGAAAGGCAACATATAAATATATGAATTCTGAGTGCACAGTGATTTAATGTAGTTGTTCTTCGCTTAGAAGCATAAAGGTATGCTTCACTAATTAAAGAGGAAGGAAGAGAGGAATAATTGCATAACAGAATGAAATAGTCCAGAACTGGCAGAGGGTTACTTTATGTAGTGGTAGACTGACGAAAACTTTATGATAATATATGATATATCACAATTAGAGATAGCTTCATAAGCATTTAGATGGTTAGAATGGAGGTGACCGTACACTGAACAAATAGCATTAAAATCAGATCCTAATGTCTTTGAGAAGAAAGTGGAAAAGGTTTTTCAAATTAAGATATGGAGGGAGTAGGACCTTGGAAGTTGATTATTATTTGCAAAATTTTGTCATGTGCTTTTCTAAACAAACAATCTTAAAGTCAGCATCAAGCCAGGTAGTATTACAAATACCTTTAACAGAGCGCTAGTTTGTTAGTTCAGTGATATGAGCTCCTAAATTACAGTTGTCTCACTGCCTTCATGTAAGATGTGTGGTATGCTATCACCTGCTAACATAAAGCTCCAAAACTGTATTTCTCATGTAGGTTTCTTTATGCAAAGTCTAATGCAACTAATGATTACAAATTGCTATATCATTCTTACCTTCTGTTCGTTACTCCAGGGAGATTTTCACCATCCAGGCTGGTGATGCTGAACATTAAGACAACTGTGCTTTTAAAAAAGCAGATATCTAACTTAATTGTGAAGTCTAAACTGACTAGAATCCTTGCAAGGGAGTAAAAACTCCCGAGGGACAAAAACCCCAAGATAATAGAAAACTTTACAGTTATACTGCATGTGAATATGTAGCATTAGAACTGAAGTTTCTACCATTTAAAAATTACTGAATATAGTAGTCCATCATGGATTCACAGTATCCTCCCTTGAAACTAGAATAATCACATCTAAAATGTTTTATTTCTTACATAGGGCTCCTATTTCAGGGGAATAGGAGCATACGTATATCAGAGAGAATGCTAAGCCTTTCAGGTTGAGAAAAAGAGACAGAATAATTGGTGTTAAATTAGTCAAGAAATCCAAATTTTTTTCTTGGACAAAGGGAAAGCCCTGCAACTTTAGATATCAGGCAGCATTGGAGAATGAATTGAGCAAATTAAGTGTTTGAGAGCCCTTATGTTAAACAGAACTGTATTTTCTCAGCAGAGTGTGCAAGTTGGATTACAAGTCAACATTAGGGTGACACCATGTCTCCTGGCAGAAATGATGCCCTAACATATATAACCTTTTATGAAAATAGTAGAAGACGTGAAGTTCTAGATATTTTTGGAACGCACACTTGACTAACCTCTGACATTTTATTCTGGCACCTTGAGTAGTTCTCAGTGCTAAAACTAAAGTATAAATCTCTAAGTATATGGTCTACACCCTTCAGAACCTTTTTTTTTTACCAATATGTGATAGTTCATTATTTTCGTCAAATTCTTCACTATTTACATGAACGTTTACAGCAACCCATTTTACTTTGATTAGGTTTTATATAGTATATTTAAACAGGTATCAGTGAAAGGTTGGAAACAAGTCAGACCTGAACCGTTATCTTTCAACCTCTCATCTGGAATTCCATAATCAGCAAACTGCTATTTACAATCTGTTCTTACAGCGCTGCTCCATTGTAATGCCTTGTCAGTCATACAGTTTGCTTACCATAATTTTCTATCCAAGTTCAAATTCAGTTCACATCTAACTGAAAGAACATGCATAGCATTTCTGAGGAATTACATACTTCAAACTGTCTGATAGGCTTTTCTCATTCAAAAAAATTTTCAAAAGCTTCTGAATCCCAACATAAAATCTGTACATAAAAATGCTTGAAGTTACTGGAAGTGTAACACTGACATTGACAAAGAAACTAAGCCAACACCATTACAAGCTGTCTTCTAAAGGCTGAAGTTTGTTATTAAATATGTATTTGAAGAAAGACAAAATGAGTATGACAAAAATCAGCATAAACTTTGAAAAACTGAGTGTTTTTTACCAACTTTAAGTGAGCAAATAAAATAATGCTGATGAACTGAAAAGGCAGAACATGCTATACATCAGTTTAGGATTTTCTGGGTTTAGGTAAGCATATCCACATAAGAAACCCCTCCGCACAAAGCTGTTGCCAGACACTTCTCATCTAGCACAATATGCATTTGGAGTCATGAGAAACTGGCAACCGGGCTGACTGGATTAGGTATGAATCTTGTAGCTTTTTTCCTCTTTATCTTTCCCCCTTTCTGCCCTTCTTAGACTCTCCTTTGTCTGAACCTCTTGTTACTGCTGTTGTTACCCAATTTGACTCACTTAAGACCAGAAGAGACAATAACAACAATAACAATACTCACTGCCCAGTGAATTGGCATCATCTCAAGCAGTGATCACAGGTTCTTGCATCCCTGGCTAAACTCCATTTGTATCCTGAGCATGATGTCTGTATATGGAATATTTCATTGACCATTTCATCTTTCTGACTGTGCTTCTATGGGAAGATGAAAAAAGTCCTTGAATACTGTGAACATCACTTAGCAACAGCTGAAAACAATAGGTATCATTGACATTCCTTTCACAGCAGTCACTAAAAAGAAAATTAACACTTTCCCAGCTGAAACCAAGACATTAGTCTACATTTTTAAAAGAGGGAGGGAGGAAGGATTCCATTAATATCAATTAAAATATCTCCATACATAATCTTTCTAACTATAAAATAAGGTATCATCATCCTGCATGAGATGAATCTTAACCATTATACTTCCCTCTTTTGCTTTTGGTTTGCTTGAGGTTTAATGTTGTTTTGGTTCTGACTTTGTTTTGTTTTTAACTGATGTATTACAGAACATGTCATAGCAAAAATGCTAGGCTATTTATTCCCTCGAGAATCATGACAAACTTAAGTTTGTATAGAAAATCTAAAGCCTTCTGATAAAGACATCCTGCCAAGATACT
The DNA here is from genome assembly GCA_013400375.1 of Thinocorus orbignyianus. NCBI lineage: Eukaryota > Metazoa > Chordata > Aves > Ciconiiformes > Thinocoridae > Thinocorus > Thinocorus orbignyianus. The sequence goes on from VXBW01007018.1 coordinate 607,634, forward strand.
GAAATGTGCAATGCCAGTGATGTTTTAAAAATTATAATAATCATTAAAATCTCAGCTGGTATATTTGCCTTTAAATATATGACTCTATAGTGATCTCCTAATTTCTGAGGTATTAGAATGCCTAATAGTTGCTAAAACTAATAATCTTAAATCCGTAAAACTTCTGATATCATGCATGGGTGAACAGAAATTATAGCTTTCACGTATCCTTACTGAGATAGGGGCAAATGGGAGTCTAACTGGCATCTAAGAATCATTGCTAGTTTTGTGTGTTGAATTACCTATTGATTTTGACACGGGTATTTGTATTTTCCGAAAAACATCAGGTATTACCTGTGGAAATTATCTTCATGAATATAGATGCTGATCTTCTTTACGTATATTTATATATGTGCATAGAAGTCAGTCTTTGAAAGTTGACAGTAGAAACTCTGCAAACTCTGATTTCTCACTCTGTAACGTATCGCAGTTACTAAACAATGTATTTTTCAGGCCTATAGAATAGATAGCAAGCAAATACAGACATTAAAGTTCTGGTTTCTCTTTGCATTCAAGATGTTAAATATTGCCTATTCCTACTGATAAAAACGAAAAACAAAGTTTCACAATATGGTACAGCATTATTCATTCAAGCATATGTTTTCCCACCTTTACATAATTTAACAGAACCAGGAAAATGTGACTCTATTACTAGTCAGACAGTTTCAGCAAGCACTATCCATAGTCATAGCATGAAGATGCAAAAAGTGGAATATTATGGTAATTTCCTGACAGATAATTTTCAGTGTAGCTTTTTTTTTTTTTTTTTTTTTTAATCCTAGAAATAATAGGGACAATTTAGACTAAGCTTTGATGTTCATAAGTGTCAGTATCTTAGCTCTTCAGACAGCTGATAGCTTAATGCCTTTGGCTTATTATCTTTAATTTCAGCAATACTCGTCTTCTCACTGTATAATGAGATTTTCCCCTCCACTTAAAATAAGCCAAACTAGCACTCTATTAATCTAAAGATAAAACTTCAGGTGACTAAGAATGATAAAGGAATTGCCATAATGTGAAGGGTATCAAAAATCATTCCAAAAAAAAAGTCAGACAGAAAAAGAGAGCTCATGAACTACTCTATAGCATGAACACTACTATTTCAAATGTGCCTTTGTGCCCCTCCCATCATAAACTCAAAATTGCTTTATACTGTGAAAAGCACTATGGCAATTAATCAAAATAGAACTAATACCATGTCAGATAATTGCAGCAAGTAGAGGATTGTAAGTACTTCCACCAGCAAGACACATGGAAAGGCTGGTGGGGAGGATGTAGGATTTTTTTGATTCCAGTCTACTTTATTCTTCCTTAAAAAAACTTAATAAAAAAATAATATGCTGTCTTTTATTCTTAGGTGTTTTTAAAATGAAATATATCTATTTAATATAGATATAAAAGATATATATTATGCTTACTTAATGTTATTTTTTTTTGCATCTGTTGGACTCAGAACAGACATTTTTATTTCGTATTGTCTTAAATATTTCTCACTTCATGTCAATTAACTAGTAAAATTTTCAGATGTCCTATTAATGGAAAAGTTTCTAAAACACAAAAATAGCTGAGAAATTTTACCTAAGAGATGATGGCTAGCTCAGTTTGGAGGTGGAAGAGTTAATGTTGACATTGAAAAAGAAGGTGCTTGACGAGATCAGAGTAGTCATTTGCTTTCTTCTGTTTTCGCTTTTGCCTGTAGTCATCACTGCATGGGATAAAACCAGTAAGACATTTCGTACAGAACTAGAACTGAATAACTTAGACTAAGTAATGGTAGAAAATATTTGCCCACAAGGTAAGTGTCTTTCTGACCACAAGTAAATTGTTATTCATTTAAAAGTTTTATACTTTACTTATGGTCTTAGACTCACTGCTATCTTGATTGGTAACTTTTACATGTTAGACAGATATTGAGAGAAATTTCTTTTTATACAATAATTAAATTTAAATAAATGAATTTGTCAAATTTTCTATAATGAAAAGAACATAAGTCTGAGTTTACAATACAACTTTTGGATTCGTGAGCCTTTTGCAGCAGTCTGTATTTAGAATAATACAATACTGATTTTTTTACATCTAGACAGCTTGGGGAGTCTTCATATCTATTATTACAATGAAGTTACTTAACAGAAATATAATAGCTCTATCTGATGATATAATTGAATAGTATTCTGTTCTTATGCGTACAAAAGTTGTTTCATTTTTGTTCTATTTATAGTCCACAGACATTGATAATTCCTTTTTTTAAAAGAACCAAATCTTCTGACCATATGGGACAATTCACCAAATTATTCCAACTCTGTAAAAACCTACACTAAGTCTAACCAAGTTAAAAGCCTCTGTCAGAAGTGAAGAATGGTTGCCTAGAAAAGAGTATAAGTATTAAGGCTGAATAATTTCCCTAATAACCAATTGTGCTACTTTTCAAAAAGTGCCTGAGGGCTTCTCACTATTCTAAAGAAGATTTAAAAAGTTAGGTCCACATAGATACAGTTAGACACCTAAAAATGTTTTGATTTTCAGTTCTTCTATCCATGAAATACTGAATAAATAACAGCTTCTGCTGGAATAAAATGGGATTGAGTGGCTTTTGTGTCTGGTGAGAGAGGAATAATTTCTGCAATTTCATAAAGGAGTAGTAGTTTTTTACCATCCTTTTTCTATATTGCCTTATTGTAATAACTTTTCATTTATGTTCATTGGAGTAGTTAAGTGATGCACTAAATATGGGACTTCCACAACAGATCACTTGGTTAAGAGGGTAGAAACCAGTCTATTCACCATGTCTGACCAAAATTTCCGAAACTGAAAAATAAAAGGTGTTTTTGAACCACTGTTCTAGGTTTAGTTTTGTTCAGTTGTGGTTCTTCCTGAATTTTCACAATGTGATGTTTAAATAAATTGCTAATGTGGCCTGTTGTAAAGTACAAGGAATGATCCTGGAGCTAGTAAAGGCTTCCTCATCTCTTTGAAGACATAGGCAGTTTATACATAGAGGAAGGAAACAAATTTCTACGTCTTTGAACATTCAAGGCAGGAAAGAAATACATTACAACATTTGAACATTAGCATAGTTCAAATGTTCTAATATAAACGTCACTGCCGTAAAAGAAGTTGCTAATGTGTTAAATTAGATGACAAGTGGGTTCCGAGTCTTTTGTTAAGGAACTCCTACTTCTGAAGGATTGTGGTTAAAACAAGCTTTTAGAACTCTTCATATTTTTCCCCTAGCATGCAAGAAGTAGCTCCAGCTTTCTGTTTCTAACCATCTTACTCAATATGTTCTATTCATTCATCCTTTAAAAAAACACCACAATAATGCCAGATTTACAGTGTCCCTAACAATTACTGTGTGCTAATCTACATACAGTTCAAACAATATTGATATATAATGGTCTTATACAAGTTTTTTTCTCCTTTCTCTCTTTTTTTAAATAATTTCTTATAGATGGGTATTACGCTTTGATTTCTATGTGGTTTTATTCACTACTTAGGACACACAAACCAGATGAATGCCTTGGTCTGTGTGTGCACACACGCACACACACACACATATATAAATAAGTGGTTTTTATTGTGGGTGGCTACAATACATTCCTTATGTTTTGCTGTAACAGTTGGGTGAGAAATGACATAATTATTTTACCACACGTTTCATGTAATAAACCTTAACTTCAAGAATATGCAAGCCATAAAATTCTATTGATGGGTTTCTCAGATGTTGTACTGTTTTAATAGATACCTTTCTTCTTTCAACACAATTTCTTTTTACTCTTTGACATACATCTTAAACAAAAATGCCTGTCAAGTGACCAGCAGGGTGCAGATGATAAACCCTGATGTATCCTTTTACTACACCTTAGATGCCATAAACTATACACAGAGATCAACTGATACATAAAGCATTTAGTATATGTAACGATGTTGCAGGTACTCCTGATAGGCTTTTATAAATACAGAGCACTAGATATTTTTTCAGTGGAAAGGTCAGAAGATTAATACACTGTAGGTTTGTATTCTGTAACTGGTATGTTTGCAGCTTGGCAATTATTCTTCTTTAAAGCTGCCAAATGATACCACAAGGTTCACAATAAAATATGATAATATGAGAAACTGAGTCTAGTGGGGAAAGGAGTTGTCTTGTTGTCTATTTTTTTTTTGTTTTAATAGAAAGGAAAAAAAAATATTTAAAAAAACCCACAATCATAACGGGGACAATTTATATCATGTAGTGACCTCAGACACAACAAATTTAGAAGCCTTTCAAATTACTTTGTTTCTTCACTTTGTCTAACAGCTGCTAACAAAGGAAATGGGAACCTTACACATTACTGAATTTCCTTTATAGTAAGGCAGAAGTCTTTGGGCATGTTTGATGAAGCAAAGTGTTTAAAAAGGGGTATAAACAGAGAATGCCACCTCTGCATTCATGGTTTCACTAAGAAATGCGTGTTGTAAGTTATAATGAAAATTGTAATAAATAATAATTGTAACAAAACATGCTCAGGTGACTTCTCCATGCAAAGCATATAACTAAGGCTAGTCTTAAACTCAGTCAGCATCTTCATAAATGTTATTTCATATCTTCATAAATAGGATTGGTGGGATTGAAAGCAACCTCACCAAGTTTGCTGATGACACTAAACTGGGTCATGAGGTGGGCGTGTCAGAAGGGAGAGCCATCTAACAGGAAGATCTGGACAAGCTGGAAAAGTGGACTATGTTATAGCTACAACACAGCACTATCTTCTACCTCCCCTTTTAAACATTTCTTTTAGGTTATACTTGTGCCTTAATTTAAGTTTTCAGACTACCTATATTTTTTCTAATCTTTTCCCCATATAACTAATTCATTCTGTCTTCATGCAGCTATCTATACTGAAATAATTATCTTCACATCTCAAAGTCTTCAGATCTCATAAATTGAATTTGTTTGAGGAAGACATGGAGTAAAGCAATCTTCACCATCAATCAGATAGCAAGTACCTAGAAGTGGAAGCTTTAAAAAAAAATATAATAATAATTGGATCTAAACATTATAAATAAACAAGACAAAAAAGCCTTATATTGCAGAACAGCTGCCTGGAAAAATTCTCACTTCAGGACTGAACAAATGATCATAACTTTAAAGAAACATCTTTACAGATCCCATCAAAATTCACTATATATGGCTGGTTACCAATGTCACTTGGTAGTGAACATCACAAATGAGATCTGTATGTAGGACAGCAATACAAGTTATCTGATTTTTCAATGTTATTTAACTTCTGCCTTTTTTACTAACATTTGTTAGGGCAGGGAGTGCTGCGTCACTGACTTCCTTATAAGGTAAATAAAAATGCTACAATTTGAGCAATAAATCTGTCTTTCATTTTTTTAGTTCTGTTTAGGAAAAAAATATTTATACTAAAAATGTATAGACACATCATACTAGATGTATATGTTACACATGCCCCTGTATACACAGAAACTCCAAGCAAACCTTAATGTCTGAATAATAATTTTTAAAGGTTTTTAAAAAAGCATCACTATTACACAGCTTATGATAGTATTTATAGTGTAACAACTTACAATTACGTGTATGCTTTTTATAAAGGAAGACATGTTTCACTTTATATAATAAAAGCATATTTACTACCATGGTGATCCAAACTGTGTACATTTATATCATATATAATCTACTGTAAGATGTTAGCTAACTGGAAATCATTCAAATAACACTGAAAATCACTTGCTAAGTAGTCTAACAATGATACAGTGTGTTTGTTTAACTCCTGGTTCTCACAGAGTACCCGTTGCTGTGGTGAAGGATCCTAAAACCCTGTATTTAGTAATGGTTTATGCTAGATTTTATTTTAAAAGTTCTTTTTGATAACTCAAAGTAATTTACTTCCTCAGAATCCCAGAAGTATTTTATAAAGCAAAAACTAAACTTAGATTTCTTAAGCTCTAGTGTCTTGACTCACCCCCAAGATCTGCTATATTTAAATCATTAAATATTCATTAATTATTTCTTTTGGTGTTGTAGCAGCATATTATTTTTAAATTGGTTATTTACACTCTTACCAAGCATCCCAGAGCTGTTGCTAATCCACCTGACTTTTATTACTGTAATTTCAGCACTGATGTTTTCTATTTTTAAAGATTTCGCTATACCTTGCACCAGTGCCAACTTAGTATACTTGTACTCCATCACATTTATCTACACACATAAATGTCATAGCATATCTGTAGCTGTACTATAACTTGCATAGTTTACATACAATACATTGCAACCATTGTTGCTGTTTAAATTAATTTTATTTTCCACAACAGTTTAAACTTTAGCAGAAGATTAAAGCGTCAAATCTCTAAAAAAAAGAAAAAAACAAAACTGCGTGTATTTTCCAGATTTTGTATCAGACTTTTAAGTGATTCATTCTATATTGCACGGATAATTGTTCTTTCTACTCTTTTTTACTTTGTGATGTTATAAAGGCATTGAAATAAATGTAATTATATTAATAATAAACTGGATTAATGATTGAATGAATAAAAAACAAACATACTTAGGACATTAAGCCTCCTAATGAAAGAATTTAGATGTGATAGGCCAATTTATATGTGATTAGCCATAATCTAATCACAGGTATAGTAAAAAAGTCCACTTTCTTGCCCATTTTGAAAATAATTTGCAAGGTTTGAAACCACAATGGTAGTCCTTTTACCTTGTGATTCAGGGAAGAAGGCTTCCTCTCTCCCCTTCTGCCCACCCCCACCCCCACAGTAGCAACTATAGAAGATCATTGCCGCTTAAGGCACAGCCTTTGTCATAATCTTTAAGGAACAGACTGTCAAACATTAGAGTGAATGAAACTGGAGATTGAATTCATTCCCATATATTACCACAGTAAATGGCAGGAATTAGAAGTGACAAAAGAAGATTTTAATAGTATCTAGACAATTAATCAAGGTGAATACTTGCACACATTGCAGTTCTAAACTTGCCCCAATTAAAACGAAATAGCAAATACATCTTCTACTGTAGTCTATAGAATTAATTGAGCACGCAGATCAATCTGGGACTTTGTCAGTCCTCAAAGTCCCTGAGCACTCTCTTATTTTTTCATTTTTATGTGTGTGTATGGTTGGACTGAATGATCTCAGAGGTCCCTTCCAACCATGAAGATTCTGTAATTATGTGATTCCTTGAGAAAGCTAGCTTAACGTTTTGCTTACTGACATTACAACTCACACATGATTTCTTCCATGGAACAAGGCCAATGCAGGCTAACGCTATGAAACTGCTCTCAGTTTCTCTTGACCTTCCACTGAAGGTTGGAAATTTCACCCTGTAACTGTTCCTATGAACGTTTTCAAATGTAAGAGACCAGAAGATACCAGCTTCACTGAACATATGGAACATCTAACATTACCATGGAGGATTTCAGAAGAAGCATAGGTAAGAACTTTATGCACAGAGCACTTCAAGGAGAATTGAAGATCTGTGGATCTGGATCTGGATACAGACAACGAGAGACAACTGGCAAGAATCATAAGGACATTCAGACTTCCAGCTCCTTTGATTTCAGTGTGATTTAGGATTATAAAAACTTTTTTATATCTGAGTCAAAATTCTCCTTAGCCCATCTAATGGAGAGCACAGAACTTTTCAGTTTTGATGAATCAAGTAAAGAGTCCTTTTCCCTTTCAAAAAGTATGACTTTATTTTCCCTGAAATGTAAATTTACCCAGCCTGATGGTTGTTTTTATCTCTTTCTCTGATGCAATGGACTTTATCACATATAAAGTGTGATGTTTTTTGGCACAAAGAGGAACCATACTGTTTAAGCTGCCCATATTGAATCCACAGGACACATATTAATTACACAGTCAGAAGGCATTGCTTCATTTACGATTCACAATCATGAACATATTTATAAAACATTTGTAATATAAAATGCAGCTGTGTGGTACTGATATGTATTCACTAAACATTTTGAACAAACATATGGAGCTATATCTTTATCTTTGTAGGCATTATGGCTTCGTAGCCTAGGACAGAGACCTGTGGCTATTCACAGCTCTTATAACAACTTTTTTACTTTTCTCTTTTAACATTTTCACCTCTTCACAGCACAGTGTGGTTTTAAATAGTGTTTATTCAGTGCCTTGAATTCAGAGCTCAAATATCTAGCAAAGTCTTGGAATGACAATTTGATACTTGCAATTACAACATATATTGGTTTTCATATGCTATATATCCTTCACACTGTAATAATAGGTCTTGTTCTCTGAACTGTTATTTCATATGTACTCATAAACAAAAACAGAGCAACCAAAAACCAGACACCTCCCTCAGTGTCTGTTTCAGAGTCTGTCCCATTATGTGCATTTTAATTTTTTTTTTTTTTTTGGACCATGGTGACCTGACAGATAATAATCTCACATTTAAATTGCAATGGTCTCATATTTACCCTCCAATGTTGCTTTGCTTTTAACAGACGAGAACATGGTAAATTTCCACAATTCTGGGTGAAGCACATCGTAAACATGATGTAGAGGCACACTGGTTGGGGCTGCAACAGGTAATGTTTTTCATATTAGCTGGCACGGTGCTGTGTCTTGGATAACGCAGGGATCTTTTAGTTACTGCTGAGTAGCACTTACACAACATCAAGGCTTTTTCTGTTCCTCATGTTGTCTTGCCAGCAAGTAGACTGTGGGTGCACAAGAATTTGAGAGGGAATACAGTTAGGACAGCTAATCACAACTGACCAAAGGGATATTCCATACCAAATGGCATGCTACTCAGCGTACAAAGCTGGTAGAAGGAAGGAGATAAGATTTTCGAGTTATGGCATTTGTCTTCCCAAATAACTATTACTGCCTACCAATGGGAATTAGCAAGTGAATTCCTGATCCTACTCTGCTTGCATACTCAGTTTTTCCTTTACCTATTAAACCATCTTTATCTCAACCCATGTGTTTTCTCACTTTTCCCTTTCTGATTCTCTCTCCCATCCTACTATGGGAGACTGAGCAAGTAACTGTATAGGGATAAGCTGCCTGCTGGAGTTAAAACACAAGAGGGTTAACAGCCTTATTTCAAACAAAATATAATGGAAACAAATTTTAATTTGAAAGAAGCTAAAAAAAATATTGCCCCAAAAAGACTTACTAAATCCAGAGTACCTCTGAAAACTTAACTGTTTTTCATGCTTTCACTCTTCCAGCTACATGAAGATTAGCTCTGTGAGAACTTGCATTTAATACGAACCATAGAATAGAGCCTTTGAACTGTTTGTTATTAAATTTACATAAATCCTATTTATTCAAATTATTTACAAGCATAAATGCCTTCAAGTATTTGATTTTACCCTTTCTATGCATGCGAGCATTTGAGAATTCATTTCTTAAAGGTTCAGGTACAAAGTCATCTAACAAAGTCAACATTATTTCCTCTCACTCCAAGAGAGATGTAATGATATTTTTGCCTCTAAGTAGGTCTCATGAGCAATGATGCAATCAAAATATTTGATTTAAGCAGCAAATATTATGTCTCTGATTAATAAAAACAGAATTGCAGTGACAAGGTCAAAGCAAAATAAAACTGACATAATTTGTTGAAACTTACTGGCAGATACTGCAGCCTGAAATTTCATGAGATGGCCTCATAAGAAGTTTCAGTTTCATTGCTCAAATGGACCTGTTCCAAGTCAGTGGGGGAGAAGTTCATCTCACCTAACTACAGGCATCTTGCATGTAGATCTTAAATCTAACTGAGCTACTGTCCTTAGACTCCCATTTTATTTACTAGAAAGATATAAACGATATAGCCTCTGATTCACGTATTTTGGAGGTCTTTTTCAGAATAAGATTAAGTCTTTAATTCTTTCCATAATTCCTAAAGTGAGATTCATATTATGTAAAGGGGATACAGACAGTTAGTATATTTGTTTAAGCAGAAGTTACCAACATTTATTCAGATGAATTTTATCCTAAGAGTGATTTTTGCATTGTATGCTTATGCAAAGTTAGTATATTTATACATCTATCTCATATATATGAGAAATTCAGAATTCTCCAGAAATCCTACAACCACATAGTGACGAATGCACACCAGCTTCTTCATGTTTATTAATCTTCCAAAAATCTACTCTAGAATAGATTGTGTGTATCATGTGTATCAAGGTAAAATGGTCCTCATTTGTGTAACTTATTTTGTTATATGGGACACCTTTATATACTAATCATATTTTTTTTTTCTTCTTTTTTTTTTTTTTTTCTGATATAATTAAAGTACTAGGTAGTGCATTGTAAGTTAACATCTTACTTCAATGTGGAAAAGTCCTCCTTATTATACAAGCTCACTTATTGATTTCCTTATCTCATTAATTTCCCTTTCCCTTTTTTTTTCTGTGCATCTCAGAGTAAAAAATACATTTATAGTACCTGGAAGGCAGAGAACTCTTCTGAGAATTTGGCTTTTGCTGTCTCCAATTATCCTAAAAACTCACAATATGCATATAATACCTACATATGATGAAAAGAAGGAAAGAAAGATAGGATATCAAACAAGGAATGAGAGGCCATGGTATGCCTTGCTCTCATTTTCTACCATCAAGGAGAAGCAACACCTGAGAGACATGCTAGTGGGAGTATGAAGACTTCTTGGTGAGCATGCAGGGACACTCTAGTGAGAGCTGTTCTCTCTTGTATTAGGTCTGTGAAGACCATCTATTCTGTTCAGTGTGTGTCTGTGACCTGGAAAGTAAGTAATGTGTTAGCCTATAGAAGGAATATTATGGGAAATAGCACAGGGAAAATTTATAAAGAGCAAATTATACACTGTAGCCACTTGAGGACATTCCACATCATAGCCTCTGGTCATGCCACCTCAGAAATTACTTCAACAATTAGATAAAGAAAACTTCCATCTGAAAAGACTTGAAGATTTTTATTTTTAATTTTGGCCTAAAAAGGAAGAAGAAACAACAGAACTATATAAAGATACAATAGAATTAAATAAAATTATGAAAGGTATGTACAGAGAGTTTATCAGGAGTTTTCTGTGTCATGAGAGGACTGTTCACTGAAATTATATGATTTGACTATGTCAAAGGAAGAAACTCTTGGAAGTCCACTACTACATGATTTCAGAAAGCAGGAAATTCATAGAATGTTAAGAACTAAGAAGGAAAAATAAAGCCGAATATGAAATCTTTATTTTAAACTAGTGTAAAACTTTTTAAAATGATTTTGAACTTTCAAAAAGATTTACTCATTCTACATATCAAAAAGGAGTAATTTGGATGCTATTTACCTCAATTTTTACATACATTCATATTTTACATTTCAATTTATCTAACTTGATGACTGGAGATATTAATGTTTTCATCAATAACTTTGTGGTTTGGCTTTGTTCTGAATCCTTTAAAAAACTAGCACATCCGGTTAGAATAGCTTATTATGAATGCTCTTGTGTAAAACAGTGGGTGTACTCACACTGTTTACAGTTTTAACTTTGATACTGTCAGACTCTCTTTCAGTTGCCTTTTAGAGAAAACCATAGCAGGTATGATTATACGACATAAGTACCATATGGTAAAGCAGTTCCTTCAAGAATGGTATGTCAGGGAAACAGAAACAGTTTAAGGGAATCAGCTGTAACACGTCCTATCGGCAAGGGGACTCTGGGGACAGAAAGAGACGTGTGAATGTCAGGGTAATGAACAGTAGGGAAGAAAATTGTTAAAAGGACAAAAGGAGAACCAAGAAAAGAGGTGAGCATGTCTTTGCAGACCTCACTGCATAAGAAAAGGCAAGACTTTCTTATTTACCAGTTAATTTCCCTGTTTGTTTGTATGATATCTAGTAAATAGAGTAACAATTTTGTAATGAATTCTTATAAGTTGGCAGAGTATGAATAAAAACTATTTAAAGCGCCAAAATCTTATCTCACTTCCTCTCATTACAGTGTGAAAATTACTGAAATAGTGATAGAAAGCATATGCACTAATCAGTTAAGGCAAAAACCTTTCTTATTCTTTGCTTTCTCCCTCATAGTGAAATTTGCTTCCTTTCTAAGACAGATTCACTTAATTCATGAGCATAAACTAACAGGATAGCGTCAGACATGTTCCGTGTCACTGAAAAGCTGTTCCAGAGACTAAAAATGCAAGATTCAAGAGAGCCACTAATCTATGTCCTCTACGCAAAAGAGAAGGTAGCCTTATGAATGGTAAATTGAAAGTCTTTTATCTCTAATGTCAGCTTAATGAGTTAAATGTTTCATCTTATTTCAAGAAATCCTAGTCAGTGTAATCCTATGACATGCTATGAAACAAAACCTAATCTTTTTTGAAAATGCAAGCATTTTTGGGGAGAAACAAGGACTTGAAGAGGGCAAATATGAACAATGACCTCACATCCGCTAGTGCTTTTATTCATTTGTAACTAATGTTAGGCTTCACTTAACTATCATATTAAAAGAGTTCTTGTCTTAGTAGGAGACTTTTACTCTTTATGAACATGATGAAGTATTCTTATCTTTGAAACATCAAAGCTTTTCTGAATGAGAATAAAAGTCCTTGCACTGCTTTCCTCTACTACAGTGACATAGAAATTTAAGGCAAAATATAACATTTTCCTGTGTAGATGTTCAGACTGAATGGACACATTGATAAATGGTGAAGATGGAAAAAACTTTCATGTTCAAAATCCTGCATTAATAAGCAAAAATGTTTGATGTATCATCTGGTTACATTGTGAGCTAAAGAACAGTTTCAATTTAAGTGGCTCCCCTTAACGCTCAGCGAGCTTGCCCTTAAAAAATGTGGGGGAATTTTTTCAGAACTGATGAATGTGAAATATTCATAGCAGGGCAAATGCAAAACCATAATAGCCTCTGCCCTCATTTGGATCAGTTTCTGCTTCTTTGCTTGGTGACATCTGTAATCATAAAATGAAATTTTTTATCTTTTCCTAGATCCTGAGACCCAGGACCCAGTTCCTGAGAAGAAGGCTTCAGCCCCAGTACCAGTACGATTTTCATAAAATTTATTGTCAACTTTTGGCCAGGGTGACCCTGATAACACCAATGGGCATTCTGATCAGTCTCTCCAGGTATCCTCACCCCCGCCCATGGACCCAGAGGCGCCCTCAGCCTGATGCATCCCACCTCTGTCACTGCTGCAGATAGAAGGTGCAGCCAGGGGACATTACCATGCAATGGTTCCTGCTGGGCCAGCTCTAGAACCTAGGCAACCCCCTTCACATCCACCTGCCCTGTCCTTGTCATCCTAGGCTACCCTGGCTGAAGAATCACAGTCTTCTTCACTGCCAAGTGGAATCCTTGTGCATCCCTGTGGGAAGAGCCAACAGGTTGCCCTGAGGGCAACAGGTAACCCTGGCATCCTCTTGGGACTGTTTTCCCCACCACAGTCCCCAGATACCTCAGGTGCCTGTGACGCCTTGTATGAGCAGTAGCCTGGCTGTGGTACTGCCCTGACCATGCCTCCTCTCAAGAAATCTAACAAATGTGGCAGCCCTTCTCCACTCTGAGGCTTGCAACCCAGGACTGTAATTACACAATAGCCACACCACATGTGACATTCCCTGGTCATACCATGTCCTCAGCTGAGCACAACCTCAGCCCTGAGATCCTTCAACTCTGCCCAGCCCCACAGGCTGCAGCCCTGGCGTGCCCAGACTGCATAACCATGCCCCTGCCCCAACCAAACAAGCCTTGCCCTAACCTCTGTGAGTCCAGCAACTTTGCTGATGTATTCAAGAAAGGGGAAGAAACCCTGCTGCCCTATTGCCTGCATAACTGCCCATTGCCCCAAACCCAGGAGAGAAAGTACCCTTTGGGCACATCTGCGCTTTGTCACATCCTAAATTAGCTGCCCTCAAGAAGTACCTCAAGAACAGTCTGGCATTGAGGCTGATCTGCCCCTTCACCTCTCCTTCTGAGCCCCCGTATTTTTTATTAAAAAGAAGTATGGGGAACTTAGCCTGGGACAACATTACAGACATGCCAATGAAGAACCAGCATCCCTTACCTCTCCCCAAGAGTTCTTTGAATGTCTTGACAATTCACCAAGGGGGACATGTGAAGAGTTTACAATTTGCTTTACATCTGGAAAAGGAATGAGTGAAAAACTGCTTTCTGCACCGAGCATGGACACAGTAGGTATCCTGTGGTGCCACTTGGTCTGCTCAAAGATCTAACCACCTTCTAGCCCTTTTTGATCTTGCAGCAGAGCTGCCAACCTTGTGGGGAAATGTCCTAGTGACTATAGACCTGTTTACCAAGAAAGCTCACTACATGCCCTTCAGGAAGCACTCAGGGCTTCACAGGATGCTTAACTTGTCCAACAGATGTTATAGCTTCCAGACAGCACAGCCAGATACTAGACAGAGCTTGTGGGAAGTTATCTTCCAAACCCAGCCTCTGTGAAATATGAGGACATACCTTGCTGGCAAGAGAGTTTGTTGGCAAGGCCTTGAGAACACCAACAGGACTGACTGTCCCTGCCAAGCCTCCCAGCGATCCCCCACCCCTGACTACAGCTCTGGACCCCATTTCAGCACAGGCCATGTTATTATTCTGGTTTAACAGTTTTAGTAAGCTGCTATCGATAGTGGATGGAACAAGCACATAGGATGAGAAAAAAGACCTGGATTTTTAATGTTAATTTCCAGGATTTCATTTAATAGATCTTTTGTTGTAAGATCTTTTTATGCTAGGAAATACCATTAACTGCAAAAATACTACACCATAAACAATAATATTAAAGCTCTTGTAAACAAGTGTTACTTCCAATAAAGTCAATGCTAGATAACAGCTAACTAAAAAAACGTTAGTTCTCAATTTGTCAATACTGGTAATGAAGTACAAACCACAGAGAATGTCACTCATATTAAATTACCCCTTATGTACAAATTTTAAGCTCTTTTTGCAAGACTGAATATCTTTATGTCCTCCCTCTATAGCATTTCTAATTGTTTGCAGTTGAGGCTGACTTATATAAGACTGGGTAGTAATAAAGTGCCTACTTCATCACTACTAAACTGAGTCCACAAGCTGCTCTCAATTTTATGAGATCCTTTTATTTCCTGCAATATTTGGGGTGGTGGAAGGAGGGAGAGGAGGCTAGAGGGAAATTTAACAGAGATCTTTTGTGGTTGCCAAAGAAATGTGTAATGAGCAAGACTGTGCCTTCTCAATATTGTAGTCCCAGGACAGTACAGAGCAGCACTGTTTCTCTGCAGAGCCAGCTCTAGGGAGAGATTGTAGAAATTTTCTGCAGGCACTTTCAGGAGTTGCAATCTGTTGCACACGGTAGATCTATCTTGTTTTGCTGAAGAAAAACTGGAGTGAATCCTGCCCTTATCCATTCAGGTGGATTATACCCTCGATAGGGCCCCATCAACAGGGTATTCCCTAATTATAGTTCCTGACGGCAAAATAATGTTGTGCAAGACATGACCACAGGATAGTGAACTGTAAGAGGATTATAAAAATTGAAAAGGGGGCTGTCCTAGTTCAGACAAGTCATCATTAAACCAGTTGAAGGAAAGCAGTGCAACACAGACCACACTGAGCTGTACATTCACTTTGTACTGTGCAGAAGGGGTGTACTAGTTCAGAGATGGGAGAATGAGAATAAGTAAGTAGAAGGGAAATCGTCATGGTTTTAGCAGATTGCACCTAATTCTTGGGAGACTCCAGATTATTTCGTCTAATACCTAAGTGCCTCTGATGTGTAGTATTGTAAGTGAAGCGCATTTTCCTAATGGGGTCGAGAAACCCAGAAGGAAGATACGCTGAAGTAGGTATGCTGAGAGGACCATGAAGGAAGGTGAATGCTACCTGAAACACCTATCTTTTGTGAGACATCATAGATGAAGAAGGAGGCAGTATTTAAAAAAAAAAAAAAAAAATCACTCTTCAGGATTACAGAATCACAGAATGACATGAGGGTGGAAGGGAGCTCTGGAAATCACCTAGTCCAACCCCCCTGACAAAGCAGGTCCACATAGAGTAAGTTGCACAGGAACATGTCCAGGTGGGTTTTGAATGTTTCCAGGGACGAAGACTCCACCACCTCTCTGGGTAGCCTGTTCCAGTGCCCTGCCACCCTCAGAGTGAAGAAGTTCCTCCTCATGTTTAAATGGAATTTCTTATGTTCAAGTTCAGTATTCCTGTTACCTCATACATCTGTCATAACCAGCAGCTGGGCAACCTTTTCAAGGTACCTACTATGAGGTACCTAGTCTTACTCTTCCAGTTTCCACAAATCATACCAACTTCCTTGCTTTTCCATTAGCTATTTTGTGAAGTAGTATGATATTATTACAAGCTGAAAATGTTTGTATTGTAACAAAACTTTCTATAAAAGTGATTTCATCTTCTGAAGAACAACTTTATTTTAACAGACTTTTGTTCTCTGGCCTGGGGGAAAAAATGTAGTAACTACCCGTATACCAACACTCAGGGGAAATAGAAGCTGAGGTACAGAATATGCAGGTTTCTTTAGCATTTCAAAGCAGGGAAATACTCAACTTCCTTTTTTTATGCAGGGACTTACGGTTAAGTGAGCCACCTCAAAGATCTCCAAAACCAAGGAATCTGAGGATTAGCACTCTCTGCATCTGCTTTAGTTAAAATACATGTAGTATTTTGCTGTCATGGTGACAAACATATCCATCCTGATTTCACTCCTGAGAGCACGGAGGATGAAAAGCATTAAGTTACTATAGTTATAGGATGGCAAGTGTCATAGAGAGGGTGAAAAATTTATCCATTGTTTGGAATTGTAGATCTATTCTCAAGAAGAATGTACATTTATTTTATAAATTGTTTGCAGACAGTTAAAGTTAGTGCCTTAAGAGAATATCAAATTCCAAACAATCTGAGGAAAAAATTAGGGCTAAATATCTTCTCAATAGTTGGTTTTGATATATTTTTACTCACCAAAGAGTGATTTGGGGGAATTTGACGGGAACAAATGAAAGACTGGCAAAGTTCCTTTTCACTTTTTATAGAAAAGTAGAAATTCAGCTGGAAACCATTAAGACAAAATGGAAACAATAGATTAAGGTGTTCCATTTGTAGATTAACATATATGTGCTTCACTGTTCAGATCAGCTGCTAATTCTGCAGATGGAGGTCAAAGTACAGGAGGGAATAAAAAATAGGGGTGAGAAAGATCAATATACTTTAATTTAAAAGGAATAGTTTTTGTCACTGTCTTGAAAGATGAGCTACATTAAAAGTTATCGGTTTTTTAAACATCTTGATTATTATTGTATGTTTTCTTTTTGAAAATCAGTCTTCTAATGACTAACATGCTGAATATATAAGTAGTATTGGGTGAAGGGATTTCTGTGTTGGATGTAATTTCATTTTTCTGAACAACTTGTAGCAAAAACATGCTACTTTTTGCAGAAGATGTAGGAACTCCACAAGGAGATGTTGGCTCAATTGTAATTTAGTGGGAAAGTGAAGTCTCCTTGATATTCACCTGAGGTCTTTGAAACACCTTGATGACACATCAAGCATTCCCATCTAATCTAGCTGAGTATTTTATTGGCCTAGATAGACACTACCTAGCCTGAGAGATCTACTGGAAAACAGATGCAATTTAATATCATTAAAATGGTGTATTATTCATATACACTATGTTAGGACTTACATATTAAAGAATTAAAATATTTCCCAAACGGAGCACAGTTGCTTACTGGAAATACTGTCAGGCACTTCAGTCACCATGAAGCAAGATAGTGCTGCCCTTCGATATGTAAACACAGACTTAAGGTTATTACTCAGAAATTATTTATTTTTTCTGTTGCTCACTGTTAGTTGATCCTTTCTGAGTGTTGTATTTCTTGTATGCTTGGCAAAGCAGAGTTTCTTAGCTGAGATTTTATGATAGGCAGTGTCACAGAGTGACACATGACTTAATTTGTCTTTATGAAAATTGCTCTTCAGTGCTTACTCTTGAAGAATAAAATTGTGATTCTCTACAAAGAAAGTGGGGATTTCACCAAAAAGCTTGGCAGTTACTTACAGTCCACTGGAAGCCAAGAGCATCTACTGATGGAAATTCTGTTGGGTTTTGTTCTCTCAAAGCATTCATTCTGTTGATAGCTACTCCAGGTGTCCCTCTAGATTAGCGTAGCAGGTTGATCCCAGCCCAGTCCCTACCCAGCCACTTACTCACTTTCCTGCGGTGAGATGATGGACAGAATCTGAAGAGCAAAAGTGACCAAAAAAAAAAAGAAGATTTGAAAAAAAAAAAAAAGAAAAAAAGAAAAGGAGAAAAAAAAAAAAAAAAAAAAAAAAAAAAAAAAAAAAAAAAAAAAAAAAAAAAAAAAAAAAAAAAAAAAAAAAAAAAGAAAAAGAAAAAGAAAAAGAAAAAGAAAAAGAAAAAGAAAAAGAAAAAGAAAAAGAAAAAGAAAAAGAAAAAGAAAAAGAAAAAGAAAAAGAAAAAGAAAAAGAAAAAGAAAAAGAAAAAGAAAGGAAAAAGAAAAATAAAAAAGGAAAAGCAGGCACTGGTCAACAATAGATAAACCATTGCTGTGATAAAGCACTGTTTTGGCTCAGATCTAAACCTTTTCACCATACAGACTGCTATGAAGAAAGTTAGCTTATCCAAACAGACCCAGTACAGTTAGATATAATGTTTAGTAGAGCTTGAGGGCTAAAATCAAGTCAGTGTGGATTTCCTGTGACTGTAGAAAGTGGAAGTACTGTCTTAGAAGCAAGGAACAACGTAGGTGGGAAGGGAGATCAGAAGGACATCTGGACTGAGAGGCTCTGGCAACCAGGGCTTCTCTCTTCTGAGATTTAGTCCCCAGTGCCTTTTCATAATCTCATCCTCTTTAGCTATGAATTAGTAATTGCAAAGGATAAAAAATGTCCAAGTGCTTCCCGGAAGAGATACTTGATGTCAGCATTGCATAGATAGAACATGAATTTATTTTTTGTGTTCCTAGTGTAAAGGTAAAATTACAAATGAACCAGGAAACCCACAGACAAAGTTAGAATCTTCTTTCAAGATTTCACACTTGTGCATAGACATACCAAGTGCCATAAATAACATCAGAATGTGACTGCTTGTCATTAAGTGATGCTGAGATAGAAGATTTGTGGAATGTGAGTGCCTTGATAAACCTTGGACTGTTCAAAATAATTTATTTTAGAGAGAACTGGCTGATAATCTCAAAACAGGTTTATTATATAGCAGAAGTTTAATGTAGGGTGGAAGAAAGTAGAAAATTATTATAAACTACTTAAAACAAGTGGACATTTGTGAACAGAAGAGAATATATGATAATAGCTCTGTTCTTGTTCAGGCTTAGGGAAATTAGAGTTTACGGAAAGACAAATGTGAACAGGATTTGACCTTGTGTCTCTGTAATGTCTCATGGATGAGAATCTTCTGTTCCATATGTAAAATGTATAACAGTATTTTATTAAATAAACTAAGCATTTTTTACATAGCAAAAACTCAATAATGCATTGTGTCAGGGAAGCCTTATATAAATTATTGTTCCAGATAATGTCTGTTTGATTTTAATGTGTTTCTCCCAAATATCACATACCAAAATGCAATTACAGTAACTTCAAAAAGATATGAAAAATAATATGCTTAACCAAATTACAAAAAAGAAGGTTTTGTCCTGGGAGGATATGGGTTTAAACAGTAGTTCACTTGTTACTAACCTGATTCACACTGAGAAAATAATATACGACAAAAAAGCATATTCTCAAATGGAGATCTGATTTGTCAAATGGTGCTGAAGAACAGGGGTAGCTCCAAATGATGTTTCTACAGTTTTCTGACAACTGAACAGGTCAGAAACTATGAAGGTATTTGTTCATGCCACTGCACACCTATGTAAGGAGTCCTAGAAACTGACTGTTCTTTCAGCATCTATGCAACCATGCTATTAAAATAAGAAATGTAGTATAGTACCTCAAGATTTCTTGCTCTTGTTTCCTCTAAGAGTCCCCTTTCCTTGCTGCTTTAAAGGAATTTCACCCCATTCTCATCATAAGTGACAGTTAATGCAAATTCTCCTGATATTGATCTGAGAGTTGAATAAGGCTGAAATCGTCAGAGTTTTGATTTCTACTTCTGATGGCCCAGTTTTCTTTCATACACCCATTTTCTGTTTAGAAGCACATGATTTTCATTTTCTGTCTGTTGTGTAACTTCACAGGGCAAAATATACTTTACTTCAGTTTGCCCCTTGATTGAAACTGGTAGACAAGACTCTCAATTTTCGTTTCCTGCATTTTAACTTCAACCTGAGTTCTCCTGTACTCACAGCTCTTCTGTGCTTCAAGAAAATGGACAGGAAAGAAAGACATGAGAGATAATAAGTTATGGATGAGATGAGTGGAAATTATTATTTTAAGAGAACACTTAAAACGACTATATAAAAAAAAATCTGCACAAAAATTTAGCTTTGGCTATTAGAATATATCAGAAGTATGACCCTGTGACAAGCTGAAATTGGATTCATCTGACTATGAATGAAACAATGTTCCAGTGGGACTTTTTTGTATCTAGAGAGGATATAATGCATTTTGGTTTATATTAGTTTGTGCTGCTGACACTGGTTATGCATTTCAAAATCAAATTTGCTGAAAGAAAACATGAAAGCAAACTACTTTGAAAAGACATGAGAACCATAGCTAGATTCGTTTTTATTTCTATTCTGTTTACTTGAAATGTCTTTGAGTTTCTTAAGTGCCATCTTGTACATACTATTGAAAACTTTTTTTATTGTTTTTCTGCATTGTATAATTACCTCTGACTTTTTCTGTTGACTGAACGGAGATGTCGGTTAACACCTGTTCTGACTCAATCCACCAAACCATGGACAGAGGTCTGGCAGATGTCAAAAACGCGTAAATAAAGTCAGGCTGGTCAAAATAGTGAAGGTTAGTGCCTGATTCAGTACTGAAGGGGATCAATGAATCTAGGAGGGACCTCAGGAAGTTTTTAGTCCAACTTGCTGCTCAAAGCGAGGGCAACTCTGGGGTCAGACCAAGTTGCTCATTGCCTGGTCTTTCAGGGACTTTCTGGTCAACCCCAGAAGCGCTTCAGCTTTTCTGACACAATCCCTATATGACTGGAAAATATTTATAGATTCCTTTTGTGCAGTCAGTCCCTGCTTCCAACCAAAGTGCTGCCTTTCTACATCAGGGCTCCAGTCATTGAACCCAAGCCAGTGTCCCAACACGGGTTGAGGAGAACTAACGATTAAGACTAATTTTCTTATAGCATTTCTAAGGAATAGGTTTGTCACGTCAGAGAAAAGGAACAAATGTTCTTACTGACTTGAATGATTCTTTTTTTTTTCTGTTTCATGCCAGTACATAATGTGGTTTTGGCCATAGGATTCCCTGGTTTCGCAGGATTCAAATCTGATAAAATAGTCTACTCTCTCTGCATGGCTTCAGCTTAGGTCTTCTGTGACATCCCTAGGCACTCTAATAAAGTATTACCTATGTCTGTATTGCTATGCATAAATTAAGCCCTCATTGCCCCAGATTAATGTATCTGAAGCAGAAATGAGGACACTCTGTCAACAAAGAGTACAAAGGAGAAGAGATATTAGGGGCAAACTATAAATACTACATTTCTCTTCCAAAATACCGGATTAGACCAACCTTGGGACAATGCTGTCTTTAAAGTCCTTCCAGCTTTCCCAGGCTCCATAATCTTTCAGAGCCTGTGTCCATGTGGATGCCACCTCTGACTTTTGTGAATAAACCAAAATCTGTTTGCCTGAAATGCAGAGTCTGTACTCTGTTACTGTCCTTCTCACTCACCTCAGGATCATCAGATCCCATCTTTAGTGTCACTATAACCAAGGCTGCCGCTGCTTACCTGATCCTCAATCCTCTTGTTTTCTAGTGAATAGCAGATCCTGCTGTGTAACCCTGAGTTGTCAACCCAGTGTACAAAGTACAAACAAATTATCTCAACACCCTCCAGAAAACTCCTGGATTGCTTGTGTCTCAGTGTGCTGCCTTCTAACAGATGACTAGAAAGTGAAAATCCCCCATGACAACAAGGGTCTGTGATTCAGAAACTTTCTCAAGCTTTTTTTAAGGAAGGTTTCATCCATTTCCCCATCTTGACAGCGTTAGCTGCAAGAAAATCCCAGCAGGATGTGACTATTACTGGTCACTTCTCAGATCCTGACTCTCTAACTGAACCACACTGTTACGGTAACACAGTATTAAACCTACCTGAAGAAATCATTGACAAAGGACATCGGGAATATGACAGTGAAGGACTCTTTCTAGAAGATAACTGCGATGGGACTAATTTCATTTGAGTCTCTACACGCTAAACTTCTACCACCAGGTTACCTCCCTACTCTATATTTTTAGTCAATGACGGAAAAATAGGTCATCTGTCATTTGAAAGTACCATTCATTACTCCTGACAGATATCCAAAAAAGAGTAGGTGAATTGCTCACCAGAATTCTTTTTCTTTCATTTACTTCAGTTTTGCTAAGTATCTCAGATGTGTTTTCTGCACTGTAAATATCTAAAATATGATAGGATGAATCTCTTTCTCAGTGACTACCTACATTCACAGAGCTGACAGTCTTGAAAATTAATTTGCTGTGTTTATCAGCCAGGATCTCTCTGCAAAGTCTCCATCCTTCGAGATACTCAGCACCTAACTGGGCAGTGTCCTGGGCAACGTAATATAACTTTGAAGTTGACTGTACTTTGAGCTAGAAATCTGGTAAGATTCATCCAATATCTCGAAGGATGGAGACTCTGCAGCCTCTCTGACCATACTGTTCCAGTGTTTGACCACCCTCACCATGAGGACTTTTTCCCATATGGTCAACTAGAATTTTCTTTGCTAAAACATTTGTTTATTGTCTATTGTTATACCCATTCATAAAGAGTTTGACTGTCTTTGGCCTTAATCCAGTTAAAAGCGGGAATGAGGTTCCTGCTGAGACTTCTCTTGTCCAGGTTGAACAATACCAGGGCTTTCAACCACTCCTCCCATGACAAGACAAAACCCAAAACTACAAACTAAGGTACAATTTGCATTTAAATGTCCTACTGAATATTGTACATGGAAGGTCAGACAATTGCCATTCTATAGTTATAACAGTAGTTACAATTAACTCAGTTTGATCCTGGAAACATCTGTTGAAAAGTTAAACAGGTTTTACGTTAAATGTCTTTCACAGATTCACCTTACTTCCTTTTTCTTCGCTGCCTTCCACTTAAGTGAACTGTAATTTGTTATAGTTGACATTACTGCATGTGGAGCATTAAAATTCTTCAATTTAATGAGTCATACTCATTAGAGAGTTTAATATTAGAGAATTTCTGAATTTTAAGATATTTTAACCACACTATCTTTGTTTTCAGTTAGTAACAATTAGCACTTGAACCATAATATATAATTTTCTTTTGTCCAGCATATACCATTCTTAATGTTTTTTGCAACCATTTTTATTACTTTCTGTTATATTAAACTAAAGGTATTTCGCACTGTATTAAAAATATTATTATTAACTATGCTCACAAAGGTGTTGACATGGCCAAGGATTATTTCTCCTACCTCTGGAAGACCCTTACCTGCTTGTACCTAAAGTAGTCAGGAAAGATATTAATGTCTGACACTTTTGAGGAGGCCTAGGTGATAAATAAATACATCTATAGGTAACTCAGTAAGCTACTTTGTTTAAAACTTGCTAAGGTTTTTTGGTTGGCCCTGTATTTTTCTTCCACTTTTTTATTTCCAGTCCACTTGAACTTACAGTGAGATATCAATCTGACCACCCAGATGCAGACAGCTTCTGTGTAAGAAGAAAGACTGTCCAGAAAGAATAAATAGCAAAGTTTCTTGAGATACATTTCTTGTTCCCGTAGACAGAGAGGAAAGTTTTTCAACAAATTGTATAGAGAAAACTAGAAAGGGAAACCTAAACTCCTTATATTCTGTTTATTTTACAAAGATACAAATTTGTCCAGCTGGCAAGAAAATACTACTATATAGAAAAAATAATATGCTTATTCTACTTCC
>VXBW01007018.1:634105-710409 GCA_013400375.1 Thinocorus orbignyianus
TATTTGCCGTCATATACAAACAATGGAGATAGGATATCTCACACTTCCTATGTTGGTCTCTTTACTGAAATGAGTATTAACTTTCTCTTCAGTAGCAAATGAGTAAAGATAATAATGAACATCTCGTGGATTGTTTAATAAGGTCATAGCAATTTTCATTTCACCTTTTACCATAGTTACAATCCTTCCACAATGTAGGAATAAACAACAGACATTTTAAAAAATGTGTCACCTTTGACAGTCTTTTTCCTCAGTGCCACAGAATGTCAGAGTTCTGCTGCATTGCTATAACCTGTTACATAAAGTTTTGATCCTACATTTCATAATAACAGCTTTCAATCTGAAGGCTGATTCTTTTGCTGAACAAACCCAGCATTGACTCCTGTTTACAAGATATGGGAATTTACAAAAGAGGAGGACATACTCTCCAAATTCAATTTGGAATGTGTAGCAAATATACAGTTTATCAGATAATTACAGATTTGTTCCTGAAAATGTTAAAAAAACCACCCAGAACCTGGGGGAGAAACAGTTACGCATGAGTGGTTATGAGGAAAGGCTAGCGTGAGCCCACTCAAGAAAAAACCACCAGGGAAATCAACTCAGCCAGGATGGTGTAAAACACCACTTTGAAGCAGCGTACATCAGGGATACTAGTTACCTTTACTGTTTGCACACACACAGGGTCTTTAGAGCCACTTTTCCTTCTCTGCTGGGATGAAAATGCCTTTTGGGTAGAATGTTTCACAGGTTAAATTCAAGTAATGCCACATTTTAATGCTCAGAAAATTCTATCTTCAGGCTTGGGGATAGAGGGTTAGAGATTCCCAGAGAAGCCTGCAGCAACTCTACTGAAAACTAAAAATACAAAACATGTGAGGTAACCTATATCCAAATATGAAGAATTAGACTGACATAAGTCACTAAATCACAGAAGGAAAGCATGAACTTTCAAGACAAATTTTCATTAAATTCAGAGCATTGGTATAAAGCTGGGAAGGCAAACTAAATGCAGAATTAAATTCTGTTATTCAGATTATATACAGTACACTTGCTAATCTTCAGAAAAATACAACCAATCCCTTCCCATCCCCACCCTCCAAGAACAAAAGGCATTTGGTTCCTGTTCCAATTATATTAGATAAGTCATTGACTGGTTGCAACACCCTGAGAAAAGAAGTAGTCTCCTGACTTCCAGATATCTGGAATTCCAGAGAAAGGGAAAGTGCATTTGTGGCACAAGGCCTGTAACACAAAACATTAATTATTTCTTTCAAGGATACAGCTTGCCCAGCTCTGTCATCCTAAGATACCAGGGGTGGACAAAGGTCAGTTATTCAGTAAGGTAGTGTTTGAGTCTAACTCCTGCCCCAGATAATACTGCCAACTGTAATGTCCAGTTCACTTTTGCCAGTGGAATAACATATTGCTGTAGTTGAGTAGGAATAGTTTGCAACTGAACTTGAGAAGTTATACACAAAAAGTCCATCTGGTACACTTCAGAGAGAGAGAGAGAGAAATTATTCAAATGCAATGTGACCGTAGGCCACAAGAGAGAGGTTTTTGAGAGCCACTGTTAGCTTCCCTCAAATGACTTCAGCATATGCTTTGAAACTCCATTGCTAGCAATCAGATGTACGTCAGAAAAATGAAACTAAGAGGCACATTAGTGACTTTTTACTGAGAGTTGCCTTAGAGCATGGAAATACAACATCTGAGTGAGAGTTGGGTAGACAGAAAGCACAGAAAGACATAGGAAACAAACCAAAACAGTTACACATGGCTGCAGGCTTCCATTTGGACACTTTAAAAATGTGTTTCCACACCACCACGCAGTCAGCAAACAAATCAAATTTTGCAGTAGGCTGTTCACTAATTACCCTTCTATCCCGCTTGGAGAATATTAATAGTTAAGTTTTGCAGGAGTAGAGAGCTTTTCTACCACTTCTTATTGATAATGGAGCACAGTAGATTGCTTCAGCACTCTAAGGAAGGTTTGATTAATCAAAAATTATATCCTGTCTTTTTATAGTTATTGCCAAGTCATTGATAGTTTGGGGGTATTTTTGACCGTGATGGGAAATTTGAATGGATGCAGGGCAAAAATACGGAGCATTTAAGACAATGACAAAGACATGGGCTATGTGACAAACATAAAAGAAACAAGTAATTTATTCTATTTAATAAAGTAGGTTGGTTATAGGTTGACTTGTTTTCTACTTATTTTCTCTTAGTGGATATTTATTCCTATCTAAATTTTAATATGCCTCTTTTGAACATTTAAAAAGGAGTATTACACTGAAATAATTATGTTTATTCCATCCTCTTCCGTTCTCTAAAACATGGATTGAAGCAACCTGCACTTGCAAGGGAATTTTGGGCTGGGACAAGAAATTCTTGAACCTTCAAACTCAGGCATAGAATTCTTTCTTTCTGACGGAGACATGATCATCCAGACACATTCATGTGCTGTGTCTGTTGAATGTTGCCCTTGTGAGAAAACACAACCTTAAGCCTAGCACACCTGTCCCCTCAGGAAGCTAATATCAACACAGGGGAATATTTCATCCAAAAGATGAATGTCTAGTGCATGACTGAGAAAAAGATACAAAGACTTGCTCAGTGGATTGCTGCCTGCCCTGGCAGTGAATCAGGCATCTACCTACTAAGGATAGGAACATCTATCAAGTGGATGAATGCATCTGATCTGACTGAAAGTCACTTTTTCAGTATTAGTATAAATGATTTATATTCAATATTCCTTACAGCTGAGGAACAAGCTAATATTGCATGAAGGTTTCTGCTAAATCCTTTCAGTAGAATGAAATGATGTCAAAGTTGTTACAGGGCACTTCGTACTAAACGAAACATAAATGTCTTTTCTAATGTGCTTCTTCACCAGCATTTTCAGAAGGCACTGCATCTGTGCAGCCTCAAGAGAACAGGGGCTCTGTATTACAGCTAAAGGATCTGGTTTGACAATCCTGGTAGCTAACCCAACGGCTGAGCTGGCCCTTGAGCTCAGCAGGCTGTTGAATCTCCTTTCTGGGAGGTTTTCAGTGTTATGCCTCGGCAAAATCCCATCTGCCCTGGTACAATTGTCCTAATTTCCACCGGAGGCTGAAGCAGAAGAACCCCTAGAGGTCCCTTCCTCTCAACTGTTCTATAATTAATTTTGTGATACAGATTGCTGTCTCTGGATATATAGTGAGGAAGGAAGAAAGCACCAAGGAGCAGAACATCTGTGCATACTAAAGGGCAACACTGGCCCAGAAGCAAATTTTTCTGACTTGCTATAAATACATTTAGGCTGAATGTTATAACGAAGGTTTTAAACATGAAATGGTGGGATTCTTTTACAGTTGAAGCAAATTGCAGCAAAAAAAATAACTATCATTAAAACAGACTTTAAGAAGTTGATGGAGCTTGTCTCATATGGTGTCTTTGATGCTAAAGGACTGAATTCGATGGTATTTCATAGAGATCGTATGAGTACTACTGGAGACATCATGTGATCTCCTTTTGGCAAAATAGCCTGTGTAGGAGTAGAGTGGAATTAAGAATAAACTATACTTGAGTGGAAGATACCAGGCTGTCTAAAAGGGGGTTTGCGTAGGCAGGTAAGTCTGAACAGGAGGTTGACCAACAGTCAGATTAAACTGCAGTTGAGGATTACATAGACTTTTGGAAGCAAACAAGGAGGTGTAAGAGAAATTATCTTGAAAAGAAGTGTGAAGAAGCAAGAGAATTTGCAAAACCTGGAGAGGGGAAAACAGGAAACCACATCTGACACTGAGATAAGTAGTCTCTGGCATCACACCCTCTCTTCAGTTTGAACAGAGCACGATCCTATGGGGCACCTGGACCCAGCCAGGGCCTATCCACGTGGGATGCCACACAGGGACACTGAATATTTTCCTCCTATGTGGGTCAGTGGGTGGTCAGGAGTGGCATGGTCTCACTTGATACTTGGAGCCATCACATGCCCCACAGGGAGAGAGAGGGAACCCCCATTGTGGGTGATGATGACCCACACAGCCTGGGGGCTTGCAAACCTACCTCTGCGTGTCTGTGAACTCATGCATGTGTATTCGAGCACATATGTGTCATTAGAATTTGAGAGAATTACTTCAGAAGAGTGTTTAGTAATTTACAGTTGTTTACTAACCTTTGGTAAGGCCCCAGTATTGTGATTTATCTGTTTCATTCCTGATATTGATCCTGAGTGTATAGTTTGCTGTTTGCTGGTTAATTACATGCAATTAATAATTCAATAAAGCACTTGGATACTGATTTGATTTAAGCTGTGTGAGCTGAACAGTTTTCTTCTGCAACGGTGGTAACCTGTCAATTTTCCTTACATAAAATTGACAAAATTATAGCTCCAAGATCTGATTTCAATCAAAAGACTCTTATTGCTTCTGACAGGCTTTAGATCAGATTTAAAATCATTACTAGTGAAAGAAAATATATTAATTTAACAGTGTGCAAGTCTCAGGGTGATGAAATGTTATTTAAATTAAAGGCTGTATAGACTTAAGGCCCTGTGGCTCAGCATCAAGTCAATACAACGATACAGGTTTTATGTTTTACTAGTTCACGTTTGTCTAGATCATAGATTGCAGCCGGCTATCAGGGATTTTCTCAATATCATTTGAATTTTACCTTCAGATTTTCATAAAAAATTTTGAAAACAGCTAAATGAAAAACTAAGGAAAATTTTTTCAAATACTAAAAATATGAAAACATGCGAAACTAGTAATGGACATTTTCCTTCCCATTTTAAAATGAATATTATATAGATACCCATTTTTAATTTTGCTTCTTGGGAGAAGCCAAGCCTCTGATATACTACACTCAAGCTGGAAAGCAATTGCTAATTTAAACCATGATTTCACAATGCAGTGATGTCTCTTTGTTGGCATGACTCTTTCTTTAACAGTTTTGAAGTTTCCAATTGCTTAGTAGATTTCAATTGAGGTAAAAGGAATGGCTCATTGTCAGTTTTCTGCTTTTTACATACTTACTGAACTGAATTTGCCTGTTCTTGTCCTAGTCAGTCACTGATTTCCCGGTATTTGTCCAATACCACTTCTTAAGAAGTTTGTCTTGCTTTCATGTGGTGGGGGAAACAGCATTCAGCCACATTCACCACACTCTGCCAAATGTCTCAGAATAAACAATGGTGCTTTTTATTCTCAGAGACTACGCCTGTACTGACAGGGATAGAGGTGCTGGTAAATTCCTGGCTCTGGGCTGGAATAGACCCCAATTACCTCCTGTTTCCATACAGGGCATGACCTGGGCATGCACCAACCTTCTCTTTTCATGTCCAGTTTTACATTAAAAAGAAAGTGGCTTCTGCAGCCAAAGGGAAGCCAAATAAGTCATCATCTGTTGGATCAGGTTCCCAGACTGGTTACAGAAGGGTGCAGGCAAAATGCAAAATGTCTATAGTCACAACTTTTCCCTCTCTTTAGAAATCTGAGTGCTTAAACCCTCATATTCCCCATGAATTCAATACTAAATGGTGGTTCTTTCCTATTTAAGGTTAAAATGAACACTTGGAAGTAAAACACATAAATGCTTTTACCTCTGAGGTATTAATTACCACTCTAAGGACATGCTCACGTGGTCCAAAAAAAAACACGTCACTGAAATGTGACAACTGATTGCTTGTCAACTGAGCCATTGTATCAGACAATGCATATACATTTAGTTTTTCTTGTCAATTGGGAAGTGAAACACA
The DNA here is from genome assembly GCA_013400375.1 of Thinocorus orbignyianus. Lineage (NCBI taxonomy): Eukaryota > Metazoa > Chordata > Aves > Ciconiiformes > Thinocoridae > Thinocorus > Thinocorus orbignyianus. The sequence goes on from VXBW01007018.1 coordinate 639,855, forward strand.
ATCATCAAAGCTACAAAATTCAATGAGAGATATAGCTATTACAACCTCTGGGAAAATATGTGTACACTGCTAATCACCCCACAACTTCTTCATTGAAATGTCAAGATTTAAAAATGTTACAGGAATTAGACAAGCCATACGTCTTCTCCAGGGTGGCCTTCTCCAGTTCTCTTTCCCTTTTGTCTAACAGAGAGTTGGAAACCAACTATTTCAAATGTAAACCATTAAAAACCATTTCCCCATCCTTTCACTTGCTCTTGGATGACTGCCATAATTACATTGTTCCTATTCAGCAAGGATGGATACCCCATAGCTATCAACTGAGTGCTTAGCTGTATGCTGGCATACGGCTCTTAGAACATTTCAACCTATTATTGCTATCTAAGACTTCACTTGCACATTACATTAGACCAAATAATCACACTCTTTCCAAAACAGCATAATAAAATTAAAAGCTCCAGGACAATAAATGTCTTATAAAGTTTTTGTGCCTGGGATTAACTCTTTAGCCAGCATCTTCTCTTTTCCAATTATGACATTTTTCTGCTTTTCTCAGTTTCTTACCGTATGCACTCTTTGGAAGATGTCTGGTTAGTTAGGTGTCCTGAGTAGCGTGACCTGCACCTCCACTAAGGCAGATCATCCATCAAATTCATGTCTCTTCTCTAGGATCCCTAACTCAAAGTATAAACCCAACACTTGTAGAGATATTTTTCTTTATATGTTAATTCGACAAGAAAAGTAAAGCTTTTAACAGAAAGCATGAGAGATACCGAAGGGAGCTTGACTCAGCAGCTTTCAGCAATTTCCTTACTTACCGTGGGAGAAATCTTAAAACAGGAATTGTCTTTATCCTCTCACCTTACATGTTTTTTTTCTAACCACACTGTCTAAAGGTGACTTGTAAGTATTCATAGATTTTTAAATCAAAACTTAATTGCACCATTCCTTTTTTCTTGATTGTTTATTTTTAATATCATTTATTTAGCTTTTACAGGGGTCCTGAAAAGGTGTGGTTTATTCATTTATTCTGCTCTTGAGTAATATCAAGCCTGTGAAGCTTTATCTTTCTGGTTTTGATGAACAATTAAGAGATCTGAGGCTGTTCCCTGTGACATCCACTGTGATGCTGGAATCACTGTGTTGGAGATTTTCTTTTAAACTCTTTGTTAATAAAGTCCTAGAGTTACAGAAGTGGATAAAAAGCAACTTTAAACAACTACAATATAAGAATTACTGACATTCTGCCTAAGTGCATTATCAATCAGCCGATGTAAAGAAATTCTGGCACTGTCAGCTTTACTGATTTGAAAAACAACATTTATCTTTTTAAGCGCTAGGGACATTTCCAGAACCTATGATAACCTTTAGAATTAGGAGAAACTGGTTCTGGTCACTTAATCTGATTTCCCTTCTGTCTTGTTATAACTATAGATTACATTTGCTTTCCATGAATCCCCATGCTTTTACAGGCTAGATTTGTCCCAGGACACAACTTCAGTAAATGGTGTGATGGAACACAAAACCCCTGTGGTGAGGGAGGTGTGAAACAAGATTTCAGGCTTGTCAAGGGATTTTTTCTTCTTTGTAGGTCCCGTTGGAGTGGTTGTTTTTCTCACCTCGCACAATAGCACAGCTGGACAGTCATATCCGTATAGCAGATGGCCGTAGAAATGGTGCATTCTGTGTTTTCTTTTTCTGAAACTTTTCATAACAGAAAACCAATATGTAGTTTGGTCACCTCATTTTCTAACCAAGATTTTGCCAGCCTCATATTTATTCTTTCCTGATTTGATTTTCTGATCTTTATTTCCTGACTTCTGTGATAAACTTCAGCATTAAATTGAGAGTTCTGGTTAATTCGAAAAATTACTATTATTAGTCAATTAAAGCTATACTTACCTACAGTTTCATCCTGCTTTTCATAAATCCAGAGTAACTATGTGTCCACTCAGAGAATTTTGAGGAAGGAGGAGGGTGACAAACCAAAACAATAGGACAAAATCTTAAGAGAGTGTCCAAGTAATATGTTCATAACTCTTCTAAGGAGCTACTGATTTTTATGTTCTTCACCTTACTGACCTCACCTTTGAAAGACATGCCAATGAAGTCTAAGAAGAACACTTTTAGTTCTCCTCCTGTTTCCCAGAATCATGAATTTAGAGGGCCAAGGACATGTCATCACTTTAACAAAAGTGAATCAGTAACTCAGGACAAAGGTCTAGTTTACTTCTGGGTAAGTAATAAGGTGTTACCACATCAGCAGTAATTTTTCAGACAACTGCTGTTTCAAAACAGTTATACATGAGAGAAAAACTTTGTTTATGTTGTTGCAAATGGGTTTGGAATGGATTCAAATATTTTAAGTTTCCTCGTAAATAAAGTATTTAATCACTTAAAAGTGTTTACCTACACCTGAAATCACATCCTTACCCTTTTCCCCATGTAGTAAACACCTGAGATTTTGCTGCCATGGGGAGTCTAATGGTTCATCAAGACCCACAGTCAATGTCCTCGTGCACTTTCCTTTGAATCCTGTAGATTCCAATTGTTTGCCAAGATCAAGATTTGAACAATTTTTGAACCATGGACAGCACACTGGAAATTTTTATTTTCTTCATGTAGAGTTGCTAAATATAATGAATTTCTGATAACTTAGTCTCCTCATCTGTACTATTAGAAATACTGTGGTTATCCCATGTATTAGAGATCCAGCACCATGGGTAAACACTTTAAAGTGAATAAATACTTTATTTGTGATTAAATTTAAAGGATTTGAATCCACTCCAAACCCCTTTGGGAGGGAGTTTTGGTTTTGGATTTGGGTTTAGTTTTTGGGGGTTTTTTGGTTTTTTTTTTTCAGAATGGCAGTTAGAGTTTTGATAAAATAATAGTTAGTGACAGATATCTCAAAGTAATTCCTAGATTAATTTTTTTTTTCCTATAGTGCTCCTGCATCACACAGATGAATAGATATACGCCAAGATCAATTTAAAGCCATATATACTGGTGGCAAGTTGAAAAATTTTACACGAATAAAATGCTTTTTAAAATGACGTGATTGAATCCAGTCTTTTATCCCACTGTCAGTCAAAATTACAGCTCACAGCTATACCCTTGTGGGACTAATTTCTTTTCAATTAATTTTTAAACTAAGCATGACCTGAGATCATTTTGAATAACTGATGGGCTGGGGGGGTTGTGGAACGTGGGAATTTCATTAAGCAGTAAAGCATACTTTGAATTCCAACATCCATAACAAACAGTTTTTAAAAGAGTGAATACTTATATTCCCAAGAATTATTGTTTTCTCCCTTTTAATGAGTGCAACAGCTATTGAGAAGGAAAATATGTAATAAAGTTATACAGAAAGAAAGACAAAATTTCTCTTGCTAAGTGAAGCCCAGGTGAAGCACATTAATGGGCAAATAGAACTTCTCCCTTCACTGTAAACAGGAGAAATCATGCATCACACAAAGAAATACCAACTCTAAACAGAGTATACATATATTTTTTTATTTGTCCTTTCCAAATTACAAGATTTAGTAATTATCATTAATTCTATAACACAGGAAAACTGGGATATCTTAGGGGCTGTACATCTGATTTATTTGACAAGTTCTTTCTTCTGACTGTTAAATGAAGTCTCAGGGTCCTGAGGGCTCTGTATGACACCACTGCCAGCAGCCCACAGAGAGAGGGTGGTCTTTTTGGCTATAGAGGAGGTGAGCTGTTGGAGAGAAACTCATTTCCAAGAAAATCCATATGTAAAAGACTTCTTCTCAGAGAAAGAAGAGTGGTCAGCTGTGTTGGACAATCTAAGGATGGAAGGTGTGCATCTGAACACTCAGAGCTGCTCGCTGTGTCATTGGTTTTCTTCCCCTCCCACTAAAACAGTAATATTCAACTCACCTTTGTAATTTGAGGGAATAAAAGTTAATTGTAGCAACTGGATGTGGATGACTATCTAAATCTAAATCTATTAAGTTAATATAATTATAATATAATTATTGTTTTTATGCTAATTTGCTTTTTTTTTTTTTTTACAGCTCAGGAAATAAAATAAAAAATTCACTTTTAGGTTTCCCAGCTTTACCGTATCTTCCATTTTTCTCTAGGTTTTAGAGGGTTTCCATTTTTTAAAAAAAGTAAGAGACCAGTTGGGGATAGAAAGAACAATACACTGAACATCAAAAGTTTTTTAAAAAATGTCTTTTTTAATTTACTTGGAAAATATTCTTTAAGATCTTTAATTACATGCAGTAGATCATCACCAGGGTCAGCGTCTGTCTTCATTTATTGGATCTCTCAGTGTGCCAAAGCAGTAGGATATGAGTTTGGAGTTATTCCTTCACAAATAACAGTTATTTGGCAAATAGCATGTCCAGACATTTTCCCACTTCACTGGTGCCATAGACACTTAGCAGCATGTTCTGCTCTCCAGAACATTAAGTTTTGCTATCTATCCTGAATATCAGTTTTCATTTGGGGAATGCAGGTCCCAAGTATGTGCCTTTCCATCCAGTGAAATTATTTCCCTGTTATGTTCCTTTTTGTAGAAAACACAGACATTGACAGTTACTCTTTGTCCTACTGCATATAATCCTAATACTGGAATAGTCCAAAAAAATCTAGGAAACCTATGCAAAAACACGTGCTTTATTTCTGTATCTTTATGTTGTATTTCTCCTGAAAGGTTCTCTAGTTTTGTAGTTATTTATAGAAACCTATATTTGTAAAGCAATAACTTGAAGATGCTTCCTACTAATGAGCCAAAAATTGTTCCAGGGAGTAATAAACTCACATACCAAGAGCCCATTTTTGAGTCCAATGAATTACTTTTGCTTCTCCATAGCAAGTTCTATTGAGTCGTTATCCTAAGATGTGGTATTAGAGAGATATGACCTAAAAATAGTATTGACTTTTTTAAAGTGCTAGGTTAAGTTGGACATATTGAAATAAATAATTGAAGTAGTATAGACATGTCTGTCATTTAGAAAGAAAATCTTGTTGCTTTCTGAATTACAGAAGGGACTTTTTTCCTCCCAGTACCAGTAGAATCATGCTGTGGGATATATGGTGCTTTCCAAAGTCCCAGCTCCCAGGTGCTTGCCCAGCCCCAGAAAGCTGCACACTGAGCCAAGGCTTGAGTTCTAGTCCCTAGCTGTGTAGGTGTTCTTACACCTCCCTAGCTGTGGAGGGACTTACTCTTCCCTGATGGGGTGTATTTGGGATATAAGAGCACAATGCACTCTCATCCAGCAGTGCAGGCACAGCCCTAGAGTCCAAACCATGAAATACATGGCAGCAGAATGTTGAGATGGTCCCTGCACAGCACTTTTATGCCTGTCTTTATGAAACTACAGCATAAGGGCCAAGAGATTGTTCTTACCCCATGACAATACAAAGTCACTTGACTTTCCTTTTTTCTTTCTTGTAATTTTCTTCTTGGTTTGCTGGTCTTACACAGAGTGCAGTTACTGTAAATGATAGTTCTGTTTCAATCTCTGGTATTTAATTTATAGGTCACACGCAGTCTAATAATGTTATTTCAAAAAAGCCCTGGATGGTATTGGTGGAAAAAGAAGTTTCAAATTAATGTTACAAAAATCAATAAAAGCAAACAAGAATTAGTATGTGGCTAGTGTCATGGGTATGAGAAACTAGAGTCTGACCCCAGCAGTGATAACTTCTTGCAAATTAATTTATTTGGGATGGATGTCTATAATTCTTCATGCTTCATTATACTGGCAAGCACATGACCTGACACTATAATTTGCAAGTGAGCATGATGTCATTTTAATGAAACATCAAGCAGGGTAATTCGAAAGGAAATGCCTACTATAAAAGAGCTATTAAATAATACTTAACAATTATGGAGTGATTTTCTACTTCAAAGCCCTCCACAAACAGTCACTAATGAATCTGCATAACCTCTCTGTGAAGAGCAGGAGGAGTATCATTGTTCCTTCTGCAGGCACAGAGCACAGAAGCAACTTGCCCAAGTCTGCATCAAAGCCCAAATCTGAACTCAGGACTCGATGACAGCTGGACATATGGTTAGATCATTACATCAGGCTCCCAGCCTAGCAGGGGCCTTTACAAAGTCTTTAATTCCTTTAAATAAAGGTTAGTATGGTTAGCTCAGCTTCAGCTGCAAAGCCGATGCCTACTCCAGGTTATTTCGTTGTCTTGGCACAGGGTTGTTCGGACAAGGATCTAATACCTTGTGGCCCCTGTAACTGGCAAATCTGCAACTTCAGGTCTCCTTACCCAGGGAAATAGTACACACCATGGCCCCATCCTGATATACTGTTTGGATGCAAACTTTATGTACATCCAAACCTAGGAATCTGGACAAACTTTTACATACTCCAGTTTAGACGTCCTTCTCATAACTCCCCCACCCCTGGCTGCGTTGTGTCTGAAGTACAGTAAAGAATGAATGTTTTGAATGATGGACTTGAATCTCCTGGAGTTTCAGACAATGTGTTTTAAAGTTAGTGGTTAACAACAGTGCAGTACACCATCTCTGCACAAGTTTCACTTTTTATTTTAATACCAAAGAGCTGGTATTTGGCAGTCTTCACTGACATGTCAGACCAGATGGCACCTGTCACTCATGTAGGGATGATTTGAATTTATCTACCTTAAGGATAGCAGTTGGTCTTAAAATCTCAAACCATCACTACTTGCATTGATTGTGCTATTTTTCTTTGCCCATGATAGAAGGAATCATCCATTTTGAAACAAACCCTGAGTTTTCTCACTGCATTAAATATTAATAACTATACTTGCTGGGTTTTTTTCTAAACTTACAGTAGCAATACCTATAGGCATAGATATACATTCTGAATCAGGTTAATTGCTGAATCTCACAATCTTGACAATACAAGATAATGTGTCATCTTTGTCAAAAATTTTAATAAGTCATAATTATACATTTGGGAATATTTTTTTTAAAAAAGCATTTGAATGCAGATGTTGCATTAAACAAATAAGAAATGTTGATGAAGCCTCTGAAGTACTTTGGAATAGTCAGATATTCAGCTTTTTTTAACATGTCTTTCCATCCCTTTAAAAACCTTGAGATCTGCCTCTTCTTGAGAAAATACTTTATTTGGACAGAAGTTCACAAACAATAAACAAACACACACAAACAAACAAAACAAAACAAAAAAACACCACAACCCAAGGACAACATTACTGACTGCAATTCAGTCCAAATGTTTTTGAGGAAACAGAAGTTTGGGTACCACTCTAATCCTGAAGATGTTTCTATACACTAGTCACCAGCTTGGTTTTGTGCATTTTCCCTGCACGGTGGTGAAAGAGGGCGTGTTCAGGAGATAACTCCCTGTAACAGCAACCATTGTTTTAGATTATCGACCAGAATGGCAACTGACACAGGTATTGTAGAAATATTAAATAAAAGACAAAAATTAAAATAAATAAATAAATAAATAAAAATAATAAAAAACTAAGATTTTGTTCCTTTCATTTCTCTACTACGTCCACCTTTACTTGTACTAATAATATTGTTTTATTCCAAGTTTGAGAACTAAGAAAAATTTTAGATGGAATTTGTTTGCATCTCAGAAATTTTAGCATTACGTCAGTATGGTTATCATCAAGCAATTGCCTCAAATTGCCTCAAATAAGGTGTGCCTATTTATTTGAAGGAAATACTACATTGATTTAGTGACTACTTCTTACCGGGTAAGAAGAGTAATGCTTTGGATTGTATGTGATAAAAGTATGGACAGCTATTAATATCAGTGCTGTAACATACATTCTTGTCTTGCTGTGTGGGCTATTTCACTATATATGTACCACAGAAGTATTTTATAATTTGTCCATTAGCTGTCTCCTTACAAGAATAATGTAATTTAAATACACAGGAATAATGTAATTTAACTGCTTTTGGAACAATGCTCTGTGTGAATGCATGCCTAAGTATTATTATCCTTCCCTAAAACTTTCTTTCATTCTAGTGAAATCTAAACTGGAAAGTCCTGGAGCAGCTCAGTGCCTCAACTGCCTCTCCAGGCATATCCTTCCAAGCTGCTGGAATTCATCTCCCCCACTGGAGTCCTGAATAAACAAGCCCAAGAGGACTCACAGCATGGCTCCACAATGAAATGTTTGACTAGAGTTAGGACATCTGGGAACAGTTTGGGGACAGCTTCAGGTCTGGAACTATCTATTTGAACCAGAATAATTTTGTTTGGCAGTTTTGGTCTTGATTTGAACTTTGCTTTCTGCCAGCTGGGTAAAGCTACTCACGGCTGGGTGAACTGTGGCGTCTGTGGTTTGCAGATGTATGTTCTTCTCAATACTTCTTCACTGACACACCCTGTATTGTCTTCTTCATTTGGAAGACATCTGCGTAGCCAAGTTTTTTTCTAAGCTAGACAGCATTTTGAAATAAAATCTTCATTTTCATAATGTAATATAACATTCACATACAGGGGTTAGTATTAATCTTTATTTATTCTAAACTGTTTCTGATTCTGGATCATCCATGTAACTCCTAAATTTCATTAATTTCCTAATTTTATTAGATTTTCTAAGATTTCATAAAACTGAGAGACAACTTTTCTGATTCTCTTGATTAAATTAGCTCTCCATTTTCTCAAAATTTTGTTTTCTAAAAGTGAATTATATTTTTTTTCCTGTTTATACTCTAAGTGTTTTTAATGTAATTGTAAAAATCAAACCAGAGACAGACACGTTTGGAGGGAATCTAGGAAAGGAAACAACCTGGATCCCATTTTCCTTTCACTCAAACAGGTTTTACAATACCAAAATGGGACTCCCTTTGGTTTTCACAATTTTGAGATGAGGAGAAAATTGCTTATCTATACAATTAAAAAATGCACATACCAATTTACCTATTAATTGACTAGTGAGTTTGGTGGTTGAAGGAAACTATGGGCAAACCTGAATATACCCACCAAATAATGAGAATAGTAGGAATTCGACCCTAAAACATTTGAAGATCTGACAAATAGCGGTATACAAAATGTAATTTTAAATTAGATTGATGTATGACTGACAAAATTCATATTTCCTTGTATAGTAAATGGGTAAGGTTATATCAGTAGGTGGCAGAAAGCAGAATGTTTGAGAAAACATAGACTTTTGACTCCAGGGGTATAATGCCTGATTTAAATGGAAATGTCTTGGATTGGTTTTCATTTTCTAAATAAAATACTGCATTAAAAATACAATATTTATCTTAACAGGCAATTTGACCTGCAAGAAATTTATTATGCACCTCAGAACTACAACAGACCTGATTTGTCATTTTGTTGTGCATATTTTAGAGAGGTTTTTCTCTACTGACTTTTGCAAGATTACTTCCACTTTATGCTAGTAAGAATAAGAAGAGAATCTGACCCTATCATTTTGGTGAAAAAGTTCCTTTCTGTCTGGTCAGAGCTTATAGTACATCCACATCAAACTAATTTTTATTGCACATGATATTTTCCATTGTTTTGCAGAAAACAAACATGGACATTTCTAGTGGACATTTGTCCTTGATGTAAATCTCCTGAAGTCAGTAGCCAGGAAATTCTTCTTTCTTAAGTAAACGTTTATCACTGAACCAATTGATATTAGACATCCTTTATAGTTAGCAGAATGAAAGAAGCATTTGTAGGGTGGGATTTACCTCACCCTAATGACTCATATGAATCTCATTGCAGATATCTGAAATTAGATCAGCTGTATCTCAGCCTTGGAGTCACAGAGTACAGTCTGCTTTGGATCAGGACCATCTGCAGAAAGGCAAGTAGGAAACCCTCTCTTAAGACTGTAAAACTGTGTGAGACTTCACAACTGTGAACATTTAAGAACAGCTGCAGGGAATGAGAGCTGAGCATTGCAGGCAATTCATGTACACCACTGGAAATTTTTTTCGTTAGACAAATACGTTAGTCATGGATGCCTAATGCAGTCTTGCTATTGAAACACCTCAGGTGCTAAGTGAAAAATCTGGTGAGGCTTACACTAACCATACCCTGCATGTGATATCCATTAAGTCATAATTTGAATATATCTCACTGAAAGCACTTCCCTTGCTCTTGCATAATTCCAAGTTACAAGAACACTTCCATAATTTATCAAGTATATTTTTTTGCACTTGGTTCAGATGAATTGTCTTTATTCAAAATGTCAGGTAGAACTTTCTGTTTCCTAGAGTTCAGTCCTGGAAAATTTCAGATCCAAAAATAATAGTTTCAGCTATGTAAAGCATCGTTATGGCAGGAATTACTATTCAGTTTTCTGTGTAGTGGACATGGGAAATGGAAGCCAGCACACTGAGATCCTACCTGAGAGAGGACATAGAAGCTTAATAGCATCTTGAAATTTAGACAGTGGTCCAGCATGTCCATTTTCCCACATTAGCCATATAGGTCTTTCTTCCTATAATGTTTAAATTCTGATTAATACTTCTGAGTTGTGACCCTATGAAAAGAATGGTACTTGTGGTTTTTAAGTAAGAGTCCAATGGCCAGAATATGCACCCAGAGGGTGGAGGTGGACGAGAGACAGCTCTAGGCTGCAGTCCCACTCAGGAGGATTACATTTCCAACTTCACAAGGACTGCCATAATTACAAAACTGCATTTTCTCCCAACCAAGAGCCATTGTTCTCCTCCAATGAAGAGACGTACAGCCAATGCTAGAGTGGGTGCCAGACACAAAGCAAACAGAAGAAAAACTATTTAGGCAGTAAGGACCTCAGGTGGGAGCTCCAGAAATGTCCTCCTAATGTCTTCCTTGGGCAAAGTGCCCCCAGAGAGGGAATATTGTCCTTGTTTCTTTTAGTGAAATAAGAGAAATAAGCTCCACACGCATTCAGCCGTTCAGGATAAAGGAAATAGCCCACAACAGAGGGTGTATAGAGACTGAAGGTTCATCCCAAACCTATTTATTATCCTTATTGTCCACAAATTAAAGTAATTCAAAAACTTTGGGACAATTTCCATTTATTACATGGGAACTTACTGCTTATGGAGCAGTTTATTAATATCTTTTGTGATACTAAAAGTAAGTTAAAAATGTGCGGGTTTAGGGTTTTTTCTTCTAAGAGAACAAAATACCAGAAACAGAAGAATCTGTGTTTTAAACTAAGATCCTCATATCGAAGGCTGCACGGTCCTTGGCAAATGAAAATATACTAAAGAATTTTTTGTTCTGCTTTGGGGAAAAAAAATATAAATACTACCACTCAATATTAATTAAAAATTTAATTAAAATGTTCTTTTAAGCCATTTCATAGTTTTATTTTTAAATATATCCCCACAGATCAATATAGCCCCGTGTAAGAACCAGTCACTCAAGCGTGCATCTTTTTCCCAGACTAATTATACTGGTATTTGATACATGCGTGGATTTTTTTTCTCATTAGCAATTCTAAAGAATTTCTGAGGACACTGCCAAATATATCTATAAGGAACTCCTAGGACTAACTACCCAGTACATTTCTGAACCTTGGGAAACGGAAAAAAATAATGGATGCTAATTTATGTTTCAAGAAAGATAAAATATTTAATTACATACACACACACACTAATTTCCAGATTTACAACTGATGTTTTAACCGTCTCCTGTTTGCAATGGACTTAATAAGAATAAACGCAGTCCAAACTTCCAGACTGAGAAAGCCACAAATTATGGGGAAGTATAGAATTTACTCCAGAAATTTCTGATTTATTTTGAAGAATTAATGATTGGATTATGGTCATAGATGTTCCTTTGGCAAGTTGGGTTTTTTTTTACCCTTTAGAGAGAGGTCAGGGGGAACATGGCCATTTTTTAAATTCTCTGTTCATCTGGTAGTTTGTATTTACAGCTGTAGGTCTGGGCACTTTTGAGATAAATGCCTCTCATAACTTTAAGAGAAACTGTTTACAAGATAATTTACTGACCACCGAGGATGGTATTAAATTGTGTGTTTGATTTGCATTCAGAGCTAATCCCCTGGCTGTATTAGGCTCCAAAATGAGCGAATATAGTTTTTTCCTCTTTTTTTTTCCCCTGTGTATTTAAAAATTAACTATTATCTAAAGAATTAGAATATTAAGAGAAAATTACAAACATTTCCAACTTTTTTTCCAATGTAAAATTTCCAATGTAAAACAAAAAAAAGACAGATAAACCCAAGTCAATATGCTTTTAGATAAGACATTGAATTCCAGTGTGTTCTATCAGTTTGTAAAGAATGGTTTTATTTTTCCACAGCTTAGCAGAAAATAAAACAAAATTTAAAAAAAACGAACAAACAAACAAAAAAAAAAAAACCAAACCCCTGTTTTCAGGTTCTGGGTTCAGTTAATATACAACAATATTACCATCACGTCTTTCTGTTTTCTTGATTCTCTGCAAGGTTTTTTAGGAATCAGCTCATTATCATCTTTGTGTAGCCCAGAAAATATGATCAAAATGTAGCAGGTGAAGTAGTATCTCCACAAAATTACAAAACATAAGTGTTCTATTACTTTCAATAAGTGCTTCCTCTATGCTCCTGAATGCAGGGACTGATGTTTTGATAGTCCATTCATGCAGAAGCATCAAATGAAAAGACCTCATCTCATAATTTCAGAAAAGACACTTCAGTTTCCATATAGTTAATATATAAACTTTAGTGTCCTCCTGTCACATACTCTCCTGCTACATTGGTTGATATATTTTATTTCATTAGTTGTTGCTACATCTGAAGGCTGGAAGAATATTTTTTTCCAAGTGAGCATATACAAGACCTCTACATGAAAGCTATGACTTCATATGAAATCCAAAGACAGCATCTGCATTAATGATTTCTTTACCATTCCCAAGGAATAAATACAACCAGGGATTACAATTCTGTTTTCACAAAGGTATAATGATTTTCTGTGAATCCTCAGTGAGTTTAACACAAAGAACAAAAGATAAAATAAATATAAAATAAACATTAAAAAGACTGAATGAAATAGTGTCATAATATAATGTGTATGCAGAAATAATTTACTTAGACATAAAACGTTTTTTTTCCCCAACAAATTATCAATTCCAACATGATGTTCCCATTTTTATGAAGTTTTAATTTTCAAAAATATCATTTTATTCAAAATTTTTTTTGGAAATTGTCTATATTAAGACAAGATTTCTGTTTTACAAGCCAACATTTTAAACTATATTATTTCAGTTGAAAAATCTTAAATTATTTCCTGTACTTAAGTATAATATATACTTTTGATTTATAGAATATCCTTGTCAGACAAGTATCCTCAGTGCAGTCTCATGGAATGTGTTATAAATGATGCTTGGAATTGTCAAGGGAAACAAGTTTTTATTCTAAGACGACTTGATACTACTGAACGTTTTCTCTTTTTCTCTGTTGCTTTTTTTACTTTTTTTTTTTTTTTCTTTTACTAGCAGACAAGGAGCAGGGAATCATATTTTCCATTTTAAGTTTCAATTAGACTTCTAAGAATTGCTGTCTGTAAGGCACCCACACACATACTCCCTCATGTGGGTCTGAAACCCACAATTAAAAAACTTTCCTTGCATGCTGTTGGTCCACTTTCTTCTAGGACTTTCATAATATTCCTGTCAACAAATTACATAAACTATCAGACAAATCCCCTATAGATGGTTTCTATGAACCCATGACACTAATTTTCTCAGCATCATAAAACTTATCTACAAAGCTCTAAATATCAGTTGCTACTTTATAAAACAGTAACCAGCAACAAGAGACTGTTCTAAGATGGGTAGATAATAATTTTTCCAGCTACTTTTTTCAGATTGATGGTATTTTTTTCCCCTCTATTGACACCAGAAGAGTTAAATCTAATAGAGATTCCTCTGCCCTGAGACATTTGTTCCTAACTTTCTGATTGATTTAGTGAACTATTTTGGTTCTACGATCTTGGGAAGTAGCCATGAATCTGGTTTCAATTGAGTGTCCCAAAGTAACATCAGTTGGGAAATCAGTCATTTTTGTGAGGTGTGTGTGCAACGTGTGTGAGCCATGAATTTACTGTATCTACTTACATGAGTCTCTTTCACACCGTATGGCAGCTAGCATCACTCAGATATCCTGAGTTGTATGCCTTCCCCAAAGATCAAAATAGAACGATGAAAAGATTGCACATTTTTTTTGGTTTGTTTTTTATGGGAGATGAGTTTATGAGGAAAGAGACCCTCTTCCATACCAAATAGAATGTTGGTTTGATTTTGTGATTTAATCTTGTCCAATGTATTCCAAGTTACGTCTCTTTTTAGCTATTACAAGAAACACTTAAGTTTAAGGAGACTATGATCGCCTTTAAGTAAAACAAGATTTCCATCAGTTTTTGCATAATAGTTGGCCATAATTTTTCAAAATTTATTTTGAATGAAAATATGCCAACCTTTTGAATTTTTTAGTAGCAACAAAGAACAGATGTTTCTTGAGACCATTCACTTCTCCTCCTCCCATTCAGTCATGAAGTTTTTTTAAAAGTATAGTAAACCTATTTTGAAATCTGTGCAAAAATCAGCCAGTGATCCTATTAAAGATTTTGCAATTGTATATGTGTATGGAAAGCTTCACGACTATTTCACATACTGTGAAGAACAAGCCAGTTTGGGGAAAAATATTTCTGTGGATAGTCTTGCAGATCTCAGCTTTTGAGAGGCTTTATTTAGCCACACAGCATTAATATGAGCTACTAATTGGATGTCATCACATAAGGAAGTTGCTCCAAACATTTAAAACTACAGAAATATTGTTATTATATTGGAGAAGCAGGATATGCAGACATTTTGCATTTTAAATAATTAAAACCTTTCTAGATATGTTCAGCATAGTGGTAGGAAGCCACAACATTTTTTTCCAGAAGGAAAATAATTTCTAGCTGAAGGCTAACACAGTTTTTACCATTTATAAACAAGCCAAAATCACATCAACAACAACAACAACAACAACAAAAAGTCTTTGAGGGTGTAACAGTAGAAAATAATGAATAAGATTTCATGGAAAACTGATTTGGAAAAATCCTGTCTCGAATTAGCTTAAATTGGAATGGTACATTTTATTGTCTTTGCTACATACACAAGTTATTTTATTTTAATTTTTACTATGACTTTTCACAGCTGAAGATAACTTATTAGTAAATCTTGACTTAAAAAGGCATATCAACTTTTTGGACTTGTTTCAGAGCTATTGCATTACCACCAGATACATATTTATATATTTATATATATATATTTATATTTACGTCCAGATTTGTCTTCACTAAATTAGTTGTTTAGGGGGAACTACACAACTAAATCTGATTTTGCAGTTTATCTCAGCAACCTCCCCGTGATCTCAGCAGTCACTTTGCATCTTAATCCACTAGTTGTCCAGGTTTCGATGAGCAAAATCTCCAGGTACATAAATAGCTTACTTGGCGTGCGTACATAAACTTCTTGACTACTTCAGTCAAAAAAACCTGTGTAAACCCTGCCAAAATCTATTGATATCTTTCTCTGCCAATGTTTTGACTGTGCCAAAGTGTCTATAACACGTGTTCAAGCTTTGGGTTTAAAGGACAGTGCAAAGAGACGAGATAGCAATGAGGCAAGTTTGGATTTTTTGAATGAAAATTGCATAAATTAAATTAAAGCATATAAGAAGCTAGATAGGAATTAATAGATAGGTACCAATCTCAATGGACATTGCAGTGAAGAAAAAGGCTGAATAAGGATCAGAAAAGACAGACTGCTAAAAACAAGGTTCCATAAGGCCAGGTTATTAGCAAGGGAGAAGGGAGGGGCTGAGGGAGCAGAGGAAGAAAGTCAGGAGAGAGGTTTAGCTATCAAGCTCTCATATTTGCACTGACTAATTCTTGACACGTATGGGGTCAAAAGGCCATAAGATATGAAATCTTTTAACCTGTGACTGGGTTTCTTTGTAATCATCACGGAGAGTGATTTGCAGTCTTCTTTGGGAGAGGCTGATCCCAAAGGATATTCCCAGTGTAGATAGTTTCCCTGGGGCAACTGTGAATGTTTTCCTCACCATTACGGCCTCCACTACCAACAGATTCTTTCTGCCTGCATTTGTCATCATGTTTAGCTATTTAATAAGCTTCAAATTCCAACGAAATGCAAAAATGCTTGTGGGCAATGTAGAAAATTGTTTACAAACCTCTTCATGAACCTGAAAATCTCTTTCCCTTTGTAAGAAAGACTTTGTGCTATGTGTGGTTGATCATACCTAAAGGTAAATGTACATCTGGCACTCGCCACAGGCTGCCAGGAATTTCTAAGAGCTGCCTGTCTTCAGTGTTTCCCAGAACAATGTCTCATGAGCAACATGTTACAAAGAAGTTGGTGGATGCAGAGAGTAGCTGCACTCAGAGCCCTCCTGCAAGATGGAGATGTGAGAGATTCAATGTGCACAGTATTTTGTTCAGGAGCAAGAGAAAAAGATTTCATGGGAGAAAACAGGGGACACCTGCAGCCAGCAAGTGTTAGCGAGCATCTTGCATGCCTAAGGCTGCCCAGACACTCATGGCAAGCCAAACAGATAGCAGTCGTAAAAGGGAAGGTGACTATCTGGACCTGGGAATATTGTTCTCCAATTAAGAGGAATAGAGTGAAAAGAGGGAGTCTACTAAATTAAATTTAGTGTATAATTTATAAACTCACAAGGAAGACATTTTGCATCCTCATATATCACAATATTATTTTTCCTTCCTCCTTTTCTATGAAGGAATCCATTGACCCTTCTCAAACCACATGGTGCCTTGCTGTAGTGTTATTGTGGGTGCAATGGCTAGTTTTAATTCTTTAGCAAAGGCTATATTTACTGTGGATATAAAATTAGCTCTACTGTTTTGCTACTTAGGGCACAATGCTGGGTGTAGTGCAGAAATTACATGAAGTTAATCTTCAAAGTGACTTTTTGAAATTCATAGATAATTTCGTAATCACACTATAATATTATGGAAACTGGATATAAAAAAATTACAGTCTATCTGATATTACAGATGAAAAAGACAATGCAGTTGTGCTAGTTACTGTGGCATTTGTGTACATGCATGATAGTTAAATTTTTTAACTTGCAGTTCAGTGCTGTGATGCTGGTTATGGAGATGTTATGTGGGGTTTTGGGCATTTTGGTATTTCAAGTGAATCTCACAGAAAGAAAAAAAAAAAAAAAAAAAAATCCTTTTCTAAAAGAAATACAATATATAGTTTTCCAAGAAGGAATGCATTTTCAGTTATATTTGAAACACATTGCAGCAGGGAAAATATAATTTTAAGTGTAATGAAATGAAATTTCCTGACACATGATAGTTATATCTACTGTACAACTTCATACTGAAACACTAGTGGCTTCCTTTACAGCAGTTACTAACCATCACTACAACTGTACTTGACTTTTGCAAGAAAACTTTTTACCATTGAAGCTTCTGCCCCAGATTGTATCGAAGTAGCTACCAAATATTTCATGAAGATGTTATCATCAACTTCAAAGATATTATGATAAATTTAGTTTAAAAATCAATGAATTAGCCTAATAAGCTGTGTCCCATTTTATGATCTTCTCTTTGCCTATGCAAATTAAATTAAGCTAAAGACTGAGACATTAAAACAATGCCAAACTTGCCAGGCTGTTTTCTTCAGAAATCTTCCGTATGTCTGTATGTTTGCCCAGCTAGCAAGCTGTCTTTCTCATTTTGTTCATATGTTGAGAGGGGTCAGAAAGGTTTTAAAAAGTCTTAAAGATTGAAGCACTATTTTTGAACATCAGTAATCCCCAAGCAATTCTCTCTAAGTGGAAGTATTTTGTACAAGAAATAGCTGCTGTAAATTGCTCTGGCACAGCAGAAGCAGATCAACTTGCTGCTTAAATTCTGGAGTCTACTAGAAATGAATAACATTCAGGTCACAATATTCAGCTAAGCCAAAAATGTTAAACACAGAATATATATCCTCTTTTTGTGAGTGTAAACTTTGAGTTTGCAATAAATGTGAACTTGGGCAAAATTATAGCTTCACGCTCATTTAAATGTAATAGAATCAGCTGTGTCCCAAAGAAGATCATTAAATTAATTCTGAATAAGCATCCTAGGTGACACCTGTGAGGTTGAAAGTATCAAAAGCTACAAGCCAGTGAAAGTATAACATTCTTACCTAAAGCCATGTGAAATAACTGAACATTTTTAGAAAAAGCCGTAATGTTATTTACATTAATAATTTCAATAATAAAATTTTATAAAAATAATCTTCCCTCACCAATCAGCATTTGATCTTAAATTGAAATTATTAGCCTTAATTTTTAATTCTATACTGTTGCCACAAGT
This sequence comes from Thinocorus orbignyianus, assembly GCA_013400375.1. NCBI lineage: Eukaryota > Metazoa > Chordata > Aves > Ciconiiformes > Thinocoridae > Thinocorus > Thinocorus orbignyianus. The sequence goes on from VXBW01007018.1 coordinate 658,186, forward strand.
CTGGCAATTGTACATTATGACTTCATGGTACAACAAAACAATTAGAATGCCAAGATAATCCTTTTGAATTAGAAAAAATGCAGTGAAATGGGGATGGTAACACATGTTGGAATACTAATGGCTGTTATTTATATATTTATCCATTATCATAGTTATCCAACTGTTCTTATCTAGATCACTGGGTTGTATTAATCTAGTGAAAATGGTTCAGTCCTTAGCTAAAATATCTCTAATTTAACATTGCCATTCTTCAGAGTTGTTGTCTTAATAAAAAAATAAAAAAAAAATGACTGTAGCACTTTGTATCTACCTTTCTAACTATTATCATACTTCTAAGAACTGCGTGTGGACCAAAAAATGCCATTTGGTACCAGTTTAAACATGCAAATATCCTTCTTTCTGTATAAACAGGGATCGCCTTGAAAGGCATTACTGATGATAAGATATCACCTTTCTTTGTTTTTCACTGTAGGAAAGAATTATGCATCATGCCAACATCTAAGGAACTGTAAAAGAAGTTTCCATATGGTTTTAACTATAAATTCTTCTTCAAATACGATCATATATTTTCCTGAATATAAACTATTTAAATGGATACTATTGAGAATGTCTTATTAATTTTTCATTCTGGTTATAGTCTCATTGGTCTTGTTTTAAGAAGTTTTCTCCAAAATAATAAAAATCCCAGCCTGCTCTTAATTTGCTTTTCTTTTCTTTTCTTTTTTTTTTTTTCTTTTACCTCACACAGGATAGAGCCTCAAAATTCCATTAAAAGTTGATTTGACAGGAAAATGAATAGTGTTTTTTATCTCCATCTTTTGAAACTCAGTGATAAATTTATGGTGTATATCAGGCTGTTCTGAAATGCAACCATGGGGTACAAAGATAAAAATCTGCTTACTCAGAAAAAATTATTAACAGACCATGAAAAAACTGCATATAACAAAAGAGATTAAAAAGAGAATCTGGATCTCGTTTCATATCTCCACATCACAAATCAATTTTAAGTGTATTCTATAGGTTGTGGCACATAACTATGAAAAAAACCCAAACTTCCTAATTCTTAACTCTTAGCAGACAGTATCTAAGGCATAAACTTTGTCTTGTACATTGTATACAGAAAACAGGGATGAAACTATCTTATATGTGTAGACATGTATAACTTTTTGTGTATATATGTATATATAATTAAATTATTTGATTTAGCCTTTCAGATTAAAATTTTGCTTCACTTAATCTATCACAAGTTTGCCTCTGTCTGATAAGTAACTAACTGGAAACATATCAGTTTATGTACTGAAAGAAGATAATCCAAAGAACTATTTAGTTATTTGGCAATATTAAATGATGACTCGTAAAAAAGGACTTATTGAAATGTGAAACAACTAGGAAAGCTTTGAGGTAATTGCACATTACAAGTGCTTGCACTACAGTGTCCAACCAAAGGAAGTGAACAAGACTGAATTTTTAGAGTGAAACAGTAGATGAGCATAGTGACAATCTTCTGCAGCCATCATTCCACATAGATAGTTTTGTTGAATTATTTCTGGAGCAGTTTACATACATAATCTGAATTCTCATAGCATGCTGTAATTCTGGGAGAGGTCTGAAACCAAAGCATTTAAATAATGACAGGTTTCATTGTTAAATTAAATAGAATTATTATAGTCAAAACTGCCTAACTTTTGTATAATACATAGCTTCACTGACTGACATGAATGTTATAACGACAAAGAGCTTTTGTCAATAAAATAAAAGCTTGGTTACTAACATGATTTTCATCAATAATTAACAAAAGTGGGTTTTGAGGGATTTTGTTAAAACCATACTTTTAAAAGTCTACAGTTAGCCCCTTTTGACTTAGACGTTCTGCAATTCTACTCTTGTTAAAGGTATCCTGGATGAAGGAGACATTGATATTTGTAGCAAAGAACAGTGCTACAAATGACATGACCTTGACAGCAGGGTCCTTCATTGTTTTCTCTCCACGAATATCAGTTTCCAGAGCTATTGGTAAACAAAAGGCCAAGCACAGTATTTTCTGAGTCACGTATAGAAATGAGAGAATTCTGGATGCCAGAACTGAGCTGGGTCTGTCATGAATATGTGTTAAAAAGAAATGAAAAGCTTCTCACTTTGTGGACCCATACCAGCAGCCTCTGTAATGTCTGCCAGAAGAAGCACAAAGGTAATATCTTTTCACAGCAGCAAAGGGATAATAAGAATAAAGAAGAAAGCCATAGCCGAAAGGATTGTATGAAGTTCCCAACTTGGAGCCGTGTCCTAAGAATATCCTTCATGACTTACAGGACAGATTGTTACTCTCCTGTCTTAGGTTGTGGTTCATAGCAGATAACTTTATACTTAAGGGATATTTGCTCATACTAAGTANNNNGGGGGTTGGTTTTGGTTTGGTTTGATTTTTGTGGAAGGCTGTCTTCTAATATTTATTTATAATTCTCATTAATTCTTTCTTCGTTGTTTATCAATCAACCTGTCAATCAGTAAATTCATCTATTGCTCTTCCTTGCATTCCCAGAATTACAGAATTAATATATTTTCTGAAGAAAGGGAAAAATTGTGAAATCCACTTTACTAGACAGTTTTATGAACAAAATGAAGAACTGAAAAGAATTTCTAAAGCACACCACTGTTAGTGCTACTGTGTTTGCACCGTAAAATTATCCTTGTTGCTTTTGGGGGGGTGAGTCAGCATCAGAATATTTCCCCAAATTAAATAAATTTACCCCGAGGTTATATATTCTCCTTCCTTTCCCTTGGAACATATCTGCGCACCAAATTACCTCTCCTACTTTAATGATTCTCTCCTAGTCAAATTGATCAGGCAATCTTTGGAGGCACCAGATGCTGGTAATTGTCTCAACAGTGTACTAGCAAGTACTGCAATTGGCAATTTGCTGTCGACAATGCATACAACTCTCTCAGGATGACAGGTTTGTACTAACTTCAGAAAATCCCATCTTCTCCAGTTTTATAGTATAGTTGAGGATAAAAAATACTTCAGACAAATATTTCAGGCTTGTCTCTGAAGTCAGTGTCTTAAATCCACAAGTTAGTGAAAATCTGCTGAATACACATGGCTCATAATGACTTCAATAATATTTCGGATTTCTGGCACTTCTTAAGATTTATTTGCAATTCAAAACTTAATTTCAAGCAACTACATATTTTTTAAAAAGTCTGTTTTCATAGAGCAGAGTCTCCTATCTTTCAAACAGCTGACAATGTAATGATGAAGTTTAGTTTTACATGTTTGTATCACATAATGCACTGCACCTGGATAATGGATTTTATTACTTGTAAAAAGAAAATTAAAATAATAAAAAAAAAANCTCAAAATTCCATTAAAAGTTGATTTGACAGGAAAATGAATAGTGTTTTTTATCTCCATCTTTTGAAACTCAGTGATAAATTTATGGTGTATATCAGGCTGTTCTGAAATGCAACCATGGGGTACAAAGATAAAAATCTGCTTACTCAGAAAAAATTATTAACAGACCATGAAAAAACTGCATATAACAAAAGAGATTAAAAAGAGAATCTGGATCTCGTTTCATATCTCCACATCACAAATCAATTTTAAGTGTATTCTATAGGTTGTGGCACATAACTATGAAAAAAACCCAAACTTCCTAATTCTTAACTCTTAGCAGACAGTATCTAAGGCATAAACTTTGTCTTGTACATTGTATACAGAAAACAGGGATGAAACTATCTTATATGTGTAGACATGTATAACTTTTTGTGTATATATGTATATATAATTAAATTATTTGATTTAGCCTTTCAGATTAAAATTTTGCTTCACTTAATCTATCACAAGTTTGCCTCTGTCTGATAAGTAACTAACTGGAAACATATCAGTTTATGTACTGAAAGAAGATAATCCAAAGAACTATTTAGTTATTTGGCAATATTAAATGATGACTCGTAAAAAAGGACTTATTGAAATGTGAAACAACTAGGAAAGCTTTGAGGTAATTGCACATTACAAGTGCTTGCACTACAGTGTCCAACCAAAGGAAGTGAACAAGACTGAATTTTTAGAGTGAAACAGTAGATGAGCATAGTGACAATCTTCTGCAGCCATCATTCCACATAGATAGTTTTGTTGAATTATTTCTGGAGCAGTTTACATACATAATCTGAATTCTCATAGCATGCTGTAATTCTGGGAGAGGTCTGAAACCAAAGCATTTAAATAATGACAGGTTTCATTGTTAAATTAAATAGAATTATTATAGTCAAAACTGCCTAACTTTTGTATAATACATAGCTTCACTGACTGACATGAATGTTATAACGACAAAGAGCTTTTGTCAATAAAATAAAAGCTTGGTTACTAACATGATTTTCATCAATAATTAACAAAAGTGGGTTTTGAGGGATTTTGTTAAAACCATACTTTTAAAAGTCTACAGTTAGCCCCTTTTGACTTAGACGTTCTGCAATTCTACTCTTGTTAAAGGTATCCTGGATGAAGGAGACATTGATATTTGTAGCAAAGAACAGTGCTACAAATGACATGACCTTGACAGCAGGGTCCTTCATTGTTTTCTCTCCACGAATATCAGTTTCCAGAGCTATTGGTAAACAAAAGGCCAAGCACAGTATTTTCTGAGTCACGTATAGAAATGAGAGAATTCTGGATGCCAGAACTGAGCTGGGTCTGTCATGAATATGTGTTAAAAAGAAATGAAAAGCTTCTCACTTTGTGGACCCATACCAGCAGCCTCTGTAATGTCTGCCAGAAGAAGCACAAAGGTAATATCTTTTCACAGCAGCAAAGGGATAATAAGAATAAAGAAGAAAGCCATAGCCGAAAGGATTGTATGAAGTTCCCAACTTGGAGCCGTGTCCTAAGAATATCCTTCATGACTTACAGGACAGATTGTTACTCTCCTGTCTTAGGTTGTGGTTCATAGCAGATAACTTTATACTTAAGGGATATTTGCTCATACTAAGTATCAGCAATAAAGTGCAAGAATAACTTGCTCTGTTATTTCCAAACTCCAGAATTCTTGCATGGCTTTAATCCATGCTATAACTGGCCTGCTTGCAGCTGGTGGAGATGAACAGATACATTTTTATTGTGATTTATTTGATCAAGTTTCAATATTCATTCTTGAATAAGATGAAAAGCAGCATCATAACCTCAGATGGTAAAGTGCTCTGTAATAGTCCAGGAAAAAGCCAGGAAGATGTGGCAAAAGCTAGAGGCCTCTTGATCTGGTGTTGGAGGGCCAGGGTAAGCCTCATATTATTTGTCCAGATCACAGGGTAAATAATACAGGATTCACCCTGTCTAATTCAGGTGAAAATGCAGGAGAAAATCAGTAACCTATTCAAGTTACGTTTGCCTGGTCTATTGGCATAATGTCACTTGCTTTCCTTTTCTGCTATTGAGATAAATGTGAAATGCTTATGTTCAGAACTAGACACATCTGTGACAAAGGAAGGCNCTTTGGAGGCACCAGATGCTGGTAATTGTCTCAACAGTGTACTAGCAAGTACTGCAATTGGCAATTTGCTGTCGACAATGCATACAACTCTCTCAGGATGACAGGTTTGTACTAACTTCAGAAAATCCCATCTTCTCCAGTTTTATAGTATAGTTGAGGATAAAAAATACTTCAGACAAATATTTCAGGCTTGTCTCTGAAGTCAGTGTCTTAAATCCACAAGTTAGTGAAAATCTGCTGAATACACATGGCTCATAATGACTTCAATAATATTTCGGATTTCTGGCACTTCTTAAGATTTATTTGCAATTCAAAACTTAATTTCAAGCAACTACATATTTTTTAAAAAGTCTGTTTTCATAGAGCAGAGTCTCCTATCTTTCAAACAGCTGACAATGTAATGATGAAGTTTAGTTTTACATGTTTGTATCACATAATGCACTGCACCTGGATAATGGATTTTATTACTTGTAAAAAGAAAATTAAAATAATAAAAAAAAAAACATAAAATCAGACTCTCTTTTAGATAATTCTCCTCCTGTTGTAGATACATGCATGGGTACAGTGGAGAAACAGGATATCCAAGAATAACCATAGTTAGGAGTAATATAAACTGGACCAGATGGAATGGTTCATCTTCAAGAAATTCTAGTCTCTCATTGAGTATGATAGACAGTATTAGAAATGGGAAATAGCTAAAACTTAAGTTGTACAAACTTCAAAGGACTAAAAAGTTTGGTTTTAATGAATAATTCAGATTTTTTTTAATTTCAACTTCTGATAAGTCATGAAGAGCAGAAATGTATGCAAACAGTGCCTACAGATAGTTTTTCAGTACTCTGAAATGTCTTAATTGCTTTAAAATAAATTACTTTTTTTCTGTTTTGAGCACCATATAATTTTGAGTCAATACCAAGTACTTTCTGTCATCTCAGATAAATTTAAGAATTCCTAGAGTATTCTCAGCAAAGTTCAAAGTAAAAAAGAAAGCTACTTTTCAGGGGAAATGACGAAAAGGATCAATATAGCAGCTATTCTAGATCTCTAATAATTACTAATTTATTATTAATGAAACAATAGCACTTTCAGCCTTTAACTTCTAAAGTCATTATAAGGACCATTTTAACTAGTGCCTGCATAAAACTGTACTCTTTTTAACAATTTTCTTTAGATGAGGGAAGAGGTTGGACCTAATTGGGCTAAGACCAAATCCACCAAAATATTCTGTGTTAAATAAAGGCAGAATAATTTATTTTTGACATGAAGAGCATTTAGGTTTTGTTAATGTGGCAGTATTATAATTAAACTTGGAATACTTTAGTTTAAAAACTTCAAGGTACTTAATGGAAAATATATGTAGCATTTACGTCTGAAATACAAATAAACTATTAAATCAACAGAATATGGTTCCACAGTATATTCTGGGGTCACGCATAACATATATCGTTAATGAATTAAATAGTAGATTTGCTAATTTAAATATGAAAATATTACAGAAGAGTAACTTTTCAGAGCCTTCTCCTAAGATGACACCAAAATATTTCTTTCACCCTGTAGAACATGATTTCTTTTTTTGTTGAATTACTTTTTGCTGATGAAAGTAATTGGCTTGCAATTTGTCATTAGTATTCTCTGAAAACATAACTCTCAGCTAGAACTTTGTCTGTGACTGTTTACAAGGAAAAAGTTCTCATTCTGGTATGCTCACAATATGACAAATACATGAGAAGCTTAGCAAGTCATAACTCAAAGCTAACTTGTCATGGGCTGGATCCTGCATATGTGATCTGGCTATGTCATTAACTGGATAAACAAGCCATGTTTTCAGTAAATTAGTACGTTCCTACTCCTCCTTTGAAGAAGATCTTTCAGAAGAATTCCAGCTGTCACTGATACGAGATTTGCTATATAGTGTAGACATTTTCAGACAACTTGGATATTTGAACTCCCTTCTTACATGTTCTTTTTGTTGGAAATCTGACTCTAAATTACCTCATGTTACATTTTGACTATTTGTCAAAAATGTTGACTTCTTAATTTTTCATTGTCTTTCAAGGCTGGACCTACTTTGGCTGAAGCTTGGACTGGAGTCTTACTGCTCATGGTGCAAGTGGCTTTGGGTGCACTTCTAAGCTCCAAAGATTCAGGTCCAGCAGGAAGGGATCACATTGATGTGTTAGTTTTACACACAGAGTGATGACAAAGAGCTAGATATAGTGTGGATTACTCACATTATTATTATTACTATTATTATTATTATTATTAATAATAATAATAAAAATTTTAGGTGATAGTAAGAAAAGGAAGGAATTGAAGAATCACGGGAAATGAAGTATAAGGAAAAAAAACTTACAGGGAAATAAATTTAGGTATAATAAGACAGGTAAAGACAAGAAAGAAAGAGCACTGAAGTTAGGGAAAATAGAGTTATGGTGGCATCTTTGAAAGATTTTTTTGATGCGGTCAACAGGTATAGAGAAGGAGGCAAAACTATGGAAATACCTTCCCTCTTTGATTGCGAATTGCCCTAAAAGTTGAGCATCAGCTAGTAGCCATTTAATACAACTGCTATTGTACTTAATATATAAATATATATATACGAATTTAATTTATTTAAAGGCTATTAATTGCATGAAACAATTTTGCTCCTAACCACTTGTCAGTCAAATACTTATAAAATTAAAAGAAATGCATTAGTCTAATATTTCATTTATCTTTAAAGATTAGATGCTTTCAAAGAAACTGAAGTTTCTAAAACTTCTTCAGGAGTAACAGTAATAAAATTATGGGTTGAAGATCATTGTGATAGTCTTTGATTGACCCCCTTTAATGTAGATCGATGTTTCATGTTCTGTTATTTAATTCAAGCTTTCATAGACTTATATTAAGCAAAGAATGGAAATAGATATGCGGTATAATTTATTTGTATACTTCTTGGTCTGCCATTTGTCTTCAGCATAAAATTTTTTCTTGACTTTTGCTCCTTTTTATTTTGTTCCTTTTATTAGTTAATCCAAAGATTAATTAATGAGTTTGAGCACAGGTGTATAACTCTGCAAGCATGGACATTCTTCTAACTCCTTACTATCACAGCCTAAATCAATGATGCTAGATTGAATAATGGTGTAATTGTTCACCTCTGCAAGTAAACATTCTGTCACTAGAGTTTATAAATTAAATTCTTGCTCTTTCTTTTTACAGTTGTAAAGATCTGTGGAATACTGGTTGAACCTCTTATCTTGTTATGAATATTTTCTGCCTCCAGATGTGACATGATCCTCCAACAAGTATTAGCAACTTTGCTGTTCTTTTAGTATGTTGGATATTTTCTTGTCATGCTATAACCAATGCACAGCTATAGATATCTCACAGTCTCTTTCTCTCACCATTTCTCTTGTCTGATGCTTCACCCGTGAAATCTCATCCCACATCTTTGGCAAATGAGGCACTCATCTTGCATGACGAGAGACTGCTGTCCCCAGCTCTTGGGTAGCTTTGAATCAGTGATGAGTGTAACTCCATTATATTCACCAATATAAATACCAGTGGCCATAAACAGTTTATCTTGTCAGGATAAAATATGTCCCAGCAAAGTTACAGAGTATCTCAAGTCAGAACATGATTAGATTTCCATTTTTTATGTTACCATCTGCACATACTACAGAGTGTAGGGAAAAAAGTACATTAATTTCCTTCCTGAAAGTGATAGCTTTTTGAAATGCTACAAAAGCTATATATAACTTAAGCATGTTACAGGATCCCACACATTTAGTTTCTGTTGTGTTCATTTAGATATTCCATCTTCTCAGACTTTATTTCCCTCTTTCTCCCTTGATTCAGAGAACCTTCATGATTTAGAACAGCCTGAACTAAGCACATACCATTACTTTGTCTATGATAAAAAAAAAAAAAACACTTATATTTCTCTGTTTTACCACCAGAAAAGAACATTTTTAATGCAGCAAAAAATCCTAACATTGTAAAAGGAGATATTAGTGCTGCATGGATTCGGTTGAAATGTGTGGGTTTCTCATGCATAATTATAAGGCGGCATCCTGCCCAGACGTATCCAAATACTGTAGCTCTTTCACACAAGATCAGACAAGGCTGTTAAATCAGAGTTTATTTTTCTGTGAACCTATATCATCCCTTGGGCTGTTGAGGCTATAGTTAGTTTATTTTCACCTTTGAAGAATAAACCTTCTGTTTCTAGAACATATTAAAAAGGTTAAGGAAACTGAAGATATTTTGCTGTTTTGCTGGGGAAATGGTGTTGAAGTTTTAAAAGTCTCTAGGTAATAGATAAACAATATCTCTTCATGTGGTTATCTATAAGGAGTACAAAACACTGGATTTATCTGATGTTGTAATTCAAAAATGGTATTGGAAGCCAAAATTTCTTGAATTTTATGTATTGCTCAAATAAAGTTTACTCCATCTTCACCCCTGAGAAAGTCACTTAGTTGTTGAGCATTTTCTTCATGTACTCACCCTCAAGTGTGGGTAAGAGTGATTATTTTCCTTGCAAAACAATATGACAAAGAGCTACAGCACTCTGGTTAACTTTTTTTTGCTTGCTTCTTTGTTTTTGCAACAGACTTGTCTATAAAAGTTGAAAAAAAATTTAAGTATGCTGCCAGCGAGCAAAAATTACTCTAGTTACACCTTGTTGATAGCATGAATGGGTTACTCTAGCTAAAGGGATGCTGTGGTAAAAAATCCCACAGGGAATTAACAGAATGAGTCTGAGAATGAGTCCGAAGAGGGACCCTACCATTCATATTTGAATAAAAAGGGGGCAAGTGGCAAACTTTAGGTTTGAAAATCTGAAAACAGCACTTTTTTTCTTGTTTCTGTATACTCCTTCTGTCTTCTCTGTCTTAGATATATGAAGAAGAGACTGTCTTTGTTACACATTTCCTACAAGCTTGACATATTTGTGAGCAACTCTGCCATGGGTAGGACAGTTTATATATCAGAATTAACTACAAACCTTATGCACAGTATCATGACACCACAAAGATTTGTTCATTCCCCTTCCTCACCTCCTAATTTGTCTATGCTTTAAATCCATAACAAAAGCAGGCCAAGATGCTTCAATTTCTTCTGTACTGGTCTACAAACAGTCAATACAATTCCTGTGGGTTTTATTGTTCTCATCTGCTTACTTTCACCATTGATGGCTTCATTTTTATTAAATTTTTATTTTTAACTCTCTTTACCCTTCTCTTCTTTTTTTTTCCTCTTTTTTTTTTTTTGATTCTCCTACATGCTTTCTTCCTCAATACTGCCAGCTGCACTAAATCAGTGAATTTTACATTCAAGGCTGGGGAGTCTGCAAATATCCTACTATTTTTCCTCTTCTAACACTTCAGAACCTAGGATTTGTTCGTCAGATAGCCCTGTCCCACACAGTTACAATTTCGCCTTTAAAGACTATTGTATTCTAAAGTTCCTCTGGCTTCTATGGAACACAACTTTCAGAAGGGCTGGTTGCATTATGAAACTTAGCAAATCTCCAGCATGAGCAGAGCCACTCTATAGAAGGTCCAAAGATTAATGGAAAAGTCTGAGCACAGGTACAATGCTATACTACTACAAACTACTGCTGGTTTCTCTATTTAGTGAAACACTTGCAAGGATTGTGTGCCCAGGCACAAATTACAAGGAATTACAGAGGTCCAAATGGGAATTTGAATGACTGGATCACAACAGCCAAAAAATCATCTGGTTCATGAGGTTTGGCTCTTTAATTAATCTCATTCTCTAGACAAGAAGTTCTGAGGGAGTAAAAAGTTCAAAGGACCACTCAGACTGTGCATAGACCTGACAATAAAGGTACATATTTCTCTAATGAGGCGATGTGATGGTATTTGCCAAGCCTTTTATGTAACCTCTACTTGTTCTTGAACAATACAGTAAAAGATTTTTTAAAAATCAATTTCTCACTAATAGCTATGCTTCAAATTAAAGACGTGGTATGAAAAATATTAATGGTATAAAATAGCGCTTTTTCTTTGGAGGAGAAAGTTATTCTATTGTATCTCCATTGCTCTCCCTAGTGTAGATTATGAAGACTCTGGACATTTAGAAATCCAGCTGACCTGGAGATTGTTACCATTAGGAGGTAATTTGAAAGTAGTTTCTTGTGAGCTAACCAGATTGTGGTGTGTTTTGAGACAGCTAAAGGATTTTCTGCATCAGTTGAGTATGAATAATTTCTGTCTGAAACCACATCCACATCAACTCAGCTAATTATATTGAATAATATATAAAGAACATAACTAAATGTAGCAGTACATGCATACTTTAACTAACGATACCTATCAACAATCTTTTGACTGACAGTTTGTTGCAGAATCCTCTCCATTCCTGTCAGGACACATATGCTGCTTCAGATATTGATCCAGAACAAGAAAAGAAACAGTTTTATGCAACCCATTGATATTCTGCAGCTTTAAACATGTAACCCTGTAGAAAACATATAATCTCCACTTGTTTATTTTACAAAGAGGACAAAAAAAAACCCATTGTCCTTGTTGTCAGTAGGACTTTCAGAGGCCAGTTGCAGTGCTCAACCAAGCATCCTAGCAAACTTCTTGCATCAACAAAATAAAGAAGTTGTTGGTAATTTTTTTTCAATTATTTGGCATTTTTGATCTTTTTTACCTTCTTAAATGAATGATGCTGTAATCATTTCATCATTATCTTGAATAAATAAAACTTTTTTTATGTATATAACGTGACGTGTAATGTTATGACACCACAGTTAATCTAAATTGTATTAATAATTGTAGTGATTTTATGCAGTCTGTTGCTAAAACATTTCTGAATCTGATTAAAAATGCAGGGATATTCCCTTTTTGTGGTTTAATGGGTGCTGTAAAAGAGAAAACCATTTATAGATATGTACTTATATTAACTGTATGACTTCCAAGAATATATAAAATACAATAATATTTAGCTAACATTGCATTAATAGTGAACAAAATTATAAAATTCTGGAAATAGAACACTACAGTGAATGGCGGTGAGAGATCTGCAGGGAATTAAGAGCAGAGACAACAGAAAAAGTTGAGAATTTTTTTTTCCTCTCTCAAATCCACTGTGTGGGAGGAGGAAAGCTGAGAGGGACTTTCCAAAGTGTGGAATTTGTACGGGGGAGTTTGTTTTGATTTAGCATTCTATTTAATATCAAATTTTTACAGGAGAGGAATCTGAAAGTCATTCAGAAATACATATATTTAAGGAGCTATAGTCAGGGTTAACGAACAGAGCTTTACAGGAAAAAAAAAATAAAAAAATCAAAATACCACAAGCTATGATGAGCATCCAGTATTTTACAGCTGAGAACAAGGCAAATGGCATTCTTATAACTTAAAATATAACCATAAATATCTGAAATGTCTCAAGGTTTAAAAAACACTGAGAAGAATTATTTACATGCATGCAAATGATCAACAGAATTATTTCCTTAATTGTAGTTCAAGCATCTGGTTACAATATGCTTAAAAAGTAGAAAGGTAAACAGTGATTAATGTGATTTTTAACTATATTGATAAAGTATCACACATTATTACACATACTGTGATTTTCTGACACTGTTTGTTTTCACACTCTCAGTGGGCAGGAAACGTGAGTAAGCAACCAAGTTTCATCTGTTCTCCCTCTGCTACTGACTCACAGATGATGTTTTAATTTTAAGTCATTTTTCCATGTGTGGTATTTCTGCTTTGTTTAATTTCATCTTGGTTAATTTATTTTGCATTATACGAAGATATATACTCCCCTCAGAAAACAGGGAGACATCATTTGAGAAGTCAATGGGCTAAGGCAACCACTGATGTTCAAGTTGTGCTCTTTAAGGTTCTGGTGGTCTACTGTAAATGAAAATGAACATTTGATACTTCCTCTGGTAGTCACTTTGTTATGTGCTACTCGGAGTAGTAGTAAGACAAGATAGACGCAAAATCATCCACACAGCAGTGTGAACTGATCCTACAAAAGGAAAACTTCTGATACATTTCTCTGGTCTAGTAAGATTCATTCAACTCTGCTTTAGGCATCTGCAATATAGTTGCTTATGCCCAGACTTTAAACCTATCTGATATGAAACCCAATTGTGAGAAAACTTTATTTTTAAGGTGTGATTTATTTGACTTATTTCAGCTCTGTGTTAGAATTATTTGAATTATATATTCCAAGAGGTTTTCCTGCATTGATGTAACAGCTCTAGAGAACCACTTCATATTTGATCAGGTGAAATGAATCCCATTCACTATTTTACTTAACAAATTGTCTCATTGGGTATGTATGCTCCGCTAAGCAAAAGAGAGCCCAGGAGCAAACTTTTCACTTTACTTCACATGTTGTCTCTTTTTTTAATTGCTCCTACAACATTTTCTTTTTTCAACAGCCGTGCTTTAGATTTGGTTCTCATGCCCTCCAAAGTCCCTACAACGGTATCCCAGTAAAGCTTTGTCTTTCAAACACCATTTATACTGCCCGATAGTTTTGTGACACGTGCCATGCCTCACACCACAAACAAATGCCTTGCTGCACAGAAACCTAATCCTCTCATTATTTCAAATATTACGAATGCAAAAAGCATACAGAAACTAAAAGCACCTTAGGGATCTACAACACTATACAAGGTCTGGAAAAAAACAAGAGCCTAGTCTACTCTGGAGGGGAAGAACTAAACACCATGAGATAAAAGAATCTGTGCTGTTTGACTTTAGAGCCGAAGATCAGTCCCAGGCATTTCTATTTAATACCGAAGACATTATTATAGTCACTGCCCTTAGTTAGGTTATACATTAAATGAAATTAATTTAATGTACAAAGCTTCTAACCCTACTCCAATATTTTTTTGTATTTTTTTTTTCTGCCAAAGAAAGTAGGAACAGTCAAAAAGGGTTCTGAAGTAAAAACACATGCAAGACCATGGTGCACATTCTCCCTCACCCCAGACAAAAGCCCAAGGCATGGACAGTAAGGGGGTAACACGACATGTCAGAGGCTTGACAACACACTAGGCGACACCAGTGCCCCTGCCAACATGAGAGGTTATCCATTATCAGTTCAAAACTCAGGCAGACTTACACAAATCCCAGCAGGACTAAAAAAACTCTAGAATAGAGTAATGCCTGAATCAGCTGCACAGTTGGCACTGAAACTTACAACACAGGCAGTTCATTAGAAAATATCGTTGTGCTATGTCATAGAGTTGGGTCCTGCCTCTGGGCCAGTTATGTTCTGAAGGGTTACAATGAATAGCATAACACCCAAGGTTTGAAAAAGCTCCACACAGTGACTTAAGTATCTTGCAACAGAAAATTGAGTTTCCAGGCGTAATAACATCCCTGCCATAAAAGCTTTCCTAAAAGATTTGGTTTATCTTCTACTTAACTGTGAATCTATCAGAAACCATGGTGATAGAGAGTAAAATCCTAAAGCAGGTACGTAAAATTTAAATTCCAGTTTTTTATGCTGTGATTTTTATAACAAGTTTGTTACAAGACAACAAAGGTCTTATTTCCCATTTACACTGTGATATCAAATCAAAATATTACTATTTTATCTTTCTTTGCCACTTCAGATTACATATATATGGTCTAACAAATTGGGTTTTCATTACTAAGAAAACTAGCCCTAATTTAGTAAAGTATAAATCCCCAGTTTAAATTTTTTTCTGGATCTCCATGAATACAGTGGCTTGGTGTGATGAAGGATAAGTATGGAAAGAAAATCTTACGGACCGTTTTCGGTGAAAAAACAATATTTAACCTGTATGCCATAGAATCAAGTTCTACTTTTTTCAAAGCTGGAATATGTTTGCATACCTGATCGGTTTCGTCTCACTTGGTCTAGTGTTCCATACACTAGAAATGGCTCTCAGAGTCACATTTCAAATTTCCTCTATTTTAAGAAAATGAGAAACAACAAAGCCACTGAAAATAAAATTAAGGTCCTTTTTCAAAAAATACAGACATTATCAGCTAAAACAACATTATTAATGGAAAAGAAGACCCAGAACACAGGAATGCACCATGTAAGAATCTGAATAACTAACAAATTGCTTTAACCTCTTTAGCATAACTTTCTCAGGCTTTATGGTACGTATGTATATTCCCCAAATCTGTTCTCTCCAAACTCTTAAATAAATATATGTGAAATGAGTAACCTCAAACAACTGCAGATGCCAGCTGGCTTTGTGTTTCAGATCTGATTGCGACACCAATGGCTATTTTCTTAGTGATGTTGGTCTTCATGGGTTAAAGTTAAAAATTGTTGGGGTACAGATCTTCAGCTGTAAATTATCATATTGTTATTTAAGCCAGTAGAGCTTGGATAATTTCATTTGTCTGAGGATTCCCAAAAGTCCATCAGGAGTTATTACAGCAAATCTGGTTTCAAATTAAGTCCCTAAAGTGTTTAATGAATAGATTTAATCAACTCAAAATCAACTCAAAATATAAATCTCAAGGCAAATTATTTATAAACAGTTTCATATTGATAAAGAAGAAATGAGTAGTCAAACACTCCAGAACACAATGTACTCCAATACACAGTAAAATCTAGAATTACTCACTGTTTTCCTGTTGAATATCCAACTGGCTTTGTCAAACGTCCAATTGGCAATGGCTCTGGAGGGGACAGAATTTTTTCTTGGTTTTCTGTGCCAAGTGTCAGCTTCTTCAGTCTAATTTTCCTTTTTTGCTTTTCAAAAATGAAAAATTTCTGCTATCAGAATTAGAATACAGGTCACAGCAATGAAGCAGTTAAATCACTCTGCTGGGAATACATCAATCAGATGGAGCACTTAGAAAAACATTAAGCTTTTATTTTTTATATTCTCTATAGGATATATTTTACAAGAAATTCTGTGTGCTGATAAAACCACTCCATCCAAGGAAAAAATTGAAGCCATATTTTTCTCAGAGTGTAGTTTTGATCTCTGGAAATAGAGTTTTGTAAGTAAAGCATAATTGAGACCATGTCGTTCTTCAACATACAAGGAAAGGAAAACAATTGAGTTTTCCCTCACAGTAAAACCAAATGTCGCCTGAGCCTAGGAGAGCATCTTTCAGTACTTAAACAAACGTATATCCTATTTTCTAATAATGTCACCTGAAAAAGGTGTCATTAGTTTGGCACTAAGACAAGAATTATCATTGCCTTCTTCTAAGTGAGGTTTCAGAAGCCTAGAGATTTTATTTATCCATCAATAACTGACTGAAAACTGATTAGGCCCTGGATTCAAAAATGGAAAATGTACATCTGGTTATCCTGCAAAATAAATCATTTATCACATCACCTCATCAGCAATGGGAATTCCTTGTCATTCTATTGAGAAATCTTGTCCTACTACAGGAAGGGAGTGAATGACAGCAAAGCCGGGGGTGGTGCTGATAAACAAATCTCCAGTGGTCAGATTTTAAAAATCAAAATGCATGCCCCAATTTAAGCAGAAGTTTAATTGCCAGAAGTAAGTCTTCAGTATTCATACTTGCATGCTTAAACTTCAGCAAATATTTAAAATCAGGAGTAAAATCCAGAATCTAGAATTTTGGTCATGACTTTCCTTTCCACCAAATGAAATATTCATTTCAAGTACACACCAATACTTGTACCACTGAAAAGAACATTAGATAGAACATTATAAGTTAAAATAACCACTTTGTTTTAAAAAGGTCTTCTCTCAGAATGTTTGAATATCTGTGTCCCTAGAAAAATTTAAGCAATGCTAGAAACATTTATCCAAATCTAGGAGGCAGATATTTTCCATTTATTCTTTCAAAGTGCCAGGAAAATGAAATTCCTTTTGTTAATTACATATTTAATTGGTGAATTTAACACAAGGTCTGCTTTTAAATGCATGATTAAATCCACTGGGAAGGCATTATGAAAGAGGCAATCTAAAGGGGCAGACTGTGTTGTGGGGAGCTCTAATGTTAAGATAAAACACCACTGCAGCCCCATTGATGGTAGTTTCTTCAGAAAATGTCCATTTGTCTCAAAAAGTGCCAAGCTACTAGATGCAAAAGAGGGGGAGGGGGGGGGGAACCACCATCAAACAAGCAAACAAACAACAACCAAAACAAAACAAAGCAAAACAAAACAACTTGGAAACCTTGCATCTTTCTATTTTACACATAATCCTCACCTACAAAGAAATTTCTTAAGGCTGATAGTACAATTATGTTTTCCTGCTGCTAACACTATGCATTCCACCGAACACATGTAATATATTTTTCCTCTTCTTTGCATGTTCCACTTAATGTAGATTGAATACAAATTAATTTGGAGCATTCCTGCAATTTCTGTTTGTTTGTTGGCTTATTTTTTTGTGCTGCTCTTGAAGCACAACCAGGATCCTAGCAATCCCATTTTGGACAGGAGTTATATTACCCTCATCTGAGCATGTTGTTTTCAGCTCATGAGGCTGGATTTACAGTAGTTCAGCTGTGCTTATCTCAGTCACTCTTCAAACTGACTCATTTGTCAACCATCTAGAAATATTTTGGTAAACAAATTATCAGTACAAAACATAGATCATGAAACTTAGTTGTTTTGAAAGACAAGTTCTGACCCTTGATTCTGGAGTTCTGAGCACTTGTCGAAGTTTTAGCCACCCCTTTACAGAAGAGCATATTTGAGGTTCACTTCTGAAGGAGAAGATTTTATCTTTCTGTTCTTTGTGGCTTTCATTTTAGTCTGACTACAGAAGGAATTAAAATATTAGATTGTGCATTTCTTCCTGAGTGGGAAGAGTCATGAACTGTATTTCTTGTTCCATTAACTATTGGAACCATGTTGAAAATCTATGTAAATTTTAGTTATATAGCCATGTTGCTGTTCACAGAATAATTCTGATTATTTTGTGTCGTGGTACCGAACAGAAGATCTGTTCTGTTTTACCCCAAACCGGGACATTTTTTTAGTTTTCCAGAACAGCCAGTATGGTTGCAGACCCAGTGTGTGCTAGGCCTGGCAGAAGCAACAGCAATTAGGAGTAATCAAGTAATAGTACTATGTTTATCAGATTAAACGCTGTGTTTGAATCTCTGTGCATCCCAATGCATGTCATTTGAGGTATCTGGAGATGAATTAGGGAAGATATCTTTTTATTCTGAACAAGAATAACTTCCAAGCTCCAGCCAGGAAAAAACACCAGGTGCTTTTGTAGTACTCCACTGGTTAAGACAAATGGGATGAAAGCAAATTAGCTAGCTGGATTAACTAAATCTCAGCAAACAAGAAACTCAGAGAAAATTTGTTATTTTGGCAACATGGGAGATCACACACATGCATCGACATTTTTGGTACACAACAGATAACCTCTTCTGTGACTTGGAAGTTAAAAAAGCAGAGAAGTGGAATCAGTGTGATGACATACAATGGATTTCTCAACTATAAAATCTGAGTCTGACAACATTACAAACTAAGATATTAGTCTGCAACAGGCAGTTATCAGTCACAAATCCACTGTAATTGTTCAGAATATATAAAAAGGATTTATATGTCAGTAGCCTGAAGGTCTAGATTACACTAAATTGTGACAGTTCGTTAAAACAGCCTTTCATATTCCTATCAATCTATCATTTGTTTCAGATTATTGCAATAAGAAAAGGTTAACCCAAATTAATAAAAGCTCATGTAAGAAGATTTTTCTTATTTTTAGAGTTCATTAACCTGATGAGTTTGTGCTTCAGAAATATAAGGCATTAAGATGGGGCATTAAGAGAGGGAATATAATATGTATCATCTTGCAACGAGACATAATCTGACCCCACGTTTACAGCCATAGAGACACTGTTGGTTCCGATAAAAATTTCAATCAAAGTTAGGAGGATGATCATTCTGTCATCATCTGGTGCCTGTTGCACCATTCTGCTGAGGCTGACTCCTCACACTGCCTGAAGAAGATAAGTATTACCTTCTATTTAGTACTATGTTCCCGGCAATGTCATGGATTCCTCATGGCTCTAACATCAAAGGAAACAATTAAAAGTTTTTATCTTCTTTATAAAAAGTAAGGTCTGCCATGTCATGAAAACTTAATAAAAGCTTCTGAAGAGTAATTCTTTGCCCAACAACACATTTCAGCCTTTTTGAAAAACCAAAAGCTCTAACTACTAAACTGTAACCCAATAACAACATCTTACCCGTTATTTTCAAAAACGTGTGTTAAAGGACAAGTAGTAAATAGAACTAAGAAATATTGAGTGTTCTGAGCTTTGAAAGTATTCAGTGAGTTTTTCTCTGGCAATAGTACAAGATACATGTTTTCTCGAAACTTTGAGGTTTTAAACAGGTCAAGATTAAGTTAGAAGACAACCTGGATACCGTCTACAACACTTTAATCTTTCACCCACATTCTAGCAGCCAGAATAACATCATCAGCTTGAAAAGATCTTTAATCACAGTAAAGAAAAGCAAAAACCTATTTCATTTACCAAAGACCGTACGATTTTATTTAGATTTATTTTTTCCTCTTCCTAGTGTTTTAATATATGTTAAAATTAATAAATGTTTTATATTTCTACAAATGCACAAATATCACTTGTATATCTCCTCCTTTGTCAAGTAGAGAGTCAAGCATTTGGAGGATATTTTAAATTTTCTTTGTGGTTTTGAGGGTTTCACTGGAAATCTCCCATGTGCATGATCTTCAGAACATGCTAAAGGTATCTTATCAGCAATTTGCTCACAGAAATTTTTCAGGTGAGAAGAAAAGGAGAAAATAACAGGCATATCACAGTCAGTGTAAATCAGATATCATTTGCAATAGGAGTCTGCGGCGAGGAACTGTGAAGCAGGTAAATGTAATATGTTTCCGTGGTAGAAGCAATTTCTATGATCTAAGCAGAAGGAAGAAGGACCAGAAGAGGATCCAAAAGCCAGCTGCAAAGGAATTGTTATAGCCCATGTTCAAACACAGAAGGAGTTTAGAAGTTTTTCACAGCAACAACTGCCTGATGAAGAAGCTCAAGGACACCTTTTAACCTTCTTTCTGACCTTCCTCCCATGACAGCTCATTGTGTGGGCAGCAGTGGGAAAATAACATATTCCTTGAGTGCAGGTGTTATTGCATATTCTTCCTGGCAGTAGAAGAAAACATGCTGTTTGACTTTAATTATCGCTGTCATCTGAAACTTGGTTCTGGCTAAACAACGTGATGCACTACACTTTGCTTAGTGGTATTGCAGAAGGCTAAAATGAACTGAAAGAAAGAAGTGGGAAGAGCAAAAGGACGAAAAGGATAATGGAAACGGGTGTAGAAAGGAGAAAACTGTAGTTCCGCTGCCCAGAGAGATGCAACTGGAGAAAAGCACTAGAAGAGAGGAAAAGACTTTCCTAAAACATGCAGTGCACATCTCTGTATCATACTTGCTTCTTTAGGACACCATGGTTTCCTAGTGAAAAATGGTTCAAAAAAAAGCATAAATTCTTACACAGTTTATTACCACACAAAAGATTCCTATGAGCAATACTCAATGGGCTAGTGTAAAAACTGCAATAATACCATTGTCAACAGAGGGAACAGATGCAAGAGAAAGAGAAGCATAAGAGACATATCACTGAAGATAATATCCAAAGAGGTGAAGTAAACTGCAAAAAAGGAATGGCAGGAAAGAAATAAAATTTATTGTCATGGTGAGAAAGAAAGAGGTATGCATAACTCCATGTCTGTCAATCTGCTATCAATGACAGAAACAGAAAAGACCCCATGTGTTTCATTGAGCCCATCCCACTCTGGAAAGTCCCTGTCGTATATCTCAAATTTTGTTCTTTTTCTTTAATTTTCCAGCAACATTTTTAGTAAATCTCTTTGGAGGCAAACACATAGACTTATCAGTATGAAGCAGGAAGATTTTCTTCATATGGAAATTCCTTATAAATAACCTATATAATATTTTCTGATTCCTTATTTTCCTCCATTATATTTACCTAGTCCCACTTTCTAACATTGAGTTTCATTATGTTCCTTCATCATTATTAATAACATTATTTAAATAATAACATTATATATCCTAAGTTACTGGTCTGAGTTGCAGAGGAAACAAATGCACGGAAAATTGTCACTGGATTTCTGGTATGAACTATTTCCATTTTATCTCAGGCTTTCTGAGCAGATCTGGGTGAGACAGTGCTCCACCTAGAAAACATGGGCTCATATTTCATTGTGCTATGGGATGTGGAAATGGATACCAATTGTACCGGTCTTGGGTAGTAGAGCTGTTACAAGAAAAGTCTTCAGGACACTACTTTTTTTCTAGGATTTCAGAATTTTCAGGCTATACCTCAGAATCTGTGGCCCTAGAGCTTACAGTTTCCTAACCTTGAGTAAGATGAATGACATCCAGTTGTGGGGTATACATTTTCAGACTTGGATCCTATAGGTACAGGACCCAAATAAAATAAAGATGTCATCTTACCTGTGATGTCTCTCAGTTACTCTTCCATTTTCAGCCTGACACAGATGAGAAGCTGTCATTATCTGTCACATACCCACCCCAACTTTAACATAGGAGTGATGGTTGCTGCTAAAAAATTAACTACTCACTGTGCTGCTGAACCTGCCTGAAAAACTAGGTAAGGACTCTGGTAGCAAGTCTGCACTGAGCCTCAAGCCATCCCAGTGCATTCTTGGGACTGTGACATGGTTTACTTCATTCTGTTAGGGACTTAGTGGGATTCGTGCTCGCTATACGATAGTTCTGAACTCAGCTCAAAATCTCAGCTATCTAGGATAGATATCAAAATCTCAGCTATCTAGGATAGCTGTAAGCTGCTGTTCCACTGAATTCCTGCCTCACCTGAGTACTTCTCTTTCTCCAGCCAAGCATATGACAGTTACAGTATGTGGGAAATTTATGGATCAGGAGTGGAAAATTTGAGTGGCTCTCAAGCATACCCAGTTATCAAGAACAGACATTGGAGTACATGATCATAACAGCAGGTAAATTTGCACTGGGTCATGGAAACCTGTAATCATGTTTCATAATTATCTTTTATGTTGCGACAGGGTATGAACTATGTTGGGTTCTCTTCTCTTTTCCTGAGCCAGATGTTAGAATGCGACAGAGCACAAAGAAACAGAGAGTAGTGCAGGAACGGGAGAAATGGTCTGTAAGTCTAAAATACAATCAGTTCTGAGTCAAAACTCTGTTTTCATGTACTTTGCATTCATCAGCTTTCCTTACCTTTACAGTGTTATTCTGAAGCCATAATTTCTTAAAGAATTTGTTTCTCTTTAAAGGTCAGACAGGTGGGTGACCATCAGGCAAAGAAGCAGAATAAGCTCCCAAATGTACACACACTAAAATGTCGTGTGTATTTGCAGTTCACTCTTTCTCACAAATAAGGTCAAAGTTAAAGCAAGAGTTCATAAAATGGTTAAAAAAAAAAAGGTATAATTTATATATAAATGCTGTCATTAAAAACACAAATTAAGAACAGGTATAAAAGAGGTCCAGGAGACTATATACCTCAAAACTGCTTTGACACGAGAGAAGGAGCAATGAACATTAGAGGGGACAGTGCTGACATCAACCTGACCTACAGAAGGAGGAGTAGTGGCAGTTACCAATAAGTGGAATTAACAAATTATAAAGTAGGAATGATCTAGCAAGCTAGAAGTACATGGCTGGAAAACTTGAGAATACTTCTGACTAAAGCAAATCAAGGAGAAAGAAAGATGATATAGATCAGTGGAGTGTAAAGGTTTACATCTAAACATATGAGCTGTTCATGTACATTTTTGTTTAGTAATTTTCTGTCCTCATCAAAACAGTCTCCAAAGACTGGACTGAGAAATTATACATATTTTGATTTAGAAATATATCTGCCCATTTAAAAACAGCATTAGCAACAAGAACAATAAAACCTTCCACTGTCTCTTGGAAATACAAGCATAGGGACTTCTCCTGTACCTCCCCAAAACTCAATTAGAAAAACAAAGTATTAATCTTTCTACACAAAGATTATTATCTTTGAAAACAAAAAAAATAAAGCTGATAGCAAACTATTATGCATTCATACAAGGAGGCACAATAAAAAGGATAAAAACATTTTAAAAAGCATGAAAAAAATGTGCGGTTTTTTCCTGCTTCAGGGAAAATTTTTCCTACTTCGCAATAACAACCTCATTCACAGAGAGAACATTGCATCCAATATGCTGTATTTGAGCATACTCTCATTTGATGCTAAATAAATAATGCAAAATAAAAATAAAAGTATTCCCATTGGTTGTTGAAGGAAATTACTTTTTTTTTTTACTTTTTCTAAATTTTGAGTCCATTAGTCTGCACAACTGCATCTCCACTCAAAACTTGAGGGGGGGTTGTCTTATACCCATAGTGCTGAGTTCTGTGTAAATTAAACCCTTTCTGACACCATCAAAAACATTTTATGCTTTGTACATTTCTAATCCTGCTGAAAAACAGTAGGTCCTGACTTGAAGCCAAATCTGAACTTTTTTTTTTTTTACAGCTGGATACCCTTGTGACTAACCACTCAGGAGTGATACTATTGTGTTCAGTGCCAAACTCCTACAACATGCAGATAGACATGTTTTTTATTTCCTTCGGTTTCTGCTAAACTGACACGCATTCCACTCCCCTGACAGAGCCTCTTTCAAGTGGTAATTTCTTTAAAGGCGAAGAAAAATCAATTCAAATTAAGGTAAGAGTGAGATCAAGCTTTTTCATAATTTCTTGCAAACACTAAGTCATTAAAAAGTTGATAACCCTAAATGGCATGGTATTTTGGTGATCACCACAGTGGCATGAAATTTAAAAATGTGATTATATAATCTGTATTTATAGGTTAAACTTCATGTTTCAGTGCTTTTAACACACCCCGTCTCCTCCTGTTTAGCCTAACCCCGAAAACAGCTGAGATGAATCTAATCACCAGCTGCTGTCTGCCCGGCCTGCCTGCCTGTCTTCCTGGGCATTGGACAGACCCCACTGGTGGGGCAGCCCTAATCCACTGCTTCAGAAAATCCTCAGATCTCCTTTGCGCTCAGATCATGTGTAGAATAGATACAAGATGTGAAGTTTGTCACATAAACAAAATATCTGTTTTTTTCCTGCTATTTCATGAGTGCTTCAATTATGCTACAACAGATTAAGTGAGGAGAGAAATGGATAGCAAGCAGCAACATCACATGAATCACAACACTGAGCATAAATTTGAAATTAATCCCTACCTAAATTAAAGGACACGAACACCACAGATCTTAAATAACCGTTCTGTTTTATCCAAGTAAATGTTGGCTTCTCTGGAACATAGGTCAGGAAAGTTCTTCAAGGGCAGCTGTCAAGCATAAACATTAGGTGCCTCCTAACACACAAAGGACACAGCAAAAGGCTAGTGAGAGTGGGCCTCTGATCTTTCTGGGAGAAAATTCCCACTGTCTATTTGAGGTGGGAGAAGTGACATCAACCAAGGTGAAAAAGACAAGCCATACAGCAGATAGGCATTTTCAACACTGTGATGTCCCTATTACAAATTCCTGTGTGGCCTGCAGCTGGTGAGTTCTCTGAAACAGATCAAGCAGAATGTTTATGTAGACTTCTTTTCCATATGATCAAAAAAGAAAAAAAAAAATTTAAATTTGATAATGAAAGAAAGAATGCCAGAGAGAGAATTAGGATACAGTGGTACTCCATAAAGGAAGTAAAGAAAAAAATCTCCACTCATCAAAGACATCAAAGGTATAAATATGACTATAAAGAGCAAGCTTAGCTCTATACATAAGGGACTAACTACTATGTACTCTGTTCGCTTGATTTTATTTATATAAACATCAATGAAAAACATACCTCAAAAACTAGTTTGTATAATCAATAAATAAAATGGAAGATAACGGGTTTTTTACTAAGAATGATGTAGATTTTTTTATTAATGGCTAGATTGGGCACAAGGAAATGATTCACTCATTACAACTCTTCAGTTCATACTTTTGTGGGCCTTGCTCCAGTGTTTAATGTACAGAACCTCTCTAACCTCAACACTGTTCTAAATTATGAGATCAAGTATGATGTCATTTGTATGTATTGCAAGTACTAAAAAATTACTAAAGCCTTCAAAAAGAGAACACAGGTCTATGGAAATACTCCTTTGTTAGATGTGTGCTTGAAAATTAAGCCTCTAATTGTATCACCTCCACGTTAACTTTCTGTGACCTACTCTGTCTATTCATTACCGCACTAGTGAAAACATCAGATAGGGCTTTTGGGATCAGTTCTTATGGACAACCACTGCTACTTTTAGAAAGTGGCAACTAATGCTTCCTTGGATATGGTTGCCACTTTGGGGAGAAAGATGGAGAAAGATGTCTCCCTTCCATAAATAGTCATACAAGGGATGCAGAAAATTTAACACTATGTCATCTGAGTGAGGCATGTCTTCTTCCTTTCCTTTCTTTCCCTCTATCCTTACAGAGCCACAACAGTGGCCTACTCTTAACACCACAAAGGATCTGTATTGCATGTTGACTGTCACTCCTTTTGCAGAGCCTATGTCAATTTCTCATCAATAACTGAACAAACAGCAGTGGTCAAAGATCCCTAACCTTTGGCAATGTCCAGGCTGGTTAAATACACAAGTCCTTTATAAACTGTTTTACTTCCACATGCGGTAGCTTTTCTTTAAAGAATCAACTCTTAGAAAATCCATCTTCTCATTTCGTACCATGGTCAGCCTCAGAAAGAGTGGTTATTCTAAGTGTTTGATTCACAAATATTCTCCATAACCAGCAATAACAATATCTGGCTGAGTTTTGGAGCCTGCACATAGCTATATATGCTCGCATGCCTATATAACTGTATACACATCACTTCCAGAGATGACAGCCACATGTGATAGCCACATAGTTCAAAGGCAAATCTTTCTGATAACCCTCTATCAATAATATAAATCCATGCCATGAGATTTCACCTGACTTTATAACATTAGAAACGATCAATATTTTGAAGATAATTTTTGTATTTTATCCTAAAATCACTACAGATGAACAGAATGATGCAAGTACCTTTTTTCTGTAAAATACATAAAGGTTTCATCTTCAGAAATGCAGAATTGCTATTAATCTCTATTGTTACCAAGATTTGTACATTCTCAAACTTACTGATGTGCCATTTCATACTTTTGAAGGGAAAAAAAAAAGGATTTTCATAGAAATTGGATGGGGAAATGATAACCATCTAGTAAGCATCTCACATTAGGCAACCCTCAAGCATGCGTATTTGGTGGGACACAGGCAGAGTTCATTAGCAGGTCTGAAGGAATATAATTCATGGAAGTACATTTTACTAGGTAATTCAGTAGCTTTCAAGGGCTTATTTGTTACTGTCCATGAATTTAAAATCTCTGGACCATCAAGATCAGATTTATTCTATTGAAGTAAATTAATAGACATTTAATGTGAAGAAAGATAGTGCATTTCATAGTCTTTTCAAAATAACTGTAGCTATTTGTAATCACTCAGAATTTTGCATATTAGAATAATCTCTTTGAGGAAAGATTAGTAAATGACATACAAGAGAAATACTCAAGGCACACATGGGCTCCAGATCAAGTAATTCTACTGATTATCACCTGGATGTAAAAACTAGGCATAAATAATGGGATATCACTGCCATGCAACTATGCATTAATTGCAGGTATTAAAGAAACTGGACAGGTTAGTTTACTTTGCTGTAAACATTTCACTAAAGGGTCATATGGTTCAAACACCATACTTTTGACTTCGTTTAATCTGTATGAGTTCAATCACTAGCTGAAGATCTGATTCATCAAATTTGATTTCCTGTGGATTCTGGGTCTTAGATATAATTTAATTGTTCAACCATAGTGTTAGAATTAAGTGGCTGATTTATAGATACATAGACTGTGTATTTTGAATTTTATTTCCCCTAGACAGTGGAAGCCTTCTCATACAATGAATTCTCACTGACCTCCAATAACAACCAAAATCTGTTAACTTCATTGAACTTAGTCATGTCCAGAACATTAAGCATATGTATATGATTTTTGTAGAATGGATCTAATTTTATTCTCATTAAACAATAGGAGTGGTTTATTGAGAAAAGAAGGGGAAACTTAGATTAATTTTTAATACTTGTTTATTGCGTTTTATCCTACTAAGCCAGAACAAGCAAGACCAAGTAGTGAGTTTTCCTTTCAAGAATATTCAACTGTCTGTTTAAAAATAAAAACAGTGATAAATGATAAAATGTGTTCTACTATTTAAAATATTATATTAAAGATAGGCTTTAAAATCTATGCCAGGAATTAGACTGATCAAAAATATTATATGATAAATGCATACTTTGCAGTACAGAAACTTCCACCATGCTTGGGGTGTGTATTTTTTTACTTTTTATACTGAAATAGTAAGATGTATTTTTCAATTACCTAACAGCTTTAAAACCTGAAAATGATAAAAAGGAAGGAAACTATTGGTTTTCTTTAGAGTTTTATGTTGTTTTTTTCATGCCACTGTGTTCAGACCTAACTCCAGATCATAAACTTTCAAATGCTACAGACATGCTTATAAACAAGGTTTTGGCTATGCAGATAGAGTGTGAAACCAAGTATTTGCTATTGAATGCATTGGAGTTGGCTTCCACTATCTGTGCTTGGGAGATTTTCTTTTCTGTATTATTTCACTTATTTGCTTTCCCTGTCTCCAAAAGCCTAGCAGGGTGTACATAGGCCAGTTCATTTAACAACGTTCATTAAACATTGTTGAGATTTTGAGCAATATTGCGCATGAATGTGCTGTTGCACATGAAACTTCAAAATGTGGCAGCCAAGAATTTCTCTCTGTGGAGTCATAAGCTAGGTGATGAAGGGAAGATATGAGATTCAGCTAGG
Organism: Thinocorus orbignyianus; assembly: GCA_013400375.1. Classification (NCBI taxonomy): domain Eukaryota; kingdom Metazoa; phylum Chordata; class Aves; order Ciconiiformes; family Thinocoridae; genus Thinocorus; species Thinocorus orbignyianus. Next base: position 686,565 of record VXBW01007018.1, read on the forward strand.
CTGGAAAGACCCTTGGCTGGGAAGGAGTGAAAAGTTTTTAAGCTGAGAGGCACTGGGTTAAAACAAAAAAAAAAAATAATCGTGGCAATTTTCAACACGGTAGAAGAATTGACAAGTAATTACTAAAGCCTTCAAGGGTGTCAACACTGAACAAGTAAACAGATTTTGCTACTCAGAGTGGTCAGAGTGAAAGACGCCAGACTGAGAACTTGCTGTTCAGTGCGGTGCCCGCTGGTCCCTGTGGAAGGACCAGGCTCCCTCCCGCTCTGCTCCTTGCTGCAGAGCAGCTGGGAATCACCTTCATTGCCTTGGCAGGCACATCCTGATAGTTGCTTCAGCGAGGTAGCTCTAAAGTTTTTGATTTAAACTGATCATGAGTTACACATGAAAAACACGCCTAGAGTGAGAATTGATGTTGCAGATAAAGTTCCTTCCTACCGCTCATGGAAAACTGTAGAGATGCACTAAATTCCCAGTTTATGTTGATTCAGACTCTTACCTCTCCTGATGCTGGAAGAAAGGCATATCAGGAAAGTTCCCCATTCTGTAATTTTGCACAGGAATAAATGAAAGATTCATCGGGTGGATGGAAAAGAAAGCAGAAACGTGTGTAGCCTAATGTACTTAGCTATGCAACTAGTGAAGTAGTCACACTTTTAAATTTCAAAATATTTGAGCTGCCCTAGGAGCCAGGATTAGTTCTCAGGGCTATCCTAAATGAGTTGCATTAACAACTGCACTGTCAAGTCTGTTATGCTGTGCAAGACTAAAGAAGCTGCACTCTTTTAACATTTAGTAAGTTGGCAAGGTGTTGTCTTGCATTCTGTAACCAGGATAGCTTGCATTCCAGAGGTGCCCGTCAGTGCCTCAGCCAGAAGCCTTCTTGAATAATAAAAAGGAAACCACAGAATCTGTTTAAATTAGATGTGAATTCTCAGATGCACTGCTGAGCTTTAGCAGGGATCTTGGTGTCAGCAAAGAGGGGAAAATAAAGAAGAAAGAACATTCTGTGACTTGGTCCAGATTTGTTTCCAATGTTTTTGGGTGGGAATACTGCATAGCAAAGTCTTTTAAACTCTCTGGAAAATTACAAAATTGTTAAATATTTTTCTGACTCTTCACCCACGAAAACATGTGTTTTATCAGTGGATCAAAAATCCAAAGCTTTTCTCTAGATTCAAACATTCGGACATAAGTCAGAAGAGGCATTTTTGCTGTACAATGATAATGAAGCAAAATGTATTTCAGAAAGCAGTTTTAAATTACAGAAATACCACATTTGTTGCAATAAAAATATATAGTGGCCCAGGAAGCAGTGAGGAATTTTTCCAGTTACTGTTTTGTGCATCAAACAAAAGTATGAATATATTTAAATTCTGTGTAAAATACCTACAAAATGTATTGTATTTTACAGTTCAAATTTTCTATTAAGTAGAGGAATTTAAAAAATCTGAAGTGATATCAGATTGTGTATGAAAATCCAGTTTAAAAGTCCGATAATGTTAAATTATGATCAGTCTTCCCCTGCAACCTCAGTACAGAAAGGTAGCTAGCTTTGATCTTCTATTATTTACTCAAACTGACAAGACTCCTTGAAACTCCTTGAAGACAGAACAGATTTCTGTTAAATTCATGTCAGGGGCAAAGGCTGAGTCTTAACCCCAGCTGGGGATTGAACTCCTAACCTTCCAGTGCAAGGATATGTTTGACGCCAGGTCACTTGCTGAAGCGCTGTGTCATGTACAAAGTTGCATGCTGTTATAGATTTATCTGGACTAGATTTATCTACTCATCTGGATTAACTATGCTCCTGACTCAAGCAGATAGAAGCTATAACATCCAACCCACTTGGAGTTGTCTTCATTTTTATAAGACATTTTCTTCTTCGACAGGTATATTGACTGATATATTTTTAAGAATCTGTTTTCATTTTATCTGACAGCACCTATAGAATCATAGAATCCTCAGCTGCTCTTAATATGAGTATCATACTCTGGTTGTAATTATTTCAAAACCAGTATCCTCCATTTAATTCCCTGTTTGTCTGAATTTTTTACTTGAATAGTCCACCTTAAATTGAGTTATATCAATTCCCATCTTGTTTACTTCCTGATCCTCCTTGTACAATCCATGGTCCAATTACCTTGGTCTTTCTGCATCCCAACTATCTCCTACTATTCTGTTTTTGCCCACCCTTCCCCTAACAGCGTGGCTTCTGGACAATACAGACTTCCAGTTGTGCCTGGGCATGGAGAGGTAAACATGGGACACTGAGAGGGCAGAACACAGGTTTGAGCACTTATAGCTTCTTAAACCCTGGTTAGTCCCTTTTGAATTCACAGGTGACATTTGGCATGCTCTGATTCTGCCCTGAGAATTTTTTGACCTAGTGCCAGTTCTTCATATATTTTTTACTTTACTGTTTGCATCTAGAAGTAGAGTAGGTGAGATAATTTGCTCAGGACATCCTCGTCTGAAAGACCAGAAAGTACTCCATTTCCTTATGCTGCAGAATCTGTCAGGATACACATACTTACAGTTTCAGCTCCTACATTATGCCCCATAAAGCCCGTAACAGAGAATCATAAAACATCTCAAGTTGGAATGGACTCACAAGCTTCACCAAGTCCAACTCCCTTCTTAAATATTAATAGAATTTAAAAGCAAATCTGACCATAATTTGCAGAGTTGATAAAAATTATCCTTATGACTCTCAGTTTAAATAACATTCAGAATAAATAGTTCCAGAAAGGCACTCTTTCCTGTTTTATTCCTTGCTTCACTTAGGAATTATCTCCATTTCCATCCTCCACCTTTACTAAAATTAGAGCCCTTTTAGGCTCCTTCCTAAAAACTCATGCTTCATAGAAACTTCTCCATGAACTCCTGTAGTGTTGTTAAACAATGTTGGTGTCAGTGAATGAAATCTCGCTTTTACCTCTGGAATCCAGAAGAGGAAAGTTCGGCCCATCAAGACATTGTGACAAGATCAGTGGGAGTTCACCACGTCCCAGGATGGGATATGGTATTGAGTCCATCAGCCACGTGCATAGTGAAATTATCTCAATTCTGCTCAAGAACAGAGGGAGTTAAGTTTGGAGGAAAAAAAATAGAGAGTGGGAATAATTTAAAATCATTGTGATTTGAGTTGATAAAATATGTCTGTAAGTTCACATTTCATGGGGTTACTTAGACAAAATGTTTATCAATTAGTTGTTAAGTTTTTTCTATAAAAACTGTTGAAGAGCATTAATTTGGATGTTTATAACTTATGGACTGCATTCTGCTATCCAACTACTTGCTTAATTCCTGCTATGTAAGTTAAGTTTTTACATGATGACAGGACACAATATAGCCTTAACTTTCCCATCAACAAGTTGTTTTTGTAGGGAAGAATAAATAGGATAAATGCTTTCGTCAATGAGAGGAGTTCTTATGCTAGGAAACAGCATTAAGTTACAATGTGAACTCTTGCTTTCATGTGGGAGATACGAATATGAAGAGCAAAAAATGCACTGATCTTTTTTATTAAAGGGAACTATTCATCCAAGCACTGCATTGCATAGTGTCTCAGGGCTGCAAAGAGTAACATTCTTCCCCCTTCAACTGTAAGTCAGAAGCAATGAGAAAAAACCTCCAAGGATACACAAAAGATGTTGGTCAGACTGAGTAGGATCATTATACCAACTCTTACTTGGTTTGACTGGCAAAACAGAATACTGGCCAAGTCCCACAGATGCCAAAAACTGAAAAAGAAGGCTTTTGATGCACAGTCTACTCTTATGATTTTAATTTGTATTTATTTAGGAAATGTATTACAGACGGCTATGGAGAACACTTTCACAATACTGTATTTCATTAGAGCTATGTTCTGAAGCTGATGCAATCTGGGCATGAGCTAAAAAGACCATGAAAAAAATAATTCGATCAGTAGAGTAAAAGGCAAAATACGCTTATTCAGTGGTTTCTGAAAAGGACAAACAAACCATATTTTGGTTGGAAGTAGTGTGCAAATTTAACTTCTTATTAAAAGAATTTTTTTGGTCTTTTTAATCTTTGAAAAATGTGGAAATGTTTATAGTTCCATCTGCATGGAAAAATAAAAGTTCATGTTTACAGCAGGTGATTCTCAGCATGTTGCAGGAAATGCTCTGCACATTTTCACACACTTAGAATAGATATTTGGAAGTTTCAAGATCAAAACATGTGAGCAGTTTTTAAGCTATTTAAATGTGGCTAGCAGCAACCAAAAAGACATCAAGATTCTGTTTGTTTATACGTTAGGATTGATACAAAGTACTCGTCAGCACATGTTGTAAAATTATTCTGAATTTGACATCAGACTCCAAGTGGAAGCGGTAAGTGACTGTGTAGCATTTGTACCATTCTGCAGTATTCTGGGACGTCCTACAGTACTTTGAGACATTAGGAAACCCATCACCAAAAGGCAGAACTTACCACTTCAGACTTTCAGACAAAAATATATGGTATCTGATAAACATCCCTATGGAAAGTTCTGTGAAAATCTTGTTTTCCTCTGAGAGGACAGTCATGATGATGCTTATCTACTCATCTGAGCTAGTCTCTTCAGGACTTCTTTACAGCTGATGGAGAGGAAAAAAATGTTTCAGGACAGAATTCACAGGATCACAGAATGATAGGAGTTTTGAAGGGACCACTGAAGATCATCTAGTCCAACCACCCTTCCAGAGCAGGTCCACTTAGAGCAGGTCCACCTTTAGCATTCCTCTAAAATAATAAAGAAAACCATTGAAGAAAACACTGAGGTCAAATAAATTGTCTCCAGAGAGCTTCCCTCTGTCAAAGGTTTATTTGATGACTGATTCAAATTTGGATTCAGGTTTAGGTGAGATAAATTCCACCTTATGTGACTAAAAATATCATGTACAAGCTCATTGATCAAGAATTAAGATTGTCAAATATGTTTATTCCTCTACAGAAGTTTTCTCAGAAGGATCAAATAAACTTTCACAAAATCAGAACTGATCACAAAGATGTAAAACATCTACGTCTTTAGCTGCTAAGAAAAACTGGTCTTTACATTCCACCCTCCATGTTTTTGATAGTCTAAAGTAAGTTTTTCTTTGAAGCCAACCTTTATTCCAATTGTTTTTGATATGGGAGATTTTCAGATCGATTAAACTTTCTCAGTCATCCAAATCTCTCACTGGACAGTGCCAACAGTAGAGCTATAAACAGAGAGCTTGTAGCTGATGTTGTAGAAGAGAACTAATTTTTATTTGTTGCATCAGAAAGCACAAGTAAGAAAAGCGCATACAGAAGCATCTGTATTACACTTAGATGATTCACTAATTATGTCTTCCTGCTAGTCATGTTTGCAGAGTGACAAACCGTGGTGGCAGAAAAGTTTCTTGGTGATCTCCTAAAATGAGCAGTTTAGATATTTGTAATGCCCATGAGTTTTATCCCTCTTCCTAAAATGATAAATTAAACAGTGGTTACTTTGTAATGCTGGCTATTCAAAATCTTAAGGGAGTTCTTTTCCCTTCTTGGGAGGTTGGAAAGATGCAGGCATTAGTGGTTATGACTACCTCGTTAAATTTCACAGGCAGGGGCATATTAAAATGTCTACGTAGCAATAGGCCTAGTTCTACAAAAGAGCCTGAAGACCACAGTCTTGGTCAGAGTCCAAGTTCATTTAAAATGCTGTCCCTGAACAAGGATGTAAGTCATAGGCCAGTCAGGAAAGATTTCTTAAGAGGAGTGGTTTACTACAATAACTTGATAGCAGTGTCACATCTGAAATATTTGGAAAATGTAATATTGAACAATACTGTTATTGTAAGATGTCACAAATTGGTTTGCCTGTTTCAAACATTACAGTTAGAACAACAAAGGGGAAAGAAAAACTTAGCAAGACTGCTGTCCCGTATAAAAATGGTTTCTTTCCCAATCTTAGCCTAAAATAGGATAAGGAATAAATCTCTAGTTTACCTAAGATGTATCCAAAGTTCATTGAAATTAGAGGCAATACTGCTGTTAGTTTCATTCTGTGTCCCTGAGGATTAGGGGTCAGGACCTGTGGATCTGTGGCTGTATTTGGCAAAAGCTACTCCTCCTCAATACCCACATACCAGCCCTTGAAGAATGAAGCAAAGAGAAAAAACGTTAACAGTTGGCTGTCATGGTATACTACAGGGATTGACAGTGATTTCATGTTTTTCCTAGTGGCAGCTAGCATATCCCAAATCCTGCAAGAATTAAACTACTCTGCTCTATGTTAGCTTTTCCTGATAACCACTCCAGCAGTGATTAGATGGACCATTCAAGTAACAAGAAATGCAGAGCTGCTTGGGCTGTGAAGCCAAACCAGCCAGCACTAACTGGGACACTGTATGCATTACATTACTTACAGTATTTATATTTGATATTTTTCCCTGACTGCAAAACTTCTAAGGCTTAATTAATATTAAACAGGTAACTAGGGAAAAATAATGTCCCTTGAGAGGAAAAAATAAACCCACGAAGTTCTGACTCTCACTTCAGAGGCCTATAGCTGAAGTAGAGTCTTGTGATGCAATTCCAAAGATAATAAAATATTTAAAATTGTATATGAGAAGTAAACGACAAAAAAAAAAAATCTAGATATTTCACTCTAGCTGGGTAAATCACACAAAACCTGAAACACACTAACAAGATTACTTACATTTATCTGTATACACACATTACAGGTTCACACTTCCCACCTCAATATATACGTTGTTATGATCCAGTATTAGGGTGAAAAACCTCTTGACCTTTTGAAATTGCTTCCTACTAAATCTACAGAAAAAGTTATTTCGTTTTCAATCAATCCTTCCATTATAACAGAACACTGTGTGGCTTCTGCTTCCACACTCATCAGCTCTAGATGAAATATGGATAGTCAAATTCGTCAAAAGTGTGCTGGGAACTCCCAAGTTTTTGAAAACTTGGTCTGCTCCTCAGGACAGAATCATGAACATCATGAATAGGAACGATGTATCCTTCTCACAGTATAAGAGACTGAGAAAACAAAAAAAATAATCACAGGACCACCAGAACCACTGTATTTAATTTCTTGAACCAAGTAATACATGCTGACACAGTACATGGCACTTATGCTGGCCTGACTTTGTTCAGCTCCTGTTTGGTCATTCACTTTAACAGTCAAAGTATCATTTTAGAGGCATCGAGGTATTCAAGTGTATTCACATTTATTTCAACAAGTCTTTGTTTCAGTGACAGAACCCTTCACTCTAAGTGGTCCTGGTCCTAAGACAGATTTCATAGAAATGGCAGAAAATTAGTGAAAAGATGCTGCTGTCTCTGAATGAATGAATGAATGAATGAATGAATGAATGCCTAGATATGCTATCAGAAAGGTAAATACAGAAAAAGAAAGGTAATTTCAGGAAAAAAAAAAAAAAAAAAAAAAAAAAAAAAAAACAAAAGAAAGNGGAAAATCTAGAAAAGGGGGCAGTATTTTGTGTCATTTTTGTCAGAATATATTTGGATATATTTTAGTGGCCAAAAAATCACGTCACAGAACTTTTTGTGTCTTTTTATACACTACTTTACAATCAGTGCTAAACTAGTCACAGCTAAGAGCTGTTTAGAACAAAAACTTTTCAGAAGTCATGTAAGTTTCTGTGATCCCAGCTTCATTCACTTTGGTTACTCAAAGACAAGTCTGTAGGCATGCATAGAATATCTAAATACCCACCTAAATTATACAGAATATTTAAACTGTAGTTTTACCTTATAAACAACCATAAGCTTCAAAACTACATACGTTCCGTTCCAAGCACAAAACTACACCAGTAAATTGCTGCAACTGCAAATTACACACATATACAAACACTGCACACTCCTTCAAAACAATTTAAGATGCTGCATTATTTCATTGGCACTTCTCACAGCTAACTCTACCCTGAAGCTCTTCCCTTCAGTTCTGAATCTTCTGAGAATTTTTGCCACTCTGTTGTAAACAGCTGGTAATTAAGCTAACTGTGAAAATGCTGACATAACATAAATGCTACTGGGATATAGTTAAAATGAGGAAGACCCTGGACAATGCAATCAGTGCCACTTGTGTATATGAATTCAGTCCCTGGGGAGCTAAGTGGTAGCGCATAACTGTGGAATATAATTAAGAACTCAGAATATAAATCTCACTTGAGAAAAACGGAAAAGTTTTGTGCTAAAAACAGTCAAAGTGAATGGTGACTATTATCAGCACAAGGAAATCCCTTCTTAACATCGACGGTAATTTTTTAATCATTTGTGCTAACACGAAATAATAACAAAAATGCGTTGCTTGCTGTCAAAATTCAGAAGAATTTCCATGGTTTGGTATATACCGATTCACATAGCAGAATTTTTTGCTGGGGCATACATATGCAAGCAATAATGATTTTGCTGGGCAAAGACTAACACTGATTTATTACCAGAGGTCAGAGAGCACTGGTGTTATTGGTATTATTTACAAGAATGAAGGCCACAGGATTTGGTTCTGTGCCAAGAGCAAGAGTCTCTTCCCTTCCTCGGTGGACCTAAAGCTTTCTTCTGCAACATTGCATTGAACTCAGCAGGCCAGGGTGTTGCCTGTTGTGTGTCTTTGATCCTCCTTCCAGATCAGTTAGCAGACGTGTTGGAAGGGAGCTAAAGTGCCTTTCTTTGTCCCTAATGTAAACACCAAACATGGAAATGTTAGGGGATTTATGGACAGCCTCTGCTCTCTTGGCTTTGCTGCTGCTGTCCTTCTTAGCTGTGTGGAGGTGAGCTTCAGCCCAGCATCACTTACATTTACCGTATGAAGTCCATCCTACCTGTCCTTGAGTGTGAACCAGTAGCATCTTTTTTGAGAGTTCTCTTGCCTGGGAAATTAATTATCCAGTGGGAAATCAGAAGGTTAGGCTGAAGCAAGAGCTATAAAACTCCAGACAACATGGCTGTGAATCACTTTTGCAGTTCAAAGAGGAAAGAGCAAATGGGAGAATCTATGCTAGTCTTCTCTCCAGTTCTTGTAACTGGTTGTTCAGTTGGAAAAACTTAACTGAAAGGAAAATTACTGAAAAGTTCCACCTCAAACTAGGACATTGGTGAAGAATGTGGAAGACTGTCTTCACGAAGCAGCAGAGGTCTCAAGTGGTCTTTCAAATTGCTCTCTGAGAGACATTAAATTCTACACATTAGCCAAGTTTCTTCCCCCCACCCCGCCCAGAAGTGACTAGTGAGATCATACAGCTGTGTTTTTGATCATCAACTTCAGAAATTTCAGCTAGACCTAGAAATTTGACGTAATAAGCATTCAGGTACAAAAATAATATTTTTACTGTTACCAGACAACCTGTGAAAAAGAGAATCAGTAAAAGCAATAGGAATTACTCCCAGCACAACTATAACAACAATATATTCAGAAACTCTTACTACTAACAGTAAATTCAATTCTATGACTAAAAGTGTCTAATTAATAACAAATACATGGTTTTGACATCCACAGCACTTGAAATAAAAATCCGTTAAAATAAGCCTGTAATTTTATATGGGCAAATTAAAAGGTGAAATACAAATTAGAGCAATATGATTATCTGGCCAGTACAATATAATGGTCTACTGTTTTGATACACTCTTTTTTTTAAATGGCATCTGACTTTCTATCTTTGTTTACAGTACAGTGACTTTTTCTTTTCTGCTTCTATCTCAAGTCCTTGAGGTTAAGTATTTGGAATATATAGTTCTGCTTCACCTTATTTGAAGGCAGTCTTTCCATCTGAAAAATACGGAGTAGTGCAACCTTACATTTTAAAGCAACATTTTGTATATAAATTGAATTTAATTAATTAGATTTCTCAACATTGGATTACTGTCAGGAAAACAATGTAGTCTTCTCTTATTCTTTGAAACATCCACAGGATCTTTCCAAGTTTGCAATAGTTTAATTTGCGGAATACTTACGAGAGCTATCTGTGAGGTTGTTTGTATTCAAAGTGATGGTGTCTATGAAATTACCTTACTTTTGGGGTCTTTTCGGGGAGGGCGAGAGGAGGGAGCCAAATCCATTAATATTCTTCTTAGGTCAAAGTCAGGAGATGATTTCTTGTTAGCATAAAGTAGCACAGAATTTCAATCACAATTCTTCTATTTCTTCACAACAATATGGATTTTTAATGGCTTTTTTATTATACACTCATTTATTGTGCTCTTCAAAGCAGTACACCAACACAAACCCTTTTTGGTAAACTTTAATTAAATTAAACCTTATGTTCAATAATGCTCAAATAAACATTATTAGACATAATTACAGCACATGCTTTTCATGATGTTCTGAAAAGTTTTTTCGGGTAAGTCTAAAGAGAATGTATATAATGCTGCATTTGTCAACAAATAATGCCATACAAAAAAGTTAGCCCTAGGTCAAAAGACACCAAGTAGAGAGAGTGTCAAAGTCTAAAAAAAATCAGAAGTGAAGAAACTGAGCTAAAATAATGTCTCTTATTTTTAAAAGGTGAATTTTTTTGACTGCAATATGAAGGGATCTGAAATATGCACAAAATATTATTCACATTTTCAGAGGTTGAAAAAATATTTTTTTTCTCTGTTTATTTTTTATTCTTCTGCAAGAACATTTGTAGATTTTTTTAAAAAAAATCGGTGAAATTTGTGTGAATGTGTATTTAGGTACACTATTTACATATATGTCTCCTTAGAATCATAAAAATAAAACCAAAAAAGGTTTTGAGAAATTATCTGCCCTGTTCTTTTCCAGGTTAGGATAATCTGAATGCACTCCATTCCTCCTGTGGGGATCACACTGCTGACAACCTAGGACTCAATTTATGATTTCAGAATTCACATAGTCAGAGACTGACCTGTGTGTCCCTGACACTGTCACAAAAGTTTTCAAGACCATCCTCACTGAAGACACCTTGCTTCACCAAGCTTCAAGAATTAACTTCAGGACAGATTGAGAATATGAAATATTGAAACTAATTACTGGAGTGAAGACTTTTCAAATAACCTATGAGTTGAAGGGTATTTGCAAAGAAACATTTTGTTTAATGCACTTGTAAATATTTACATTGGCTTTCAGTTGTGAAGAGGTACACTTTGGTAAACACATCACTGTTGTATTCATAGTGCACTATAGACTGGCAAGATTTATGCTTTCATGTTTTCAAAAAAATGTATTGAAATCTCAGATCTCACTTTCATGAAAAGGAAGCTGTCTGTTGGTAGCTCATCATCAAATCTGGCTTTATTAGATCTATTCTTAATGGAATTGCATGATCTAAAACTTTGGTACTTGTAAAGAGTCTGATAGTTTTGTCTCTTCAGGATGCCTTGATGAAAAAAAGTTAAGGTACAGAAACGACATTCAAAAATAGACAAACATAGGTCATTCTTTTTAAAGATGAATGACAGAGAGGAGAAAACCAACTTCCTCATATATATTAAAGCAATGTTGTACTAAAGTACACAAATACCACAATGTTCACATTATTAATATCATTATCAAGTATAGGAAGAAGTGGAACATCCTTATGCTAATGACATTAAAAATCAATACCAGCTTCTAAATGTGCCATGAAACTATCTTTATATATTGTGTTAAAATCCAGTTTTAAAAAAAAAAAAAAATTCAGGGGTGGGGGAGGTAGAGTGGGGGGAAGCATTGGAGGAAAAAGGAACTGGTTACAATTAATGAGTTTTTTGCACATCACACATTTATTAACCTTAGGTTATTATTATTACAGCACATACTCCTCTTTCAAGCTTTAGACTTTACTTGCAGCTTGTTAAATTGGTGTGGTTTTCATAGTAGTCATAATCCTCAGATTATAATAAAAACAGAAATAATAAAAATAAGCACGTCAACTAGTGCTAACTTAAATGTTGCCAAAAATGTTTTTTTTTTAGGTTCAAAACTAATTTTCTATTGTTGGAAAAATAAAACAGAACTTGAAATTACACTACTCACATGGTTATTTACTAAAACATAGTGGGATGAGGCTATTATCATGGAAATTGAGTACATGCAAATTAAACCATCAAAATTTATCCTAAAATGCATACTCCTACATTACAATTGAAATCTGGAAGCAAATTTTTACTAGATGATTACTAAATGGAAATTGCATTAAATAATATTAATAAAAAAGGATTATGAAAAACGTTAGCAAGTTGCAATTTAAATAAACCTCTGACAAATATGACATTTTCTATTAAAATTAGAAATCAGGGACACAGAAAAATATAATTTCCTTTACAATAATGATTGTAGTCTTTCTCATATGTTCTATCTCAAGAATATATTAACATTCTTCAAAGAGGTCAACATTAATGCTTACAAGGAAAACTCAGTTGATATAGCTTACTTGAGTGCCCAAAAGTAATTTATCACATTATATAAAAGAATGTTATAGAAACTGAACAGTTAATAGATGTCAATCAAATTTATGCACCGATTTGTAGGTGGTTACAGTGGATGAAAGTTACCAGAAGAGTTGCTCATACATCTGTTCCAGGATACCTGCTACTCTCTTCTGAGCAAATTTGAAGTGTAATTGTGGCAGAAAGTTGTCTTGTTGAGAAAAAGCTTGGCCGTGACCACAAGAAGGAAGGAGCCTGTAAGCACAGAGCGGTAACAGTATATACCTTCTCTGAATGGGTTAGAATACCCTAACACTCAAAATGCCACATCTTTTTTATCTTTTGACCAGATGGGCTTTACACAGCTATTGTTATTCACAATGTTTGTCTTGGCACTCATGGAAAATAAACCGCTAAGATTACACAGCACAGAGCTGAAGGAATGAATTCACAGAGATCTCCTATAAGCTTCAGAATTACTGAGCTGCTCAGGGACTGGACATTGATACTAACAAACTCCCTCAGCTAACATATTGCAATTGAATTCAAAATTATTTTATTGTGACCTTCCATGTCCTTTCTTTTTTTTTTTTCCTTTTGTATCGGGCTTCACTCCTCAGTGACCTTTTGACTTATTCTCACTTTTCTTGCTGAATATTCCTTTCTGTTCTACAGAGGTTCAATTATTTTTTTCAATTATTTTTTTCAGTATTTCTTTGCCTGAAAAATAACCAAATCCCAGTTTAAAAAGTACATGTATTGTAGAAACACATGCCAAAAAGCTCTAATTGACTCCTGTGTGCCTTGCTTCCTTGATTCCCTGAAAAACATAGAAGGCCTGGCAGTGCTGTAGGTGCAAAATGAGAATAGCAGAGCTAATAAAAAGAGCAATTATGAATGTTGTAGCTGGCCACTATTAAGGCCGTAGTTCCAAGAACATCAGCAGAGGACAACAATTTATAGATTTGTCTGCAGTCTTCATTTCTCAGTTGTATTTAAGCTTTATGAGAAAATACAGTACAAATAAGGCTTAACAAAGGATAGCAGTAATCCACCTGGGTCTGGAAAAGTAATAAGTGCTAGCAAGATATTAATCTTATAGAAGGAAAAAACTAATACAAAAAAAAAATGGTTTCCGTGAAGTTGAATTACCTTCCCCAACTTTTTTTGTTTTATAATAAATATACTTTAGCAATATGTTGTGATTGGACGCCATCATGTATTTGGTTTTACTGCCTCAACTTAGAATCTTTAATAAAGACTTGACTTTACAGGCCCAGTAAAGTTGCCTTCAAATTCTGTCATGATTTATAATCTAGCACCAGCTAACTTCCCATTTATTAGGTTTCTGTGTTGAATTTCTTCTTGCTACTCAGCATTTTAGCATTTGTAGAAAAAACTGATTTTTCAAGATCAAAAATGTGATACTTCAGTGAGAATGATTTGGTAATTTGGAAAATATTTTCTTATTTATTTTTTTCCTGCTATTACTTTGGGTCCTTTAACTATTGCACTTAAGGTGTTGTTATGGTTTAATCCCAGCCAGCAGCTTGAACCATGCAGCTGCTCACTCACCTCCCATGTTGGGATGGGGAAGAGAACTGGAAGAGTAAAAGTGGGAAAAAAATGCATGGGTTGAGATAAAGACAGTTTAACAGGTAGAGCAAAAGCCACACATACAAGCAGAGCAAAACAAGGAGCTCATTCACTGCTTCCCATCGGCAAGCAGGTGTTCAGCCATCTCCAGGAAAGCAGGGATGCTTCACAGGTAATGGTTACTTGGGAAGACAAACACCATCACTCTAAGCATTAACTCCTTCCTTCTTCTTCTCCCAGCTTTATATACTAAGCATGAAATCATAAGGTATGAAATAGTCCTTGCCAGTTAGAGTCATCTGTCTCAACTGTGTCCCCTCCCAATTTCTTGTGCACACACAGCCCACTCACTGGCAGGGCAATGTGAGGAGCAGAAAAGGTCTTGACTGCTTAGCAACAACCAAAAAGACATTATTCCCGTCTCAAATCAAATCCAAAATATAGCACTGCACCAACTGCTAGTAAGAAAATTAACTCTATCTCATCCAAAACCATGATGGGGGTATAAGCTTCTAAGCAGTTCATTGTTTATTTTGAGCAAATACTATATCTAGATTCTCAGACAGTCCAGTACAATCAGTGGCCATCTTGCCATTGGCTTCTGGGTCCAGAAATTCTACATGAGATTGCTTTCTCTTTGAGATAATTGGGACAGAAATAATTTCTTACAAACATGCTAGACTACAATTTCCTGTGAATTCCTTTTACCCAAGCCTGTTTTACTCTTTTTTTGTTCTGCCAAGTTGGATGCCATGTTATTACTCTGGGAAGTGACTTGCATTACTACTTTCCAGTGTGACAAGATCAAAGTGTTCCATCTGTATTTGATGGTCCCTGGCATTCCTATCCAGACCGCTCCTACGTTGTATTCCTGCTACCCATCTTGAAATGATGCTGCATTGGTACCTGCAGTATTGATTCTTGCCTCCTGCCTTCAACAGAAGCCAGGCGCTGGTCTGGCAGTACTGTTACCAGACTAAGTTATGCTGCAGCTTCTAAAGGAATTAATTACCTGACTCCTCAGTCAAGTCATTTAGATATCTATCCAGTAAACCAACCATATTGAGCAAAATTAAAACTAAGATTAATCATGAGGTGAAAGTCTTATCTGTAATTGGGTCTTAAAATCTATTTTCATGTGTCACAGCATTTTTAAATACTTCTGATATTCAGAATAATTAGATCAGAATTTGCTTAAATTGATTAAAAATTTGATAGAGTTACAGTATTGTGATACACTGTTATCTTCCCAAATCACCCTGTCAGGTGGTTACAATAGCAAAGTGCAGATACAGTCAAGTTCTTTTAAAACTCCAAATTAGAAGGCATTTGGCTGGTGCCCAGCCTAAACTGAAAAATCCACTTCAGCCGGACAAATTTTTCTCCTCTGATCTCTGTTCTGCTGCGAAAGCTGCAGTATGAAATCAAGGAGACACAGTGGCCCCCGTATGCTTCTTTAACCCCAGGCCTTCCTAAAAGTCTCCAAGATTTAAGAGATGCCAAGGTAATGGAAGAAACAGAGAGTCAGGATGCTTCCCAGTTACGTGGCTTGCAGTTTTCCTGTTCCCTTCCTAATGCTGCAGGTTGTGATACTTTGACACTGGAGTCAGACAGAGAAGAACTGCTTCACAGACACTGCAGAGATATACAGAGAAATGCTAGTGAGGGTTTTGCATTTTTGTAATCTTGCTGCAACCTTTGCTGTGCCTTATCCTCGCTCTTTACATGCACAGGCTATAAACTTCTTTGAATGCTAACTGTACAGCACAGTGTTCACCCACCCCACAGCTTAACAAAACCAGACAAGAATGTGAATTGCTTGTAAATCTGCTTCTCTTCCAGTTTACCAGTAGCTTAGACTCATAGAATCATAGAATAATTTGGGTTGGAAGGGACCTTTAAAGACCATCCAGTCCAACTTCCCAACAATGATCATAGACATCAACTAGATCAGGTTGCTCAGAGCCCCATCCAATCTGATCTTGACTGTTTCCAGAGATGGGGCATTTAGCACCTCTCTGGGCAACTTCTTCCAGGGTTTCATTACCCTCACAGTAAAAAATTTCTCCCTTAAGTCTAGTACAAATCTTCCTTCTTGTAGTTTAAAGTCATCACGCCTTGTCCTATTGCAACAGGCCCCACTAAAATGTTTGTGTCCATCTTTCTTATAAACCTGCTTTAAGTACTCAAAGGTCTCAGCAAACTGCCTGGAGCCTCTTCTTCTCCAGGATGAACAGTCCCAACTCTTTCAGCGTGTCTTCATTGGAAAGGTGTTCCATCTTCTTAGCACTTTTGTGACTCTCCTCTGGATTTACTCCAACAGCTCCACCTTCTCAGTGCAGGGAAGTCTGTGGACACCGTCTATCTGGACTTTGGTAGGGTCTTTGACACCGTCCCTCACAACATTCTCCTGGAGAAGTTGGCAAATCATGGCACAGACAAGTATACTCTTCACTGGGTGAAAAACTGGCTGAATGGTCATGCCCAGAGAGCTGTGATTAACAAAGTGAAATCTTGTTGGTGACTGGTCACCAGCGGTGTCTCTCAGGGCTCGGTTTCGGGGCCAGTCTTGTTTAATATCTTTATAAATGATCTGGATGAGACGATCGAGTGAACCGTCAGTAAGTTTGCAGATGACACAAAACTAGGTGGGAGTATTGATCTGCTTGAGAATAGGAAGATTCTACAGAGCGATCTGGACAGGCTGGATCATTTGGCCAAGACTAATAGTACAAGGTTCAATAATGCCAAGTATCGGGTCCTGCATTTTGGTCATAACAGCCCCATGGAGCACTACAGGCTTGGGGAGGAGTGTCTGGAAAGCTGCCCAGCAGAAAAGGGCCTGGGGATGTTGGTGGACAGCCAGCTTAACATGAGCCAGCAGTGTGCCCAGGTGGCCCAGAAGGTCAACAACATCCTGGCTTGTATCAGAAATAACATGACCAGCAGGAGCAGGGAATTGATAATGCCTCCATACTCGGCACTGGTGAGGCCTCACCATGAGTGCTGTGTTCACTTCTGGGCCCCTCACTACAAGAAGGACATTGAAGTGCTGCAGCATGTCCAGAGGAAAGCCACCAAGCTGGTGAGGGGTCTAGAGAACAAATTATAAGAGGAGAAGCTAAGGGAACTGGGCATGTTCAGTTTGGAAAAGAGAAGGCTGACAGGAGACCTCATTGCTCTCTACAACTACCTGAAAGGGGGTTGTAGAGTTGGGTGCTGGCCTCTTCTCCCAAGTGAATAATAACAGAACAAGAGGAAATGGTCTGAAGTTGCATCAGGTGAGGTTTAGATTATATATTAGGAAGAATTACTTTCCTAAAAGAGTGGTCATGCATTGGAACAGCCAGCCCAGGGAGGTGGTGGAGTCACTGTCCCTGGAGGTATTTAAGAAACCTGTAGATCTGGCACTTCAGGGCATGCTCTAGTGGTCAAGACTGTAGGGGGGTTTTGTGTGTGTATGGTTGGATTCAATGATCTCAGAGGTCCTTTCCAACCACGAAGATTCTGTGATTCTTTGATTCTGTAATAGCAAATGTTTGTTTGTTTCTAACATTCATGGTTGAATTAGGTGTTAAAATTTTAAATAAATAAATAAACAGCACAGGAAGTTACGTTTCCCTTCCAAACCACAGCAAGATAAATCTTCCCTATATCAAAAATTTGGAGGACTTTGTGATACAATTTCAGAATCTATCTGGTACTGCAAAATATCCTATGTGTCTTTGATTAACCCGATCAAGGTCTTTTGCTTCAACATGAGTTGAGTTTCTCCTGTAGTAGTTTTTCTAGGAAGTAAACTTGAAGTTTCTAAAGATTTGGGACATTTACTTACTGACTTCAAACACTTGCATAAAGATTCTACAGATTATGCCAAATAGGTTTTTCACCACTGTATCCAAACCACTTTTCAGTGCACTGTCGCAAAGACAATTTAGGCTCCAAAAGGAGATCTGACTTATATATTTCATAGACACAGCTGCAAATAAACAAATTTTTAACTTGCATGAATGTGCCAGAGAACATTAACATTCAACTTTGCACTTAACTCATAAATACCATGGAGCAGAACTTTAATTATGCCCCGGCTAAGGTTTGGCATAGGGTAGAGAGTTTTAAATATTCTAAAATGCTCTCTTCTGCCTTTCTTAAAATTCCAGTGACCCTTGAGAAGTTTGTGTAAGACATTACAATATAGAGCAAGAATGGTGATACCTAATGACTTCTATCATTTCTTTTG
Organism: Thinocorus orbignyianus; assembly: GCA_013400375.1. Taxonomy (NCBI): domain Eukaryota; kingdom Metazoa; phylum Chordata; class Aves; order Ciconiiformes; family Thinocoridae; genus Thinocorus; species Thinocorus orbignyianus. Next base: position 704,776 of record VXBW01007018.1, read on the forward strand.
AGGCAGGATCATCTTTTATTATATGCTCGCATATTGCTTCATACAAACAAGTCCTGATTTCAATTATGGTTGCTAGGCACTGCTCTAATTACTCATAATGGAATCAGGTAAAACATATGCTTTATGGAGTTTCTATAGATTTAGTCAATGGTATACATTAAATATTTATATGCGCTCCTTTCCATATCCACATAGGTAACAGCACCATAAATGAGTACCATATGACTCACTAAGTCTTTTCAGTAATTGCTGTAATATAACATTGAAAATGTTGTCTATGTTTCCAGGTGAATCTTTGTGCTGAAATTCACTTGTCACTTTTAAGGAATGAGCACCTGGAAGGCTTGGGTGTCTCTGATGGGGAACAGCAATCCTTTCTACTGAACAGATGCATATTTAGGACATCGCATTGTACTGACTTTTAATCATACCTGGGATCTTCGGTCTTTAGCCCACAAAAGTATTTAAGGACTTAGTGGAAATTAATCAAAGGTAGTTGGGCTCCTAGCCACATTGAGAAGGTTTAAGTGTTCGAGTTATTCCTGAGAATAGGCATTTGAGGGATTCTAAAAAAAACTATATATAAAAGAAAGGCATACTTATTGTTTCCTCTACTTTAAATACATCTTTGTAGAAACATTTCTTATATACTATCCATTTTTAGACCTTTTGTCCAGAAAGTAAAAAAAGAAGGGTTTAGTTCCTTATTTATCCTTGCTTTCTTTCTGAATTAAATATTTCATCAATTTAAAAAAAAAAATAAAAACAAAACAAAACAAAACAAAACAAAGTCCCAAGAAAAGAAAAAAGAAAAAAAAAAAGAAGAAGAAGATACAAAGAAACAAAGCACCACACTGAAAAAACCCAACAACAACAACAAAAAACCCCCACAATCTTGACCGCAGGAAACAGACTCAATCATTCTTGAGTGTGTGCAGAACACTATTACAAGGCCATTGATGCTAGATGCCCCATTTCTGGTGCTAACTGGATGGGGCATCATATTCCTTCTTGCACACTGACCCCCCATCAGCAGCTCACTGGTATTAGTTATGCGATGACATATATTCCCTTCCATTTCTAATTTGTGGAGGAGAATTCTTTTTTTGTGTGAACTCTCAATTGAAGGGCATAATGTCATGGATATTGATGATATTTTTTCAAGTGACTGGACTTTGTTTGATTTGGAGATTTTTAACTGATACCTAGCCAGATTTAGGTGAATGCTAGGAAACCAGCTTCTGAGGCCAGGAAGCCTTTGTGATATGTACAGACTTGAGCTGCAGACACAGGGGAAACTCAGTTGACAGAGGACTTGCCTCCACAGGTAGTTACTGAGGAAAGTTTTTCTAGATCATACTCTTTAATGCAAAAACCTGGCACTGTTTTGGATTTCGTCATAATTACCAGAGTTCTTGTATCAGACTCAGAGGTGCTTTCTGAGTGAAAAGATATTGCTTTTATTTCACCTCTGCAATGCACATAGGATTGCTTTTATTCAGTCTGCTGTCTTGACGCTAACACAGCATCTTTTTTCTTCCCTGTTTACTCCTATATGGTTTGCTAATTAGCTTTTCTTTGGAACGTATGAAAAACCTTTTCCATATTTGCTGGCTCTTTTATTAGCAGTGTTCTCTCTTCCTTTACCAAAGCTTACATATCTTAACAGAAATAACCAATTTGTAGTGTTAGCATGTGGTGGAATATCTGATGTACTTGGTACACAATGTAAAAACCAAGAAAAAATTAGTTTGAAAGCTAACAGTAGATAAATAGTTTGCTTTGCTAGAAATCCTCAGCCTTGATAAAAACCACAATCTGACTAAGACACCAAGAAATTAAAAGTCAGCCTTGTATCTCATCTACGTGAATATTTGTATCTCGTATTTTGGTGGGGTTTTTTTTCCGCATGGCATTGCTAGAAAATATCTTTAAAGTCAGATGAAATAGAAATATAGCTAAAAGTATTTTTAAATATATTAAACCACTTGAGGTTATATGATGAACAACACTGATTTTCTGGATTTTGAAGCCAGCCTGATTTTTGGATGGATAATTTGGATGGAGGTATATACTAATTTACATGGAATTAGCATTGACAATTTACGTGCAACACTGATACAGTTTTATTCCTCTTTTGGTTATCTGTTGTAAACAATCATACACATTCTGACGTAGTGTGAAACATACTTGCACCTTTTTCACACAATACATCTGGTTTTTGCAGTGAATCTACTGCCATCAAAGAATCACGAACAGAAACAGCCACTGCTCCCCTTTGGTTCTACTGGGGCTTTGTGCTACTATTCTATGTTGGCCTCTATCTTTTTTATCATTTATACTTGGGTGAAATGAATACCAAATGCCACCAAATATGAGTGAAAACCTTTCACATTTATTCTGAAGTGACTACAAAGGGTACAGGACGGCAGAGAATCAGGCCAAGATTAAGCTTCTGTTTAGCTTGCTTTATAAATTCAAATGAAGTGTAACTTTTTGAATTGAGAAAGAAAAGAACATTAAAATAGACTTCAAAAGAAGGAAAAAAGGAAGAAAATTTAACTCTGAATTGCAATTTCTGTAACTGCAATCAGTTTTTCTCACTATGAATCACACCCTTAGCATATGTTGCTCAGAATGGCCCTGCTGATAGCAATGGAAAGGTGAGATTTACATCAGTTTAGGATGTAACCCAGTATTTAAGTGTAGTATCTGCTTACAATTATCCATTATTTACTTTACACAAACAAAGTCAAAGATGTATTATTTTAGTTTCCTCCATAAAGCTCCTTTTGCCTGCCTATTAACAGATGCCATGTATTTCCTCTGCCAAAATTGATGTTATATTGGCAACAGAGCAGGGAATGATACTTTTAAATTTTATGTAAAAACACTACTTAAATTAATTTCTGGTCACTCCCAGAGACAAAATGCTAGACAGTATGGATGTCAAGCCAGACCCAGTATGACAAGCCCCACTTTTCTAAATACTTCTCTTCATTTTTCATGGTTCAGAAGTACGTTGAAGACTGTTGTCAATTAATTTTTGTGGAGCATAAACCTACAACTTGTCTAGTTTATCTTCAGCTAAAAGTCTTTTTGCTCTCTTCCAGCTTTCAGCGGACAATAGGAAAAAAAGAACACACTTCAGTAGAGAGAGATCCAACACTCAATACATGCAAAAGGAGGGAAAAAGAGGATACGCAATTCTATCCGCTACTGAGATCAAGTAACAAGCACCTGGATATGATAGGGGAAAAGAACCTCTCCTGTGATTTCTTCCTTTACAGCAGAAAAACGCTGAGGCCTTTCTCAGGCACACTCTGACACCAGCCAATCTGGCTATTAGCACAACCATTAAAGTGAAATCATAAGTCTCTTGTGTTTCCTTCTTTTCCAACTATAAAAAGGTGAGGTTTGGCTCACACTTATATCAAACGCTGCATTTAAATATTGAAGTTTACTTTCTCTTCAGGGAAATTACCCACCAGGGTTACCAGGTTAATCACAACTCACTTTAAATCATTGGAAATGGGAAGAAAATAGGAGTGAGAGAGGGAAAACAGACCGACACACTTCCCAACTTTGCCACTTATTTTCCTCTGTATTCTTCCCAGCAGCATAGAAATGATGATTCCTTGTCCCCTGAGCTGCCATTTCCAAAGATTTCTGAGCCAGAGACTTTCTGAAATTTGAAAAATTCCATTTTCCCTGTAATTAATTTATTCTGCCTTTTTATTCTTTCTTTTCTTTCTTTTCTTCCAATGCAGTGTCTCACTGTCTGATTTCATGAAAGCTTCCCCTCCCACCTTTTAGAAGTGGGAGCATAGCAACTGAGTGACACTATCAATAACTACTCTGGCTGCTACAGAGAAGACCTTGCTTGTTTCTACCCATCTGAAAAGGAATGTACCCAAAGAGACTATGACTGATTTGCACTTTGAATGAGATTCTGCAAGAAAATGAAGCTAAGCTAAATAAAATAAAATAAAATAAAATAAAATAAAATAAAATAAAATAAAATAAAGTAAAAGCATTGGTCATTTAAGACAACATTTCCTTCCAACATCTGCTATTTATACTGATCACAGGTATTAAAACGGTCTTGGTCTAAAGTGTTCTGAACTGCTAAATGGTCTGGATGAAAATAAGTTTTTAAAAAACCCACTTGGTATTTCCATTGCAACAATGCAATCACAGTTTTGATTTTTTCCTATAGACAATTACTAATTATTGTCTTGGACTCAAAACACAGATGTCTCTCGAGTTCAGTCTTTCTGAGCCCCACACATAATTATCTACCTTATGGTGAAACATAATCTTTGCCTCGGGTCTCACCCATTCAATATCATTCTGCTACTGGGAGAACTAACCAACAACTACTCCTTACTAGGGTACAACATCGCAGTCTGTCTTCAGGCTGTGAATCAACATCTCATTGTTGAAACAACCAAGAGATCAGTCCACAAACCAAAGCAGAAGATTATACTGTTATTTTGAATCATGAGCTTCCCAATAACTGCAGTTGGATCTAAATGCATAATCTATTAAACACACATTCTTCAGCATAAAGTACCCTTTGACGTTTAACTAGAAAGGATTTTTATGAATGAATTATGACATAATGCATAACGGTAAGCTACAAAAATGAAAAATCACATAAACTTAGCAAAGAAAAGAATGTAGGAAATCTGAACCCACTGTGAGTCTGGATTCACTTCTGTCATTATGCTATTTTCAGGATCAGGTTTTAAGATCAAAACAAATCAGAATGTTTTCCAGACTTAAAATATTTGTTCCTCATTTAAAGAACAAATAAATGATATAAAGTAAGAGATTTTTCTCAAGGGTGATCTCTACAGAGGTTTTATTTCTTTGAAAACAGACAGCAATAAATGTAGAATAGCAGAATAGAATCATAGAATGGTTAGAGTTGTAAGAGACCTTAAAGATCACCTAGTTCCAGGCCCCTTCTACTAGCAGGGACACTTCCCACTAGATCAAAGCCCCATCCAGCCNAAAGGTGAGGTTTGGCTCACACTTATATCAAACGCTGCATTTAAATATTGAAGTTTACTTTCTCTTCAGGGAAATTACCCACCAGGGTTACCAGGTTAATCACAACTCACTTTAAATCATTGGAAATGGGAAGAAAATAGGAGTGAGAGAGGGAAAACAGACCGATACACTTCCCAACTTTGCCACTTATTTTCTTCTGTATTCTTCCCATCAGCATAGAAATGATGATTCCTTGTCCCCTGAGCTGCCATTTCCAAAGATTTCTGAGCCAGAGACTTTCTGAAATTTGAAAAATTCCATTTTCCCTGTAATTAATTTATTCTGCCTTTTTATTCTTTCTTTTCTTTCTTTTCTTCCAATGCAGTGTCTCACTGTCTGATTTCATGAAAGCTTCCCCTCCCACCTTTTAGAAGTGGGAGCATAGCAACTGAGTGACACTATCAATAACTACTCTGGCTGCTACAGAGAAGACCTTGCTTGTTTCTACCCATCTGAAAAGGAATGTACCCAAAGAGACTATGACTGATTTGCACTTTGAATGAGATTCTGCAAGAAAATGAAGCTAAGCTAAATAAAATAAAATAAAATAAAATAAAATAAAATAAAATAAAATAA
>VXBW01007018.1:710433-828596 GCA_013400375.1 Thinocorus orbignyianus
GTTTAACTAGAAAGGATTTTTATGAATGAATTATGACATAATGCATAAGGGTAAGCTACAAAAATGAAAAATCACATAAACTTAGCAAAGAAAAGAATGTAGGAAATCTGAACCCACTGTGAGTCTGGATTCACTTCTGTCATTATGCTATTTTCAGGATCAGGTTTTAAGATCAAAACAAATCAGAATGTTTTCCAGACTTAAAATATTTGTTCCTCATTTAAAGAACAAATAAATGATATAAAGTAAGAGATTTTTCTCAAGGGTGATCTCTACAGAGGTTTTATTTCTTTGAAAACAGACAGCAATAAATGTAGAATAGCAGAATAGAATCATAGAATGGTTAGAGTTGTAAGAGACCTTAAAGATCACCTAGTTCCAGGCCCCTTCTACTAGCAGGGACACTTCCCACTAGATCAAAGCCCCATCCAGCCCAGTGTTGAACACTTCCAGGTACGGAGTCTCCACAACTTCCCTGGCAACCTGTTCCAGTGTCTCACCACCCTCATAGTGAAAAACTTCTTCCTAATATCTAATCCAAATCTCCCCTCTTCCACTTCGAAGCCATTGCCCCTCATCCTATCATTACATACCTTTGTAATAAGTCCCTCTCCAGCATTCTTGTAGGCTTCCTTCAGAAGAATTCTAACACATTACATCTTACCATAACTTTCTATTATGTTTCTAATACATTTCTGGCCTCTTTCTGGCAACTAATCTTGTCCCAGACAATGCCTGTACATTCAGAGTTTGCTCTGGATAGGCAATTCAAATGTTTCTACCGTGTTTTTGGAAAGATTTTAGGTGCGTGGGTGTGAATCATAGTTTGCTACTTAACCTTATAGCCAGAGAAGTGTTCACAGCTTCTCTCATTTTGCAGAAAAGACATAGACTTTCTCTAGTCAAGACCTGAGAAAAATTCAATTAATTGAAGTCTTTTATTTTTCTCAGTCACCTGACTTCTATATTTTGGGAAATTCCTACCCCAGGTTTTTTTCTGCAATGTAAGAGGGTTTAGAAAGTTTATTCCAGATACCTGACACACTTTGAGGATCTTAAATCCTGTTACTGGTCTATTGTAGCACCTGATTCCAAAGAAGAAATAGAGCAGTAAATTGTGCTGACATTCTTCCGTAATGGTCTTGCTTTCTGAGGTCAACCAGTTGGAACTAATTGTCAGGACTGGGTATGACATAACCGCTGTTATAGGCAAATCAGAGAAGCACTGTCTGGTTCCTGCATCTTTGCATCTTCAGGTATCAGATGCCATCTCAATGTCATAATTGTTTGTAGAGTGTTTTACCCATCCAGATTAGGTGGTGATGACACAGCAGAGAGCACCATTCTCCTCAAAGGAGGGGTCAGAGGCTTCACCACAGAAGTCACCAGTAGCTGCGTGGCCACATTTTCTTCATAGCAAATTAGAAACTAATAAAATAAATGGCAAAACATTAAATAAAATGGCAACTTACGGACTAAAAAAAACCTTTGCTTAGTATGTTTCAGACTTGTAAATATTGTCTTTTTACTTCCAGCGACCACTTCAATTATCACAACCTTCAGCTTCTTATTGAGTATGATACTGGAGTTAATATATTTTTATAGACTTTATCATTAATTCATACAAACCATTACATGTACAGTTGCTTCAAACAACTTTTCTGAATTATGGGGGCCATAAAGAAAAGGCAATTATTTTTTTCACTGTATCACATTTTGTTAACTCTAGGCAAATATGCAAAATGATGGCAATAGAAAGAATAAAATCATAATTAAATTGATTTGAATTTAAAGCTTAGCCTTAATAGAATTGATATTTAGCAGGCTTTTTCTTCCCAATGCTGCATTTGAAGTAATAATAATAAATCCTATACATAATACATCCTGTAAATTCAATGATGTTCAGAGATGCTGGATTAGGAAATAGACCTCTACTCCATTTCCTGTGCAAGATGAAACAATATATTGCATATCTTTCCATGTTGCATCTACGAACTGTTTGTTCATTTTGGTTGTCGTAGTTTACCATTATGCATTCTATTATAAATTTTGACGTGTATGAGATCAAATAACGCTGGTCTTTAGTCTGTATCATGAAAAACATCCCAACTTTGTTCTAACACTGTTCTAAGAGAAACGTAAGCAGGACTCAGTCAGTACTGGAGAATAGCTTCCCAGTCATGAAGATCTCGGTTTAGCATCGTATATCAGTTTTATCCTTAACTTAATATAAGAGAATAATTGCTATTCTCTAAGATCTTCGCTTAATTCTGGTCAGGTTTTTAGGCTGGAACAAGATCCAAGGAAATCTCTATCCCTGTTTATCCACAAGAGTGTACCACATAACTTCAGATGAGAAAGTAGTAGTGAGGTTTAATAGGAGTCTATCTTTTTCCTGTTACTCTACATTGTCTCTGAAGCCATCTTTCTAGGTCTTTCTCAATGGCTTGGGGTTCATAAACAATTCAATACCTAAGGACCTCCTTAGGGCTGGACTTCTTCCCTAAATGTAGGTTTATGATCCCCCACCAAATATTCATCAAAACCTCTCAGTGGTAGCTATGTGTTACATAAATTGAGCTTATTACCATGTTTCAGACTTCTTTAGCTGAGAATCAGAAAATTGAGTGTGTCTTTCAGAATGGGAAGAACAACAATATAAATACATGTTCATAGTGTTTCTATAAGCGTATTTCAGTTTCTTACTGGAAATAACCATAGAATCATAGAATAGTTTGTGTTGGGAGGGATCTTTCAAGGTCAACTAGTTCAGCCCCCCTGAAATGAGTAAGAACATCTTCAACTAGATCAGGTTGCTCAGAGTCCTGTCCAACCTGATGCTGAATTTTTTCCAGGAATGGGGCAGCTATCATCTCTTTGGACCAGCTGTTTCAGTGTTTCACCAGATTCATCATAAAAAATTTGTTATATCTAGTCTGGATGAATCTTGGAACCTTCCACCATGCCCTGCCTCAACGTGGATAAGTATGTAACAATGGAGATTTTCTTCAGCCTTTGAGCTCTGCTGAGAAATGTGTAGGTAAAGAGGAGCTACCTAGATACCAGCAGTGGGCAAATGTGATCTGGGCTACTAACTTTTTTTGTATCTTTGTGAGCTTTATGATCCAAGGATGTCAGCCCTTTCTTGATAGTTAAAGTAACTTGTCCAGCAACTTCAAACTTCAAAAATGTCCAGGTCAATGAGCTTATTAATAATGGCATGTTAGAGTATTGTCACTTCACCTCCACAGAACTCTAGGAATGCTACCTACTCTATTTTAATATCCTCATAGCCTTCCTCAGCTCAGTCCTAAAAATTACTTCCAATTGGTTGACCTCAGAAAGCGAGATCATTTCACAAGAATGTCATGGACAATTTACTGCTTTGTTTCATCTTGCACTCATTTTTCCACACCTTGGTTGTTTCCCAAGGTGTCCAGAGCCAGCTGGATATACATTTGTTAAAATATATTCATCATTCTGTAAGTATTAACAATCATCAAGATCCCAAGACAAAGCACTATTTTTTCTGCATTGGCTAACCTCAGTTAAAAATGGCAAGGGCCCAAACTGTAAAGAATGAGATAAGTGGACAGGAATCATCAAAATCTCTTTGAGTCCAGATTTCAATACTTCAGAGCATTCTAACAGGTGCACATCAGTGCAATGGAAAGCAAAGCGCAATCAACTAAACACGTGTACATTTATCCTATGCCTAAATGATTACCTACAAATTACTTTATAGTAGTGAGATCCTTAGTAGACCTCCAAGTCCCAGAATAACTGTGCAGTTGTTGAGAAAGCCAGTTCTTTGATGAAAGGGACATCATCTACCTTTAGGAAACTAATTATTAAGTCTACCAGTATCCATACACAGGCACTAGAAAGAGGTAAACTATTCCAATAATCTTCCTGACCTGAATCACTATATCTGGAGAAAAGCAAGGGAAAGCCAAAGATAGACATCTACAATTAGGCTGCAGAGATTCCTCACAGCAATCAAAAGCTTGAATACACAAAACAAATGTGGTAAAATTTCTGATTTTAGAAAAATTAGATTGGATGAAACTGAAAAAAAAGCCTGATAATCTGGAATAATTTAAACTCTTCTTAAAATTGGCCACTATACCAAAGTTTTGGTGAGGTACATAAGAGCAAACTTTCTGACTCTGATTCTGTAGTATCTGCATTTTCTGTAAACTTTGCCGTTTCAAAGTGGACTGACAGGTGATTTAAAAACCATGGAAAAATGCAGAAGAGGGTTAAATGGTTGCAGAAGAACAGCATTTCTAATAACTGTTGTTAAAGGTTCCCGTGGTTCTCATTTGAGTCTCCTTAGTGAAATAATAAATGTATTTTTACAGGTGTGCAACAGCAAAAAATGTGGAGATTAAAATATTGGCTAAAACGCTACATCTTACTCTCAAGGAGAATGGTGGTGAAGAAAATCTGTGGATTATGGGAGGGGAAGGATGGAAAGTCAATAGGGATTACAAATACCCAGCATATGGAATGATCCAGCATGGGTAATGAGTGAAATCTCTACCTCTTAAAATGAAAAAGCTTCAATGTGTAGTCCCTTATAGTGACTGATGAAGGAAGAATTAGCCTTAATGGACATATATTTTCTCGACAGTTTGCATTTTTCTCTTAGACTCATATGGTGTTGCATTTGTAACTACAGCTGATGCTTACAGATTTGTAAGGGGTTTCCTTGTTGCTGCAAAGGTTTATGTAGCAGGTTAAATTATCACTTTGAAACCCCTAGAAATATCCAAATGTCCTTCACTCAAGGACATATATTAGGAGACATATTAAGAGATTATACACAAGTATCCTGGCTCAGAATTACCAGGAAATAGGCTGCTGAAGACCTATTGGACAAAGTAATTCCAAAATAACCCCTTGTTTGCTTTACAGAATACGCAGAAAGTTTTTTCATTGGGATACAGGAAAGAAAGGCATGTAATTCAACAATGGGCTGAGAGTTGGGCTGATTTGAGTTCCAAATTTCTGGATTGTGGAGACTACCTTTTGCAGACAACTGATGTGCTTGTTCACACACACATACATATTACAGAGATAATAATGGAACTTCCTAAAAATAATTCCCAGCACTGTGTAGGACTGATTTTAGATGCTACATCTCTGGGGATTGTTGCTACTAGTCAAAATGTTGCTAGAATGACATCATCTCCACATGTCCCAATTTCTGCCCTGTATGAAATCTAAATTAATTGCTTTCATTATGGTATCTTTTATGACCTGCATATCACATCTAATTCACGCTTATGACACAGGATTCTTACCTTAATTTTACACGTATTTGTAATTTTAGTTGCTCATTAGAAAACTATTAAAAAATATATATCTTAGATTTTTGAAAAAAAAAGTTGTCCCTTCAGCCTATTCTTCTCCAGACTAAACAATCTCAGTTCCCTCAGGTGCTCCTCATAAGACTTGTGCTCTAAACCCTTCACCAGCATTGTTACCATTCTTTGGACATGCTTCTCAATGTCTTTCTTGTAGATGTTCAAAACTGAACACAGTATTAGAAGTGCCGCCACACCAGTGCCAGGTGCCGGGGGAAAATCACTTCCCTGTTCCCGCTGGCCACACTACTTCTGATACATGTCAGGATTCTATTGGCTTCCTTGGCCACCTGGGCACACTGCTGGCTCCTATGCTGTCAATCAACATGCTCAGGTTCCTTTTCACGGTGCAGCTTTCCAGCCACACTTCCCCAAGCCTGTAGCGCGACATGGGGTTGTTGTGACCCAGGTGAGGGACCTGGCACTTGGCCTTGTTGAACCTCATACCATTGGTCTCAGTCCATCGATCCAGCCCGTTCAGATCCCTCCGTAGAATCTTCATACTCTCAAGCAGATCAACAGTCCTGCCCAATTTTGTATCATTTGTAAACTTACTGAGGCTACACTTGAACCGCTCTACTAGGTCACTGATAAAGATGTTAAACAGAACCAGTCCCAGTGCTGAGCCCTGGGGAACACCAATTGTGACCAGCCACCAACTGGATTTAATTCCATTCACCACCAATCTTTGGGCCTGGCTATCCAGCTAGTTTTTTACCTAGCGAAAAGTACAGCAGTCCGAGCCATGAGCAGCCTGTTTCTTCAGGAGAATGCTGTGAGGAACAGTGCCAAAGGCTTTGCTAAAATCTAGGTAGACAACATCCACAGCCTTTCTCTTGTCTACTAAGTGGGTTACCTTGTCATAGAATGAGATCAGGTTAGCCAAGCAGGACTTGCCTTTCATAAACCTATGCTGACTGGCTCTGATAACCTGGTTGTCCTGTATGTGCCATGTGATGGCACTTGAGATGATCTGCTTCATAACCTTCCCTGGAACTGAGGTCAGACTGACAGACCTGCAGTTCCCTGGATCCTTCTTCCATTCCTTCTTGTAGATGAGCCACTCACCTCCTACCTTTCATGCTGTCAGATAAGTAACATGTTCTTCATTTAGTAGAGTCATTGGGCCGGGCACTGATGTCTGTCTAAACAAGTCTGCTTTTACCCTGAAAAATGTTTAAGGCTTGTGTCAAATGTGGAATGTGCAGTGCAGTTTGTGGCTGGCACTGTCCACCCTTATTTGTGTAATGCTATTGGCCAACACACTTCTGGACTATCTTCAGTCTCTACAGTTGGTAAGTTGTGAACACTTGTAACCTACAGATTTGTCTGTGGGCATCTACATTTATTTAAAGCAATTTAGATTTCCCCATTTTTTGGAAAAAAATACCTTATTTCCATATCTATAGCAAAATATCTCATCTGCAGATGGTTTAAGTTACTGAATACTCCTCTTTATCTGCCTGTTATGTCTTCACTGATTTCTTGTAAGGTTTTATGCTCTGCTCTGTCACACATTTCTAAGTAAGCATATGTTGTTCTGAGTAGGACATAAAATGCTTCTGTAGCATGACCTCTCCTGTCAATCCGCAGCTATAGTAAGAGCGATCTCTTATTTTCTAATTTAGAAATCAAGAGTCTCTTTCTTTGTCCACAGAACAGCAAGACGAAAAGAAGAAAAAAAAAAAAAAAGAAAAAAAAAAGGAATATATTTCAAGTGTTTCACCGAATAAGCCATTACCTTGAATAAGGCTTTTGTAATGCCAATGCACTGTGACTCATGTAATTCAGATCTGAAGCTAATATGCTGTTTGAAAATGTACCCGCTGCTGAGATGATTCCTAAACAGGGAGGTAGAGAAGTGATTATTAGATAGGACAAGACATGAGTTGAATTACTGAAATGTGCAATAAAGAGATCTCAGCCTCTACAATTTGCCTGTCAAAAATGAAGCTTTTAATCAATTTAATCAGTGTAACAATATATTAGCTCAGCAGCCTGCCATCTCAGCATGTAATTTTAACTGTAAAGAACATTCTACAAACACTATAAAGCCCCAAAGTGCTCTTTAAAAAAGTCTCTAAAACATAAACAAGGTTTTTAATAGCCTGTGTCAGCAGGACTAGGACAAATTACAGGAATGTAATGAAGAAGTTTATTCCTTTTTTTCCCCAAAAAGGATTCTACAAGTCTTGCTAGATAATCTGACTACATTCCTCTGTCTTCTGTGGAAGAAAAATCTAACCTTGATTTGTCATCTTTTTTCTAAAATCTCACTGCTTTTCATGCCTCATGGAACTACTTATACTAATCTTCATTAGTTCTCTCAGGGTGCTGAAGTCATCCATTCCTAATTCCAACAATGTCCTGGCATACACACTAAAACACAAAGGAATGTTATAAAACAGTATTTAGGGCAATAAAAATTTTCACTCTCAAGCTGCACTGTTAGAATATATTTTCATAAGAAAGTATTACCGTGTTATCAATAAGTTGAAAGAAGGTGAAATCACCTTTTATATTATTTTGTTGCTTTAAAACATTTCAGTGACGGAATTACTGTAATTAACTTCCCCTCATGTTTTCAGTTTTCCAGTAACTCTCTGTGAAAATTGCCTCCTTGAGCCTCCCACGTGCACACAAGTCACCATGTACTGGAAAGTGAAGAAAGCTAAAGGATCAAGCACATATACAAGAGGACTTGACACAAAAAAATGGCATATACAAATACGTTTTTCTGTGCCACCATGATGGCTGGCAGTAATATTTTAATGCAGTATGGCCTGCAAAATGAACTTTAGATTCACACCATAAATACGCATTTCTCTACGTGCAGGTGACTACGTAAAATATTTTCTGCTCTTCCACCCTCCAATACACATGATCTGCCCCACAGTTATGGGAAAGGATGGTTGTGGCTTTGGCCTTCTGTGGTGCCTTCCCTCTTTCAGAAGTTAAACTAGGGATCAGTGACTGAACCTTGCAAAGGGCTGGAAAAGCATTCTGCGAATAGCCTTTCCACAGAGCTGAGTGTGCTGAAAAGTCTCATGCAAACTTGCCCCTGAAGAAAACTATTCGAATCTTTGTTTTGTAAAAGCAGAAAATTAATTCTTGGTCCTCAAAGGAGGAAACAACTTGTGCAAAAGGCCAACAGCTGCACCATCACATTTGAATTCTAAAAATCTATCCAACTGGAGAAACAGATGTGAATTTGGAATAAATTTAAGGACATTTCCCCTAGTGCACTAGTAACAGGGACACAGAAGGCAGCAGATTAAATCCCAGGGCTGCCATTTATGATTAGGTAAAGCATTAGATAAATCATTACTTTTCAACTTCAGTAGAAATGCTTGCAAAATAAAAATAAATTCATGGACGTAAATCTCATAGAGTCACATATCAAAGTTAATGCACAGGTCACTTTGAAAAATTACTCTGCATATCTATCTGTAGCAACTGCTCTACCTGTAAAGCTCAGTGGGATCCTGGCATGTTTAACGGTTCACATTTGCTGTGCAAATTGATAAATTGCTTGGGAAAAATCTCTGATCTCATGATCAGTTTCATAAAATAGGATTTTGGGGGGTTCAGTGAATCCCTGCAGATTGCTGCTCATTTGCAATCAGGTATTAAGGAATAATCTGGGTTTCATTTTCTTAGTTTTTTCTTATATAGCTCTTATCATATGAGTACATATGAGAACGCTTGTCAACACTGCTGAAAACAGCCAGGGTAAATTTACTTCCATGGCATCCATAACAGTTTGGTTTTTTTCCTTTTTCTGTGACTAGCAATGTCAATATAGATATGTATGCATATATGAATGTGTATAACAGTTAGTGTGTATGTTTCGTAGACATTGTCTGTGAGAACTCTAGTGGAATAATTGTATCAATAACACACTAGCTGCATCAAGTGTTGCAGCTTCACTGGCATCAGCCATCTCGAACTCATTTTGACTTCCCTTCTCATTCCAAAAGTTTTAGCTACCCAGTAAAGGCGTAGTAATTATTACAAACAATACCTTTTTTTTTTTTTTTCATTGATAATTGTTCATTGTTTCTGTCAGAAATTGTTGATGTGTATTTCAAACCACATTCACAGCAAAAAGATCTAATTATCCAATCTATCATGAGCAAATTTATAGGGCTCGCATGTGGCTATTTCATAAGTCTTAACAAGGTAAAACATATTGAATAAATCATTCACTTCAAGGAATTTGCATGGTCTACTCCTGTTGTAGAGCTTTGCATTGTAAAGTAATAAATACACAAATAAAGTTCTGCTAATAGCCACTACTATACAACTGAAATGGGTAATCAAACCCTACAAGATATTTCCTATTTACATGTTGTATTAATTTGATTGACCATAAACGATGTGTTAGTCCAGTCAAAATAGATCCCATAGCATCAAAACCACATCTGGTAGGGAATTCTAATATCTAATATTCCAGGCACCCAGTCTTTTTAAAAATAATCCTTCTATATCTATCAACACTTAATTATTTTAGACAGCTAATCAACTCAATTATTAGCCAAATATTTTAAATCCTTGGCTTGGTAAATCTTCATTACTGTAGCAAACATTGAAGTTAAACAATGTATTCTCTCTGGTGGAGAAGTTAGCTAAAGAAGTCCCATTTCCCCCCTCCCTATTCTAGCATTTGTTCTTAAGCTAATGCTTTATTCACTGTGTGTAATACAATTGCTTGTGATGCCACAATGTAAACCAGAACACTCATATTATTTTGATTTCAAAAAGAAACACAGAAAAACATTTCTGCATTCCTGCTTACAATGCATAACAAGTAGGAATACAGAAGATTCTGATGAAGGGCAGAAAAATGTTCAGAAAAAAAGCATGTCTGGATCCTGGGCTGCAAACAGTCAAAGAATGTTGAAATATACATGGCTTGTTTCCCAGAAGAACATTTTCATTACCTGCATACAAAATATCTGGAAGGAGCCTGATGTCAACCTGGTAAACCATCAGTCAAGAGCACAGGACCAACAGGACTGGGAGAGGATGGCTGGCACTGGAAGGTCAGTTGTCTGGTAGAATACCACATCCTAAACTCCCACAGACTTTTCCTCTTTTTCTATTCAGTAATATAGTATAAACAAAGTTAACTTTGCAACAGAGAAATGGAAACACAAGTCTCCTTGTTTAACTCCACGTCTAATCATGAAAGAGTTGGGTTTGTTTTCATTTGCTCCTATCCAGATCCTTTCTTTCTTTTTGTGTCTTAGAGGTGCCCAAAACAGCAAACACATTTTGGGGTTTAATGTTCCTTATCAGCTGTTATGGTTCCCTACTCAAGATATACCTATCTGAGGATCAAATTCTCTCTTCTTTATCTGTGGTGATTAAGTGTTTGACTAAATTTCCTTTAGTCACTCTCCTACAGCCAAGTACGTAATTTTTAGATATTTTTTATTCAAATATCTAAGTTTCCTCCTTGGATCTTGTGCAAAGCTCATGGTGTTATTTGAAAAGCTAAAATGAAATCAGACTGACAGGCCTGTAGTTTCCTTGATCCTCCTTCCATCCCTTCTTGCAGATGGGTGTCAAATTTGCAAACCTCCAGTCACCTGGGACCTCCCTGGTTAGGCTGGACTGCTCATAAATGATGGAAGCTGGCCTGGCAAGCACTTCCACTAGCTCTCTCAGTACCTTTGTGGGGTTCCCATCTGCCCCCATAGACTTGTCTGTGTCTAAATAAACCTCTTTCCTCCTCTTTACTGACTGTGGAGACATTACTGACGAGCTCAACAGGAAAGATAAACTAGACTTTTACCTGGTCCAATGAAAGCTACTGTAATACACATAACTCCTATGCTTTTGTGCATTCCTTGTTTTCTTAGCATGTTCTACTTTTAAACAAGCTTTGAACAGCTGCATGCCCTGCAAGGAGGTTGTAGAGAAGTGGGGGTTGGTCTCTTCTCCCAAACCACAGTCAAGAAGACAAGAGGAAAAGACCTCAAGTTGCACCAGAGGAGGTTCAGATTGGATATCAGGAAAATTTTTCACACTGAAAGGGTTATTAAGCATTGGAATGAGCTGCCCAGGGAAGTGGCTGAGGCACCACCATCCCTTGAGATATTCAAAAGGTGGGCTGGCATAGTGCTTAGCGACATGGTTTAATGATGGTTGGACTAGATGATCTTAAAGGTCCCTTCCTACCTAGACAATTCTACGATTCTATGATCATAACATTTATCTGAATTGAGCAAATAGAAGGAAGATGACAAATCTATTTTCACTTTTCAGTTGACTGGATTCTGCATTCTGATCATCTAGGGAACCCTATTAAGCCAATTTTTGGATCATTACCATATACGTTTTTAAAGAACTTTATGTCTTTAGACAAAGAAAATTAAACATATTAGATATATAGTTATATATCCTCAAAATATTATTGTTTTAAATACAAAAAAATATTATGTATAAGAAACAGGTTTTAAGAACATTCAAATTACACTACACTGTGGCAGAAAATAAACCTGTATTAGGCTGATTTGTTAGCTTGTTTTTAAAGAAAGGCCCAGGATCTCATATAGATGCAGAAAAGTTTGTTGATCAATATTATTCGGTTGTTCATCGTATCAGGCTATATATATTCTAAACATCTTTCTAGTTTTTTTCTTGTGAGTATTCACAGGGAAACTAGTACAAAAGATACTATAAACTAAATTGAATTCTGATAATTAATGTACAAATGCTAGAACTACTGGACATTAATTCTCTGGAAATGGCAGCTACAGACAAATATGATGTGACTTACATGTCAGGAACATCATGACAGAGACAAAGACAAATCTTCAAATTAAGCTTCCTGACAGTAATATTCTAAAAGCCCGAGAACATTAGTTTTTTCTAGGTACTTTCTAACCTAATTAAAATAGAACTGGTGGCTTCACTTTCAATCCCTCATTTTCACCACATATGGTCAGACTTTTACCATTTTAAACAGAATGGCAAAATTAAGAAAGAAAAAAGGAGGTCTTAAAACCTGGTAATTAATACAACTTTTATAGCCCTGATATTAAATGCTGTTCATCCAACTTCTACCCTTTTACAGCAAGATCCATTTATCTCACCTATCATTTTGTTGCGATGTTTGAACAGAGAGACTGCTCCTTCTCACAAGAACGTGGAGGCATCTATTTCCTGAGATCCTGCAAAGCATTATACAGAGCTCTCCATGGATCTCTGACTCTATCACAATGGCCTCACATTCACTCTTCCACCATGAGCCTTCAGCTCATTTAATTTATAACTCTTCTCTCAGTTCAGAACTTTATTCTCATGTCAAGTCTTTCCATAGTATAATCTGTCAAAGACAATTTTTGGTTAATAGCTTTGATGACTGTGCCAACTCTGTATGTTTTAATGTAATAAAAAAAAATTGAAGGTTTTTAGTTATAGGAAAATAAAAACTTAAATGAACAAAAATGTTTAGACTTCCCTGTGTATTTTTGTTGCCAAAGCTGTATATGTGCTGACCAAATAGAACCTCAGCTAGGATTCTGCTTCAAAATCAGCAATGCAAAGAAAATGCCACTCTCATTTTACGGTAGATGTATTCAATATAACTTCATGCACGTTCATACATTCACAGACACAATACATGTCCATACTTGTTCTAACAATTAATGAAATCTTGCTCCTACTAACCTAATCACTAATTTTTTCATTGATTGATTTAGGAGAAAAGGATAAGGCAAACTTCAGCTGATAAAAGGCAAAATTATACCACAAATGTGGAATATTACAATCATTCCTAAAAATATCATACTACTGCACCTTCATCTAAATCAATAGGCAGCAGCAAAATTCAAGGTGAATACAATGGTATAAATAATTAAACAGATGTGAATAATAAACTATTGAAAAATGACATGAACTTGGTATTATTTATTAACATGTCAAGGCATATATTTGGCCTGGGCACCGCCAGCCCTCACCTTCTCTGCTCAGCCCCCCAGGCTCTCCCCACCCTGCCCTCGACCAAGGACCCTCATGTTAGCCCCCTGGAGCTATCTGCCCCTGCCCTGGTGATGCCACAGCCTGGTCCATCTCCACCTGGCCCCTGCCCTGCCTGGACATGGGACCCCTGATACAGGCTCACCCACAGACCCACATACCTGTCCCAGCCAGTCCCCAGGGAGGCACCTAGTGTCTGGGAATGGGGCTGCCCCAGTGTCTTCAGCTGCTCTGTGCCTGGCTGGGGGTGGGATGGGTCCTGGCTGCGAGGCCTTGACATCAGCCTCAGTGAGGAGCCCCCACCAGCCTTGAAGTGCCCTGACAAATTCAATTACTATTTCAAGAAATTTACCATAATTTGTTAAAGTTTTCTAGTAAATCTGTCTAATATAAGTAATTAAATCTTTGTTTTCACTTTTACTGGATATAGCAATAAAATGGAGGAGGGTTGTTTGGGGGGGTTTTGCAATTAGTACGCCCTGAGTTTTTCCCTAACAAACTTTTTGTAAATGTTATAAATGTTTCTTTGTGTACTCGTGAATGTAATGCACTAAGCACTCCATCCATAAATTGAAAGTTATGTGTTTAAAAAACCTCAGGTAGCATTTGTTACAAATTTCCATGAAATTATAAACCTTAGAAAAGATAATTGTTTTAAGATTTCTATCAGAATAAAAACAGGCAAATTGCAGAAGTAAAAGAGGAAGTTTACCACTACATATAAATTGAGCTAAACATTATGAAGAAGCCTGTGCCAAAGCTGCAGAGAAAGCAGCCAAAATGATAAATAAAATTATGCTAATATGAATTTGTGATCGACCAAAGGAGAGAGAAAGAAGATATATAATCCTATCAGCAGCTTGGTGTAGCAGTAGAGAGAAAAAAATCCTCTTTAAGTGACTGTCCATTTGGTGATGTCCAGGCTGCAGCACAACAAACATGGTTAGCTTAAATACAGACTTAAGTATATTCAAAGATAATAGAAGTCTTCATATGACACATTATTTTAGACTTTGTCTTAATGTTTACTAAATGGTATATCACATGATACATCACATTGCATTTAAGAAACTATAACCTCATTCAAAAAATCCTAAGCTCAAAATCCATGGTGTGCTTTTTCCTTTTGGATATTTATTTCTTTCCTTTATTTCATACCTTTTTCACCAACATTATAAATAGACATATATTCTAATCTTGATTATACATTTACTCCAAAGGTTTTAAGGTAAATCAGAACACAGGCAACTGTAGCTCTGAAGAGTCAGAGTCAGAGAAACTGACTTGACTGTCCAAAACTGAACCTCTTCTAAAACAACAATCTATTACCTAGAACAACTTTATAAATCAGTAACTGGCCTACATCAGTTGCATATAGAGAATGAAAAGGTGTATTTTTTTTCATGCAGCACACTTATATATGCAATAAAGGAGTAAGAAACCATCTTCAACTTCTACATCTTCTGTGCTTCCTGATTTCAGTTCTGAAGCATTTTCCTTCTTTTGCCTAGACAGACCCATCTCTTCCTTGAAGCCATCCACACAATTCTGGTGCAAAACCTCAGTTAATATTTATATACATATTCATATTCACAGATTTTATATGCTAGGGGGAAATAACTCTTTTCATTATAATGTATGCAAATTTTTGTGTTCTGGATTGGATTATCCAAATCAATATGAGATAGGAGTTGATATGATTCATAATAGGCTAACTAGGGTCTAGTCAATATGTCAAGCAATAACTGAGGCGTTTGTTGTCCTCTTCTCTCAATTAATGTAACCTGATCCTGTAGGCAAAATAATAGATTTTAGAAGCTCCAGTCTCCTTCTGTTTATTCCAGTATAAATCGAAAGTAACCTGATGAAATGAAATTAGTTTTGCTGATGTGAGGTATGTGTGAGAAGATTCACAATAATGAAAATTAAAGGTCTAATGTAGGTAACAGATGTTTTGCTTAAGTGCATGCAGAAAGAGAAAGAGAAAGGGGATCCACAGCACCAGTACTGGGCAGGAAACAGCTAGAATACTCAGTAGAACATGTTGATAGAAACCAGGATGCCTTTAGTTATCACTCTTCTCTTTTAGAGGTGTTCAGTTACACAATGACATACCTCTACCTGCAATACACAGTCCTGATCAATGTCTTCAAGTTAGTCCCTTTTCACGAAATATAGAAAGAAATATATATAATCATAAATTCTGTTGAGAATTTACTTGTATCTCAAGTACACATATAGTGTACATACATGAAGGAAGTACAGCTGTCTTATTAGCTAGTATCTTAGAGAATCACTAGTAACTCAGCGAGCCAGTTTGAAGTGATCTGAAATAGAAGGGCTCACCAAGCTGAAGTGTTCCATTTGGGGGGGGAAATTAAATTTCTGTTAGGCCAGAGAGGTGAACACATGTGAAAGTGTGTGCATGGCTCATTGGTAACCCACTCACATGGGTTCAGATTCTCTTTCTTGGGTGCTGTGAGACATGATCAAACACCTTACAATTTTTTTAGGTGAAACACACCTTAAAAAACAAGGTTCAGCAGCACATGATCATGGAATTTCAGGCTGTATGCTAGGAATGAAAATGCTCATAGTAAGAGTTTACCACCTAAACCATACTTTAGTCCTCCCAATAACGGTCAGAGTCTGAGCCAAAACCTTAAGTGTTGCCCAAAATTTTCAAAGTTTCCTACAGCTCAGCACTCTGAAAATAACTTTAAGGATTAAATTAAAGATCTGGACACTGACTAAACAAGCAGGCTGGACAGAGAAGAAAGCAGATCTTCAAAGTAATCTTGTAACCCTGGTAAATTCAAAATACAGTGTCTAAAAGACTATAACAACTACTTTACATATTTTTGTATCATATCTATTCAAGTTCAGTTTATCTGCAGTATACTGTGGGATGATTCCTTGGTGCCCACCTACACAAGGAATGACACAGTACTGCATCAATAATAATGGCTTTGCTACACAAAGTAAATATATAATGCCTCTTGTTCCTGACATATATTGGCAAAAATATTTGCCTTTAAATGTAGAGAGTAAGATTGAACTTTTGAAATCAGACATGCTGAAGAACTGTATTTGGTACATTAATAATTAACTTAAATTAGGCAGCATGAATTGTGCATTATCCTTTAGAGTCCAGTGGCATGTTATATGAGAAAAATAATAAAACACGCTTCTTTTATCTAGTGTCTCTATCTCTCACACGACTGGAGTCTTTTAAGTCTTGAAGCACTGATTAGATGTATAACCAACCATATGGCGGAATTTTTAAGTTCCTCTCTCTAATATTCCTAGTATTATGGCTTCTTGCGTCAGTTATTTCAGCCTAAGGTAAAGACTTTGTATGTAGAAATACAAATTTTTATAGACATACACACATATGCACAGACATTGATAGATGGAAAATGTGTTTATATTTATCTCCAAATATGTATACATATATTTGGAGAAAGATGTAGATATACACATATACACATATATTTGTATACAGACACACGAGTGGAGGAAACTTTTGTTCCAGACTTTGTGATGGCCAACTGTTTGGGATTCCATTTGATCAAGCTAAGCAGCTGAGGATCAAAGGTGCTTTGTAAAAAATTAAACACAAAGGTCAAATGGGCACATGTGTAGCACAAAGAATGTTAAGGAAAAGAGCACAGATGAAGAACTGCTTATTTGCAGTCATATGTCTTGTGTATGTTAAAACCCAAAAAGCTTAACAAATACTGCTGAATGTGTGTGTTGGGATTTATATTTATCTATTTTTTTAACCACCTGTATATTATATACAAACAGCATATATAGATATAAAGTTCATAATGGGTTAAAGTTACTTTTAATTTGCATATTAAATTATATTTGTCAGACTTCAAAGAAGACAGAATACTCTAGAAGATGAACTAACATTTTAAGCATACTTACTGAACTTATTACAGCAATTACAACAATTATTCTTATTAATACATCAATTACAAAAAAAAAAAAAAAAAAAAAAAAAAAAAAAAAACCCAAAAAAACAAACAAACCTATTCCATTATGCTGGAAGAAAGAAATCCCATTTTAACAAAATGATCATGGAGTTCCAATTCTCTGAGTGTGCAGCCCTCAGACTTTAGAGCATTTGAGAGGCTGATTGTAGGGCAGAAGGGCAAGAGAGTGTTTCTGCAACAACCATATCTGGAGAAAGTTTGCTGGGTGTTCAAATGGTATACAGTTTTTCTTGACGAGATGCATAGAAAACACACAGAACAATGTAATCAGAAATTACAACTAGTGTTATAGGTAATGCAGTCATTCAGAAAGAAGGACATACACATGGACATAAAATCAATTGTACTACATAGAGTAGTACCAGAAAAAATTAAAGTACATAAAGACAGCTATTTAAGTCTTCCTGCTTTTATACAGGTTCTTTTAATATTGGTTCCTGATCAGTTCTAGATCCAGAACACGTATACATGTTATGGGGAAAAAAATGGAACATGAAACAAAATGTAATTCCATGGAAAAGCTAAAATAAGCAGCCTTTGAGCTCTACTCTTTGGAATGGTCCAAAGAGTCATTGGAATCACTGACTGACCGAACCTAAAGGGCAAATTATTGAGAAAGGAAACCTGAAAACATGTCTTTCGAGTAGACGGAATTGATCTGAGTTCAGTTTTGAGATAGGAGCTTCTCTTCAAATCTGTCTGCCATAAAACTACTAATGAAAGCACTAGCTAGTATTGGTCTCGTGGTCATAAACATACTAGGAAACAGATAATTTCCATCAGTTCATTTCAGTAACAACAGTCATTGAAAAGCTACAGATTGTAATTTAACTACCTATTCATCTACCTGAGATCTGTATGGTTTTGGCCTTCACATTTTGCTCCCAAACTATTCCTAGGACTAGACAAGAGTTGACATGGGCTAGGAGCCATTCACAACAAAGTCTGTATGCAACTTCTCACTTTTGCAGGACAGGAACGTTTAATGTTATGAATATGGTCTGTTCCATATCAGCTGTCTTCAGCACTAGAAAACAGTCCCCAATATATTTAATGTCCAAGATAGAAGCAGACTTTGCAACAGACACATCTTGCAGCAGAGAGGTTCCGATTAGATAAAAGGAAAATGTATTTTTACCATAATGGTCAAACATTGACACAGAGAGGCTGTGGAGTCTACCTTCTTGGAGGTCTCCAAGATTTGACGCAGCCCTGAACAACCTGATCCACTTTGAGAGGGGATCTCTCAAGGGGACCTCCAGAGGCCCCTTCCAACATAAATCATTCTGTAATTTTGTGGTCCACGTTCTGATTCAAAATCCACACTAGGCTGTGCACACAGGTAAGGATAATTTCATCCAACAAAAGCTGTTATTTCTTGGCACCATGGACCAGATGGATACATTTTCCATTTATTTCATGACAGTAATTCACGTAATTTGATTCTCAAACAAGACCATTATAGAAAGATGACATGAGCATCGTGTTACACAAGTTAAGCAATAAAACTTAACAGTATTCACTTAACAGACACATCCAATCAACCCAGGAATTACATTCAGTGAAAGTATGAGAAGACACATGAGAAAAACTCTACTAAAACCGTTTAACTCTGTAAGCAACACTCTTGGGTGCTGGGTCTGAATAGCTCTCCACAAAGATGAGTTAACATTTCTACCACTAGAAAATAGGCTTGTATAGACAAAATGAACTTTGATATGTACACATTTTTAGTCTTTTGAAATCGTGACTGATATGTTGGGATCCTCATTTTACTGAGCAGAGTTTTAGAGTTTTCAAAAGTTCTGAAATTTCTCAGTAAAATATGACTCCTTTTCAAAATTGTCTAACTCACCTAAGTATTTCCCATTGGAAGTCAAAATGGGCATTAGTTTACACATTGTATGTAATACAACTGAATAAGCATATCTCTGCATATTTTTCCCCTACCAGATTCATCACAATGTGTCTGTACAAAATTATTTCATATGAATTCGCTTTGATGGCAAAGACAATAATTTAGATTGTAAAGATATGAAATCAAACCGCTATTTCCAAATTCTTGCAAGAGTAAATAAATATGAAAAGAACAAATGCTGAATATTTGCTGTGGAGTTATAAATTGTATGTCTTGAAATGAACTTCATTTCACGCAGATTTTATTTTTCTTTTTGTATGGCATGACATAATTAAAAGCACAGAAATATTTAAGTGAAATGTACATACTTATATTAAATTTATTACCACCACTTTTTCGACTTTGTGATCTAATCAAAACGCATGATAAATTGTCCTTACCAATGGACCATTTACAAAGTGTACAAAAATTATTAATGGTCCTATCACTTCATGCTTTAGCAGACCTTACTCTTAGGGATCACTGATAAAATAAACTACAACAGGAACCATGTCAATGTGCATATGAAGTCCTTAATCTTCAACTGTGCAAATGAACCAAGTCCACATACTGATGGCAGGCACAATTTTTTTCAATACTGGAACTGGTGATGGCTAAACAGAAAAAGTTAATTAATATTATGGAGTATTGACTTCAATTATTTCCTTTCAAATATAAAGACATCTGAAAATAAGACTTCATGCAGAGGAGACTCAGAAGGTGAATAGTTAAAGAAGCATTTCCTTACCGGTCTGAACTAGGAGAGGAGTACGCAATCAGCTAAAGCGGAGACCTGAAAGCTGTGGGTCTGGTAAGGGCTGCTCCATTCTGTGCTACAACACTTCAGTCCAGACACTTCACCTAGTATTAAAAAATACAACCTTCAGGAGAAATACTGAAAAGGTTGTTTCACCAGAAGGAAAATACTGGTAAAAGAAGGTGTCATATGGACAAAATAAAAAAAAAAAAAATTGAAAAAAGGAAAATAAAACCAAAAACAAACAAAAAAAAACCAAAACCTGAATCACCAATGGAAAGTCTTGAATAAATAGTGTGTTTTCTTATAAGAATATGTATAGAAAAATGCATCTGCTAAATTATGTATGAAACATAGGTTTCATATGGAGGTCTAAATTCTAGTCTATATATTAAACCTAGTCATTTTCTTCCCCACCCTTTGATTATATGGCCTTGGAAAAGCATTATGCTGCCAAAGAGGATTAAATTGGATTTGAGATCCATGATGGTCCTATTATTTCCAGCATTTAGGAGCAGCTTTTTGTTTTTGTTCAGCATTAGGCAAACTGAAAACCTTCAACTTATCCTTCCTGCTGTGGTACACTATGTAATATCTGTAGTCTGCTTAGCTGGAGCTGATTTCTGGGTACCTGTCGTTCTGGTTTTCTCTTAAGCTAGTCCATTTTCAACATTACAGAGAAAGACTATTAGCATTCAGCTAAAGCTTATGTAAAATATAGCTTAGTCTATCTAGCGATGTTAATCTTGGCCCCAATCCAGTAAAGCTCTTAATATTTCTTAATATTTTCATTACATTCAGCAGAAGAACTGAAAATCAAACATACACCTAAGCATGGAGTCACCTCAAGACTTTCAACGTGTGTTATAAAAATGAAAACAATAAGAACACAGAAAAACAGAACATTCAAAATCAGGAAGGTCATAGAAAACTTTTCAGAGACTGGGTTAAAACCAAAAGAATACACAAATTTCATTTTTATATAAATTAACATAACTTGGATGCAAGCTCTTAAACTAGAACTAGCTATATGCTACCAATATTGATTTTTGCTTAAAATCACTCTCATTTAGAGAGTCAGATGGCTCAGAGTGGATAAGGCCAGTCTGAAGATCTCTCTGGGTACCTCTGTACTGCATTAGAAAAGGGCCAGAGATTGAGGTCAGCACTGGACCATAGCATCCTTACGGGCTAATTGTTAACAGCACTTCCTGGCTCTTTCATATTGGAATACTTCAGTTTGCTCTCTCCAAGACAAATTTCTTGCAGAGGTGGTTAGCCCTAAAGACTGTGGACCAGAGCCAGCTGGCAGCACAGCCTTTCAGCAAAATATCAATCCCTGGACTTTTATTTAGCAATATAGATGGAACTTCAGCTTCCACAGTTGGGAAATAGCTCAGAAAATTAAGCTCCCTTTGCGAGGTGCCTGGCTAAAGATCACATGTCTCTCCTTCCCCTGTTTTTTCTCTTCATGATCTCTCTTCTATCAGAGAAGTTGTGAAATCTTTTTAACTCTATACACGGATTTCTCTGCTTCTCTGTCTTTCTACAGCTAAAATAGGCTATCATTCCTCTGCCTTTGGTTTGATAGAGCTCCTGAAAACATTTCAGAAGAAAAAGAAAAAAAAAGACTTCAAAAAGACTGTTTTAGCTTTTACACAGTCATTTATCTATTACAGAAGGTTGCACAATCAAAACCTAAAACCAGAAGTTTTACAGTATCATCAAATTAAGTAGTTGTTTTTATTCTTTCTGTCTTTTTCTTGACTGCCTCTCGCATATCTGAATCAGATCATGGCACCAGACAAATGTTTCAGCTTGTTGAATGTTGTGTGTGTTGCATTCTATAGACCAGGCTTAGTCTTGTCAAATGGATGTGACCAGACGAAGCACAGAAGAAATGTTCATATTCTTATAGTGATATAAAGCATTTGAAACATAGTTAAACAATATGAAGGAAAATTATTCCAAAACAAGTAGATCAACTTCCTCTGGATACCTTAACAAGAGGCAACATAATTTCCTTCCAGATATTTTCAATAATCATATATTAACTACCTCAGACTGTTAGAAATTCTCAAATACCCTCATTTTTTCTTTTACCTAGCACTGAAAATAAAGCCACTCTCTACATTCATTTGTATTCTAAACTGTGTAGTTCTGAAATTTGTGAGAAGGTTCTGCTGAAGTTCTGGATACAAATTATTTTTGACTATACACAGACAGAAAACATCAGCTTGGTCTGATTATAATTGGCAAGATAGCTTGAAGAACCATGAGTATAACAAGAAATAGCTGATACATACCTAAGCAACAACAGAAAAAAAAAAAAAAGAAAAAAAATAAAGACACTTAAAAAAACCCAAAGAAAATTTTTGCTCTCAGAAAATAATAAAAAAAAAAGCTGTTTTTACTGTGTGTACTAAATAGTATATATGACCTTGTTAAGCAAGGCCTTGAACTGCAAGACAGTGTCTTAAATAAACTGAAAATAGCTCAGTAAATGGAGAAGTCAGCTATCACTTCATTTAACTGATTGGTTTGTAGGCAGGATAACATGTTTATGACAGTTCAAAGTGAGTGAAAGAAGGCTAAGATAAATTCTTGCCATTCAAAATGACATAATGCTAACAGTGGCTATGAAAAAGCATGAGAGATTATTCTTGAAAAATTGCTGGAAAGTGATACATGTAATCATGGTAGATTAAATAAAACAGATTTCTCTGACACGAGGAGAGTGGTTTTATGGCTACAATATGTGGGCGATGACATTAATTTTCCTCATTTTATTGACATGTATAAGATAACTTGTATGTTGGCAGAAGTATACCTATCATGAAAGATAAAATACTGACTTTAAATATGTCTATCAACAGCTGTCAAAGGCACCATTACATAATGACACTAATAATAACAGGATTGGTAGCCAAAAGTTACCAAAAGATTGCAGCTAAAGGAATCAAGTGCTAAATATTCTCATTGCTATGGATTTGCATGCCAAGAATCTAGTAAAAACAGCATTGTGTAAATGTACTTCAGAAATTGTTCAAAAAGTTTCTAAACGAAAGTTTGTACCTCAAGACATAAAATACAAAGCATCAGTCACATCACTGATGTTTGTTTTCCTTATCTAACTGGATGGACAAGAAGGACCACTGATTTCAGCTTTTGAGAATATCTGGCATTAGGTAAAATTTGGAAGGCTGCTATGGATCCTAGCATATGATACGTAATGTTATGGGCAGTAACTCTAACAGAAATGTTTTATTTTCCCAGGGCACTAAGTCAAAAAGACATAAACATGGCTTATCTACCCTACTGTCTCAAACTGCAAAGGCACAGCAATTTTCTTCACTCCAGCTGATCAGATAGAAACTACAGTTCCTTCTGGAAAGAAGATCATCAGAAAGGTTTAAGGTCAGATGTACTGAGAAAGTCAACTTTCCAAAGAAAACAAAAGTTCACAAGAAACATAAAGGGTTATTGATGAATCAAGCTGCCTAAATTCAGCACACAAAAAGTAACCTCACACATGCTACCTCAAAGTAACAGATATTGAAATGGCAGGTATTCAGTCAAGATCAAACCAGAGAACATATACAATTATTAATAGTCTTGGAACTCTATCAAAGAAGCAAATATAAGAGATAAGCAAGTTCAAAATGTTCCCTGAGTGAATGTTTCTATTCTCAGTGAAGAGAGAACAATGTCAGCTCTGCAAGACAAATGTCACCTTACCGATAGAACACTGAAGCTTGCTCAGGAATGTTTCTGTTTAACGAAACCCAGTATCACTGGTTTTTCAAAGCAGCGAAGATGACAAAGAAAGATTTAGTAACAGTTGGAAGTAAGGCTGTAGCTGAGGTTAGTTTGATTCCTTCTGTGATATGCTGTAACAGTCAGAATAACACAGATGCACACAGGGTGAAGCCAGTGACATACAGCTTCTATGTGTAAGAAAAGACACCACGTCCAGAAATCCAGAGCTCAGACTACTTGAACATTTTCAGGTTGCTAAATTATTCTTTTTCACTTGTGAATTTTTAATAAGTATTTTTAAGCCATAGTGGCACACTAAGTATAAAAGTAAGCTGAACAAGCTCTGAGGATGGTAAGACATTGGAACAGCTTACCCAGGAAATTTGTGGATGCCCCATCTCTGGGAGTATTCAAGGTCAGGTTGGGTGTGGCTTTGAGTAACCTGGTCTAATGGAAGGTGTTCCTGCCTAAGGTAGGGGGGTTGGAACTAGAGGCTCTTTAAGGTCCCTTCCATCTCTAACCATTCTGTGATTCTGCTTAAATTTCAATTTATTGCATCAGATTGAATCTTTATGTCTCAAAGAATAATTTCTAAGAACAAAAGGGATCAGCGGAATAGAACACCTCTTCTGTGAGGACAGGCTGAGAGAGTTGGGGTTATTCAGCCTGGAGAAGAGAGGGCTCCAGGGACACCTTACTGCAGCCTTCCAGTACCTAAACGGGCCCTACAGCAAAGATGGGGGTAAAAATTTTAGCGATATCTGCTGCAATAGGACAAGAGGTAATGACTTTAAGCTAAAAGGAGGTAAATTCAGACTAGATATAAGGAAGAAATTTTTTACACAGAGGGTGGTGAGACACTGAATCATGTTGCCCAGAGAGGTGTCAGGTGCCCAGTCCCTGGAAACATTCAAGATCAGGTTGGATGGGGCTTTGAGTAGCCTGATCTTTTGTTGAAGATGAATCATCAGTTGAAGGTGTCCCTGATCATTGCAGAGGAGGTTGGACTAGATAACCTTCAAACATTCTTTCCAATCCAAATTATTCTATGACTGTATGAAGTTTCTCAATTCCCTTTCTACATTATCTTGATTCCTGCCTTGGAGGTGCGGCATGAGGGAGAAAAGAGAGTTCCGAGATCAAAATTCCCCTGTCCATCTCTCTAGTTGTCTTCTGCATTGCTGATCAAAACAAGAATAAACAGAGGGTCAGGGCAGAATAAGAACAGAGCAGAGAAAAAGATTTTACCTGGTGAAGAAAAGGTTGATGACCTAGGAAAATAAGTTGTGATTTACCAAGCTCATTTTAGCTTTTGGAATTACTGGAGTTTCGTATTTTAGAGTTACTGAAGTTACGCATTTTGATTGTGAATAGAAATACCAAAATGGCTATATGCAGTTCACACAGACTGGGACTTCCCATGGCTCTAAGCATGTGAGCAAAACTTCTTTGCCCCATTTCTAGAAAGTCTTTTTATTCTTTTGTTAGCACTTTGCATATTTGACCTCTAACCTAAATCTTACTGCAGAAAGACCATATCACATCCTTTTTGAGTTACGAAACAAACATGGGAAATATTTCCTTCTTAAGATTCTGTTATACCTCATTAATCTTATCATTGTTTTCACTCTGTAAAGATATGTTAAGCTTTTTCCAAGCCCCCAAGGCAGCACAACAGTATTACAACAACATTTGCTGAGTGCTCTCAGAAAGACCTTCTGCACTGCGATTCCTAGTTGGCTGGCACACCCATGTGTCAGTTCTTCTAAATCACGTGTCTCAGCAGGTTTTACACACATATTCATTCACAATGTATAAGCTTCTTGGGTTTGGGGGCTCACTTCCTTTTATCACAGATTGACATATTGTTGAAATTAATCATAGGTTACTTTCCCTAATGATTGCTGCTGGGAATTTGAGTATGTTGGAAATCCTGTTGTGATTTGGGATAAAATATTAATATCAATAGCAGCTGCTTTGTGTTATAATGCTATGTAGACTTGAATAGTAAGGTAGTTAGCTATATTAAAAGGTTATCCTGGAAAATTACCATATTATTTGTTATATTGTGAACCATGATCTGAATAAGCCTTAATCATGATTTTATTTATCTTTCATATGCAGGTCTTATTTCCATACAAGGACCACTTTTTTTCAACATGCAACTATCTATGACTCAAAGTTTCTTTAAGTGCCAGTGTCCATCCTTATCAAGTTTATAGAACTTTATTCCAACACATCAAACTCAGGCTGTTTTGTACTGCATTCAGATCAAGAACGCTTGAAGATCATGAATATAGTTTGAATTAAAATCACAATTACTCATGTCTCAAACATTAATTCTACCCCATAACTGCAGAACCCAACAACTTAGTGATTAAAGCAGAGGTCACCTGGTGGTGTTTGTTTTCATTTATTTTGGTCCAGATGATTTGCTCAGTCTGTGGGGAGAAAGAATCTTTAGAAATATTATTTTAAAAGAATTTTAAAAGATGTTTTTTGGAGGAAAAAAAAAAAAAAAGAAAAGAAAAAAGGTGCATCTTTAGGATATTGTTCTCATCTATAACCTCACTAAGCTACCATTGATTTAAATGGAAAATAGATCATGCCCAATAAATTATGGAATAATTTGTTGCCTAGAAGCTAGGCTAAGGATAATGATCTGGCAGTGTGTATAGTAACTGATGAATATTCAAAAACTGGCAGAGACCAGACTAAGGAGAGGAAAGTAAGAGTTAGTAGACACAAGGAGATGCAAAATGAGATATAATTAATCAATAAGCCAGCACATTCATTGAGTAATGTGATGGCATATGTCCAGTTAGAGAAACTGGAGGGAGTTCAAAAAAGTCCCGTAGAACACCTAATCTACATGCATACTCATGATGGAATATCATCTGCCCCAGGAAAGTGGAAAGGCTGTTTTGGGAAAGGACATAGATCAGACATGAGATAGCTGTGAACAGCTGTCTTGTTTTATTTTGTGGGTTTTTTTTTTACCCTAGAGGTGAAAAAGCAAGCAAGAAACAATCACTGGAGTGACAGTCATTTCCTGGACAAATGGTATCCTCAAGAAGGATTTGCTGTTGTGATCTTTCTTTTGTAGACTGACAGAGACCCTGTTTCATGCAAACAGTTTTAATACAGGACTTCTAGACAGACATCCCTTCAGAATCTACATGATAGTGCAAAGATGGGAGCAAAAATGACACCAATCTTTTTGGACTGAAACTGATTTTGACCAGGTTTTTTTGTGCTGGGAAAACACTTCTGTGCTGTTCCTGCTACTGTTATTGCAAGAAAAGCAAACATGAAGCATGAGAAAAATAGTAGTCCCCACTTCCTATTTCCTTTGGTTTTTTGCCCTAAACAATCAGGTGATTGGCTCTGGCATCCCAGTAATCACCTTCTGCTTGAGAAAGTTGGCAGCTCATCTCAGATGAGGAAATAGCTCTAAATCATCAGATTGTGCAACGTAAGTGATCCCTGAGCCTGTGTCATCTTTTTTCTAAGATTTTTTCGGTTTTCTTTTGAACCACAACCTTCCTTCCAGTATCTACCAGTTGTGCCAGCTGCTACCGAATCTGACCTCTTGTCATGCAAAAGTATTTTCTTAAAGCCTGTCTGAAAGCAAATATACATGCTTTTAAGTTGGGTCCTTCTAATGACTCTTCTAACCCTGTGCAGCCTGAAGAGTGCATCTTGGGGCTAGCTATATAGAAAGGTGTCTCCGTCTAATCTATTCAGTGTTTTGGCTGAGTGTGAATTCTGCACCGCTGTGTAAGCGACTCCATGTAGGCTGGAAATCTGTTGTCTATGATATTGTCACGGAGATTGCCATTTTGTTCCAGCTTACACTGTGCAGCTTTGTGAGAAATAGTATGATTGAGCATAACTGATTACCTTTGCATGTACAGTTAGCCAACTCAGATGACCCAGTAAATCAGACTTTCTTGTGATATTTTGGAGATAGAAAGAGCGGGGGCTATCACAATATGTGAGTATTCCTTGGGCATTAGATAAGAAGGGGTCCAAACTGTGCCAGTAAAAAGTATTACAAATCGCACATAGACCACAGCATTAGTTCTAGTGGTGGTATTGGACCTACTTACCTGCAGAACTCCAAAGACAGAAGGTAGATAGGGGATCTTTCATGTTATATTACCCAGATTCCAGAGAGGCTATTTCCTTCTGTCCCATTGTTGATAAGACAAATTTCATTGCTGAAAGCCTAAAACTGGTGAATTTGAACGAGTGACACATGCATGGGAATTGCATTGTCCAGCAGAAAGAGACAGAAATGCGAATTGTCTGCTTTTGCTTTGGCATAAGTAGCTCATTGTGATAAATAAAGAGCCGTTGACACTGACTTACTAGGCTAGTCAGGACTCAGATAGTAATGCAGACTGGAGAGAGATGTAGAGCTGAAGGTGGGAAGAATTTCACACAGAACTTAGGAGAACATGGCTTGTTCTGCCACATAAAATTTTGTCTCAGTGTGGAAATGTGTCTATATGGATGCTTCCTCTGTGCGTTTGTTTGCTTCCTGATCTTAACCTCCAATGCAACAAGCAAATTAGTGGAAATCTAGGTGACCAGACATCTAAGACACAAGCCTTTCCTGTGGAGTGTGACACTGAAAGATGAGAGTGTGGGAATTTTGTATGCAGTCTTAAAACTGGGGGAAATACCTGATGAGGGTCTGTTTTCCTCTGGCTCTACTCCATTATGGATTGCTCCATTCACTGGCCAGATACACCTCTCTTCCTGCTAGCTGAGTGTGGTGCTCATAGTTTAGTATGTCTAGGCTCTTGCTAACTTGCAGTAAACTGTGACAAAGAATGAACAATCCGTCTCTTCATATGCAGATTCCGGGAAGGTGACTGTAGTTTGTTACATGTCATGGCTTTGATCAGAAAATCTAAGAATAAGCTTTCATCAGCACCTGACAAGTATTACTCTTTGGTACCTTTGCTCAGTGGTGCCGTTACTTCATGGTGTCAGGGAAAGTAAAACCATCAGGTATACATCCAAAGTCTTTTTTGCATAAAGAACTGATGACAACTGTGTTGAAAAAATGAGGCACAGGATGAGAGAGAACTGTTCTGGCATAACACAGGTTCATCCTGCATGTCTGAAGTTGCTCAGATGTTCAGAGAAGTTAAAAAAGAAACTACTTATTCAAGAGTACAGCCAGAATTAAAGGGGAGCATGTTGACTGACTGGCAGGGGCATCTTCCATAATATCTTGGAAGGAGAAGTTCATGCAAATAAGGCTCTGCACACGTCAGAATTATATGGATATATAAGGATATTGTAAGGATATATACATCTAGCTGTTATTTGCAACATTGAGGAAAAACACTCTTTCTTCTTCAAAGATCTCAAGCAATTCGCAGAGAAACAGTCGTGCCCTGAGAAAGAAAACTAAAAAGTGCAAATCACATTCTTATTCTCAGAATAGTCAGGGACCTAATTCATCAGACTACATGACAGAAGTCACTTATACTGTGTTTTCTAGTAGATATTACAGTTGGAATTTTTCTGCTCATTGAACATTTCTTATTTTAGTTTTTTTAAAAAATAATTTATTTTTTTTCATTGCATTAATTTAGCAAGAAAAAAGGCCATATCCATTGGCAAATCTCTCATCCTGTTTAGAAGTGCAGATTACTCAAAGCCACCTGCAGAAGGTGTGATTAAAACAATACAATAACACTGGGAATATATTTTATTGTTGGATTGTGCAACTGCATTTTCTTTTAAAATAGGAAGAAACAGCATGTTATTAATGTAATGTACTAAAACCCCTGAATTATACTTCTGTACATTAGGAAATTAGAAAAAGTAGAAAGTTGCTTGATGCTTGAAATGTTGTGTAGCATAACTCAAATCAAACAGCTGAGACATATTAAAAAAAAACTTTAAAACGCTCAGATGCATACTGCAAGTGGTGATAGATTTATATTGGAGTTTCTATATGTGTTTCCTAAAATGAGACTCAAATAATTGACCAATGTGAGCAAAACATACAAGTTGGGAAAAATGAAAAGATGTTTCCTAAGACAGACTATATATGATCAACAGCAAAATATAAAATGAGCATAAGCATCATAATAACACTAATAAGCAGAGCCTAGTAAACTAACTAAAGAATTTATTCTTGCAAATGTGTCCCACATGTCTAATTTTGAAATTGTGAACACAATTTTACTGCTTTACCTGATAACAGGATGATTTAATACCCTAATACGCTAGTTTTTAATGCAAGCAATGTAAAATATCCTCTGAGTGTGTGTTAGCTGTCTCAACTTAGGGGTAGAACACTGAATTTTGTCTCTATCTAGTACTGTTTATCCATTCTCACTGTTTTCAGATTGTAAACCTAAAAAAGTGATTTTTCGCTCTGCTCAGCTTTCATAACAGGCCTATATGTAACAGAGGATTTGGGGAAATAGGTGGCTGTAAATGCTTTGATAAAACAGTTTCAACAGAACACACTCGTGTGTCAAAACTGAAGCTTGGTACTTTCACCATTAACTCAGTGGACAGAGACATTCACCAGAGGAAAAGCACAAGGGTGGGCAAAAACTATATTGCACATGGTCTTTGAAACTGCTTGGATTTATAAACATCCTGTTTTAAAACCTAACACAAATAAGAATGATTTTGAAAACTGTGACTGTAAACCTTTTTAGGCATGAAAGGTAATAGAATCGGGTTTCCCAAACCCTAGATGAATGCTACAAATACAGATGCAGTAAAAAACTCGAAGTTTTCTCTGCTTTATTCTTGTCAGAAAATTTAAAAAAATTGTTATTTCCAAAACCACCCATATTGGTTAACTTTTAAAAGCCATCTCAGTCTGGAGATAGTTCATTGTTATAAATTTAAAGCAGAAATTATTGAAAGAGACAGGGTTAAGAAACAAATCCTATTCTCAAGTTTTTTTGTCAGCTTAGTTTAGGTGGCTCCTCACTCAGCATGCGGACTGTCAGTCCTGAATCCAGTTCCACACCGTGTCACCCTCATAATCTAATTAGGGACAGTATTTATGCAGGATTTTGTCCTTCATCAGAGTCTTCATCGGTAAGAGAGAGATGTAGGGATCCTTGTTGCCTCTTCTGAATTTATATTTCATAATCTAAAATTTATTGTAAATATTTTTGTTAGTTATACGACTATAGAAGTGTCCATAACATTCAATAGTACACTGCATGATACATGTATAAATCTTTTATTAAAAACTGGATGAAACACTCTTCAGTGTTGTTTCTCCACCAGGGCTTAGATGTTGGCTGTAGGTTATACCTTGTGAGAGCAGAATACAGCTGAAGTGAATATTAAGTGTTCTGAAAAACACTACTCAAATTATATATACTCTTTGTTTTTCAATGCAAACATTCCAGCCTCTATTAATTTCCAGTTTAAAATAGTTATCTCATTAGTAGTACTTTAAATGGATTTCTGAATGTGACTATGTACGTTCATTATTCAAGAAAAAAAAGTAAGGAAAACAGAAAATATTTGAAAATGTTACACCACTGAAATGAATTGGAAAACACTTCTGTTGTTACAAGATTTGAAACATCTCAAATTATGAAATGTGATGTTTTGCATCATATTTCTACTACCTTAAGATAAGAAAAATTTTAATGTTAGGGAACTACATATAGATGGTTTTGATACATACAGATTTTTCAGAATTAAAAAATATATTTGGATTCCCCTTGTATGTGTTCTTTACCTTTTACTGTGTGTAGCTTATGCAATTGTATATAATATATAGGATATATGTAATACAATAGCATAATAAACTTGTTATATAATAACCTGCATCAGTATTTCACAAAATTTTCAGGAAGAACACTCTGAGTATTATATAATATCATATAATATCATATAATATCATGTTCACAACTCCTACATGGCAATATCAACAAATTAATTTGTAACATCTCCTTCTGATGAGCAAGTGGTAGTGAACATCTCTGCCTTAGAGATTCCAGTAAGTGATTCTATTCTATCATTCGTCTTAATTCTTTATGAACTTTCAGCAATTATTAGCATTACAACCCAAAAGAAGATTACTGAAAGCTCTTTCAGCAGTACCACAGCCACATGTCAGTAGAAGTTAGGAACCACAAAGATATTCCCATCCTCTTCCATAAAGGTATCATTTGTAGCTGATTAACATAACATGAACTGACAATAACTTGCTGTTTGCTAGAGGTTATTGCTAGGAAAAACAAAGGAGTTTTTTATACTGTAAATATACAGTGGTCTTTTTAAGACAGAAGATTTTCTAAGAAGGTGGTCTATTGTATAAGATTTCCTGAATCTAGAGGACTCTATCTCTGCTCTTTGCATTTGAGAAGTTGAAAAGCCAACACACAGGTGGCCAGGAAAGACCGGACTAACCTTTTCCAATTACGAACTAGCTGGGTCACTGAGAATGCCTGCTGGCATAGATTATATTATGTGGGGCAACCGTTTGATGGCAATACAACACTGCCCAAAGTCTATTTTTAAACAGATGCAGATTTGCATGAATCCCTAAAAAGTGTATGAAAAAACCATACACAGAACTGTGTACTATTGGATCATGAATCATTCTGATATCTCTGGTCTAATACTGATCTTTCGGAGTCCCTGCATCTTCTCAACATGAACTACAGAGTAGCGTTTTATATTTTTTCCAACAACTACCATGTGTTTTCAATAAGAGAAGCAGTCTGCAGGTGCAGTTATCTTTTGCAGTACATAAATTTTAAGGAGACTGAATTCTTTTTCTCCCCTAACAAAGACCTCTGAGACTTGCCATGCAGTTGAGACCTTGCCATGGAGGTGTAACCTCTGACCTCCAGTGCAACATGTAGCAGAAGAAAGCAAACTCTCTGGTCTGTACAGAACACCTGCCTCAAACATCTGCAAGCAGCACAGTCGGCAATTTAATGAACTGGCCTGCTCAAGGCCCTGTGATTACAATAGCTCTACAAAGATTCACAAGGAGGCCAAGACTAAAAGTACTCAGGATAGTACGATTTATAATACTAAAATGTTGACCTTTTACAGCCTTCCTACAATCAAGTCTCATACTTCAGATTTATGTAGCTTGTTAAAAACACCAGGCCACTTGCCTGTTGCATGCTAATACTTTATGTGCTTACTGTTTTTATGCTCTTTTTACTGATGGACTTGCACTCATTTGGAATATCCACTGGAGGGAAACCCCATTGTAAAAGCTTGAAGAGAAAACCCCTGTTTTCCCACTTCTCCATTTGTAACAACAGTATTTACACTTGCTTATGTAGTGATTTGAAATCCCTGAATAAATCTATTTTTTTTCTTAGAGTTTGCACAATACAGGCCACTGTAAGGATGTCATATCTAAGTCCCCATAGATTTTAGACAAAGTCCCAGAGATCTGTCTTGTCTCTCAAGCTTGCTGGGACTCCATTGTGAATAACGTAATATTTCCACTTTGGATTGCTTGGTTGGTTTTTTTTTGGGGGGTGGGAGAGGTTTCTTGGAGATGGGGGTGGCTCCTGAAGTGAAAACAGTGTGCCATTCCACTTGTTTTGGTTGTTTCAAAAGCGTAGTCTGCTTGGGAAAGTGTTCTGCTGTGGGAGCAGACAAAGTTTCTTTGAAAACCTTGTGGGTCAGTTCTCCTTACCTACCAGGGTCTATACGTGTGCATACAATGAATTAAATGGCATTTGGTCTCTCAGCTCTACACCACTTAGCTATCCTTTATTAAAATATAGCCAGAAAAGAAGACTTTTAAACAGGATAGTAATGGGGGTTGTTTAGCCTGGAGAAAAGAAGGCTGGAGGGAGACCTTGTCGCTCTTCACAATTACTGAAGAAAGTTGTAGAGAGGTGGGTCTCTTTTCCCAAGTAATGAGTGATAGTATAAGAGGAAACATCCTCAAGTTGTGCCAGTGGACGTTTAGATTGGATATTCGGAAAAAATTTCTTCACCACACATCAAAACAGGTTGCCCAGGAAAGTGGTTGAGTCACCACACCCAGTGGTACTTAAAAGACGTGTAGATGTGGTGCTTAGAGACATGGCTTATGGTGGACATTAAATGTTGGGTGTGTTAGGTTAACGGTTGTACTTGATGATCTTACAGGTCTTTTCCAACCTAAATTATTCTATGATTCTAAGCTTAATAAGTATGGTATTTGTCTTATATTCTGAGCAGATCATCTCATACTGAAATTAACCTTTCTCACTTGCTGAGAATCTGAATTCACACTGAAATCAAGGAACACTACTGGTAAGCAAAAAAAGACTACCCAGGACCAGGTCCTATGTGTCCTTGCTATAAACACACTATAATTCTTCTTCCACTGCAAAACTTATAAAACAACTTTCTGTTGAGCTTTTGCCAAATATAAATCTTACTTAGTTATCTAGAGCATCCTAATTGAGTCATTAGCTCTTCTCACTTATCAGATCATTGTTAAGCTTATCTTTCCTATTTGGCCACAATTTTTTCTTTGCTTCTTTCTGTTGCAAAAAGTGCACAATATAGTCCATCCCTTTTGCTGTAAGAAGACTGATAAACCTCTAAGGTCCCTAGGATTATAAATGAGGAGAGCTTGCCCTTTGTTAGCCTGAGTGTTCAGAAGTTAGGTTCCCAGATGTATTTATGTACTGCAAATTGCAATGTTGCAGAGTATAACTTGAGTGCCCAGCCTTATTTCCTCAGATAAATTATTTTCCTAAATCTCTTAAAAACTGGGATTTATCCAGACGTGATCTATAATGACACCTGTAATGCTGGTTCCCTGACAGTCTCAGACCAGGAAATCTGTTGAATATATTCAAGTTCCCTCTCTGTTTAACTGCTAAATCTCCTAATTAATCTAAGGCACAGGGGCGGGAGAACATAGGTACAAGACTCAAAAGACAGGTTCATTTTAATACATTACACTGTCATGGTATGACAAAAGATCATTAGATCTGAGAATTGCTTGCAGATGCTCAAGATACCCTGCTCAATTTAATTTGAAAATTAGATAATTTTGGTTTGAGTATCAAACAACCCTTTAATGTCATGGAAAGAGGAAAATCTGTTAAAGAAAATTTTCTTTAGCTACATAATCTCCTATGAAAATTTCTTTCAAGCTCAGTTTTTAACTTACCAAACAGTCATGCCTTCTTTTAAATGTCCCTAAAGTTTTCTTCCTACTGTCATATTGTGAGAACGATTCTAGCCTAATTAGGGTACTCCTTTACTCTGATGGAAAAGTTGTGAACATGTAGGGACAGAAATGTCTGAGAAAGGACACATTCACAGATTCCCAGCTAATTCCATTCCAGGAGATATTCTTTGATAATGCCCCTCTTTCCCACCTCTGATTTGGGTACAGGGTAATTTTTACCTGATGAAAATCCCTCAGTAAAAAGACAGAAGGACTACTCTTTCCAAATGAATCTACAATTTCTTAGGCATCTGCAAGAGTAAAAAATTAAGATCTGAAGGAAGTGCATTTGCTAAAAATCACATGTACACCAACTACCTCAAAATCGCATAACTGACTTTGACCATATCCATGTCAGATCCAAAAAAGGAAAATTTTTTTGGTTGGTTTTTTTTGTTTGTTTGTTGGTTGGTTTTTTTTGGTTTTGTTTTTCCATGGAAGAATCATTCATTGTCTAGAAATGAAAAATCCTGTCATTTAGGGGTCAACCTCAGAGATTGCAGCTGGTTCCTATGTTATTCAACATCTTCATAGAATCATAGAATCATAGAATGGTTAGAGTTGGAAGGGACCTTAAAGATCACCAAGTTCCAACCCCCCTGCCATGGGCAGGGACACCTTCCACTAGACCAGGTTGCGCAAAGCCCCGTTAAGCCTGGCTTTGAACACTTCCAGGGATGGGGCAGCCACAACTTCTCTGGGCAACCTGTTCCAGTGCCTCACCACCCTCACAGGAAAGAATTTCTTCCAAATATACAATTTAAATCTCCCCTCTTCCAATTTAAAACTATTACCCCTTACTCTTACCATCCTCCTGAATGATGGGACAGAGCTCACCCTCAGCAATTTTGCAGATAATACAAAACTTGGAGGAGTACTTGATACATCAGATGGTTGTGTCACCATTCAGAGGAGCCACAAAAGGCTGGAGAAATGGGCAGAGAGGAATGCATGAAGTTCATTAAAAGGAAAAGCGAAGTCCTCTACCTGGAGAGGAATAAGCCTGTTTACTTGTACAGGCTGAGGCTTAGATGACTGGAAAGCAGCTTGACAGAAGGATCTCTGGGTCCTGGTGGACACCAGGTTGACCAAACGCTTGTAATGTGCACTCATGGCTGTGAAGACTAATAGCAGCCTAGGTGACATTAAGCAAAACATTGCCAGTAGGTCAAGGAAGGCGATCCTTCCTCTTTGCTCAGCACTACTGAGACACGTCTGGATTGCTGGGTCCAGTTCTGGGCTCCCCAGTATGAGAGACATGGATGTGAGTACAGCAAAAGTCCAGAAAGCTGATTAAATGACTGGAGCATCTTCAACATGATGGGAGGCTAAGAGAGCTGGGACTGTTCAGCTTGGGAAAAAGAAGGCTCAGGGGGAATCTTGTGCATGAGTGTGAACATATGATGGGGAGAGTAAAGTGAGACAGGTTTTTCCCAGTAACGTCCGCTGACAGGACAATGGTACGAATTGATGCATAGGAAACTATGAACATGAGGAAATGGGGTTTTTTACTGTGAGGGTTGCAACACTGGAACAGGTTGCCCAGGGAAGTTATAGAACATGGTCTGGGCAAACTGCCATAGCTGACCCTGCTTGAGCCAGGAAAGTGGACTCAAAAGTCTTGAGCAATTAGACAATCCAACCTCATTTATTCTGTGTGATTCTGAGTAATCCAGCCTTCTTATGTCAAAATCAGATACTGGTTCTGGGATCTATTTTACAGGCTACACAGAACAGAAGGCCAAGACGGCTTTCTGATCTCAGTACTGAACACTGACTCTCCACATATAATTTTCTGGCTACATGAAGCATAGCAGTTGAGGTAGAGTCATCCTCTGTGAGAGGTTGCCACTTCATCCACCCAGCTTCAGGGCTGACTGTAGGGAAATGGGAAAACAAGAATCTATTCTTAGGTTAGTCAAGGACTCGTATAGGACCCAAGAGCAGTTTTAAAGTGGCTTTAATTTAAAAATTTTAAAAGTTAGGCAAAAGTAACCTAGCTTCTAGAACTCTACAAATGACCAGAGACATAAGAACTTCATGAGTAAGCACTGAGGTGATAAGGTAGCAAAGCTCTTCTTGTTCTCCAAGCATTCAGGATGCTACTAGTCTCCTTGAGCACAAAAAAAAAAAAAGGTGGAATAAGTATGTTCAATATCCAAGACTCTGGCAGCACATGCAAGTTTCATATCAGCTATTTGATCCTTAGTCACCAACAAAGTAACCCTTCCCACACAATGGCTGAAGTGCTGCTTCCTTTTGAGTTTATTATAAAAAAATACTTGTTTTCAAAACTTGAACATCTGTTTTCACTAATTTTTGTCTCCCTATAGAAGATGTGCAGGTTGAAAGAGACATTTACTGATGAAAAAGACTTTTTCATGAACAGTTACTGGCATGAGAAAACAAAACAAAACCAAACCCTTTCATAGGTTTAATTTGAACAATTTTACCTTTCTCAGCTTGCAAGTTCTTCCATTCTTTTAAAGTTATACTACATAAAGCAGAAAGAAATAGTCATTGCAAAACACAATGATAGGATTTTACTGTAAAAAAAAGTCAGAAATGAAAGACTATATTGTGAAAAGTCTACGGACTAATTAGCACATTGAGCTGTTCTGAAAGCCGCTGGCACTGTTTAGAGATTAAGTCAGCCTTTGGCATTGCTGATGATTGTTATTTCAGTGTTGTATTTTTAAAGGCGGCTTTTAATGAAAGGCTATTGGATTAGTAGTTTGGAGAAAGGTTTACTTTATAAAGCAGATTTATAATGAAAGTCCATATTGGTGGCAAAGGCAA
This sequence comes from Thinocorus orbignyianus, assembly GCA_013400375.1. NCBI lineage: Eukaryota > Metazoa > Chordata > Aves > Ciconiiformes > Thinocoridae > Thinocorus > Thinocorus orbignyianus. The sequence goes on from VXBW01007018.1 coordinate 748,226, forward strand.
CAAAAGGAATCTACCTTTGGTGATGCAAATTGCTAGATATGCTTTATGCTGAGCTTTTACCTGAAAATACAACTTTGAACAACAGCCAGTTCATCTGTGATTTTTGGAAACAACTCTGTATTTCCTTTTACAAAAGAAATAGAACAAAACAGATCCAAAACTGCCTCAAAAGGTAACTCTGAGAAATTTGTCAATTTTCTCTTGAAAGTGAGTTTCAAAAGAGTATGTTGATTCCTTGAGATGTGTCTCAATTCTTTTCCCTTTGTAGCCTGAATGAACTGTTGACTTCCTCATCAAAAATGGAATTTTGTTTTTTTTTCACTTGTTAACTTAGATATATTAGAAATATTTAGCAATCCACAAGCATCCAAAAGGACAAGATCCGACTTACAAGGTACAGGTTTTATCAGAGTAATAGCCATTAATATTTGTGAAGCAGTTTCTGAGGACAGTGTAAGTGAATCACACTCAGAATCAGCAACGTTTTGTTTCTATTTTCTGGTTTTTTCTGTTAATATTTTTTGCAGCTGTCTAAGCACATATACATATTGAAAAAAACAGATATTGAAATTGAATTAAGCTTGCATAAAGAAGTTTCTGAATTTAGATGGGATACACTAGTCTGCAGGAGATATGTTGCTGTATATTCACTACAGATTTAGGGAATACTAGCGAATCCCTACTTTAAGGATAATGCCAGTATCATCAGAATCTAGAGACTAAACACTAGAAAAGTGTGTTTGTCATTACCTCATTCCATCTGTTCAGATTAAAGCAAAAAGGCAATTTAATATTTTCTTCTGCAGAAGATCATACAAATTCCTATAAGCACAAATGATGACATGACTCAGATTTCCAGAAATCCATTTCTGTTTGGGGATAGTTCAATGTTGCTCAACTTTTGCTGTGGTATTCAGTTCCATTGACTTATACATGATTTAAGCAGATCCTGACCTGAATTAAAATCATCTCCAGAGCTTCAGCTAAGATATTATCCTGAAACAAACGTCACCAGCAGAGAAGCTTGTAAGACAAGGCTATCGGCTTGTTGCAGAATACACAAATGAAAGCCTCCAAAGTCTGAGAATCATTAAAAATATTCACAATAACTTCTCTGCTTTTATTTTTTATTTATATACAGGGCAGAATGCTTTGGAAAGCACTTTTAACAATAGTTTCCCTTCTACTGTTACTTAAATATTGCTATCAGCTGATTTACTGCAAGGGAATAAGTTAGGATAGGAAGAAGTTAGGGTAGTCCAACAAGGCATAAATTTTGCTTTTTATTTCAGGAATATTTAGTGAGAAGTTAAAATCATTGAAATTTGCACTGTTCGTGGCTTTTTTAAAAAAGCTGTTCTGTTCAAACACAAAGCAAGTCCTGTTGCTCAAAGAAATGTCTCTTCAGTTTATTCTTCAATTTCCAATAGGGACCGTTATAATAATCAGAAATAATGATAGATCTCAAATATTACAAGAGCAATGGAAAGCAGTTTCCTTTGGGACAAGAAACATTTATTCTGAAGGTACCTTACAAAGAAATTATTTCCAGGACACACAATGAGAGGTGAAAACAAGGGCTATGCTTTTTCTCTACTTGATATGTTGCCCTAGGGCAACATCAGAACCTTGATAATTTTGTGATATTTCTAAATCACATTGTTCTTATTCCTTTTATAAGCTGATGGAAAGTAAAGTTATTTTGAGTAATCAGAAGTCTTCCGTTAGCTGCTTTGTATCATCAGCCCCTAATTACACACAAAAAAAAAATTAACATTCCTTGGAGAGCTTTACTTTCGACTAGGATGAAGTCAAGTCTTAGACCATTTAAAAAAAAAAAAAAAAAATTTAGAACGAGGCAGGAATTTCATCTGCCAAAATTAGGCAATGCAATTTTTTAAAAAGCAAATGTATATAAAGCAACACTTCATACAGATTTAAGGTGAAAACAAAATTAGTTCTATGGATGATTTTGTATTAGATTCTCATAAATATGGTAATATTCTATTAAGTATAAATCTAGTGCTTAGAATCAAAGTAAAGATTAAATAAAATTAAACTACTCTGTCACAGTCTCAATCTTTTATAGATACTTTCCAGGTGACTAGTAAGCCTGACTGTTAAACAAAGAAAATATGGACCATTTGGAACTACTTGGAAATCCTTTCATCGTTTGCTTAAAAGAAATGTGTCCCAAATAGTTCAGCACATCATTCTCTGGAAACCATTTAACTAATTTATAAAAACAAGACCACTGTTGAGAGTGTGGCCTGCATCTACCAGGCATAATGATGCTGCCTTGTGTTTTGTTCTTTCTGGAAACAATCAGTCACACACGTGCCAGGAATAATAGTTACTACATGTTCAGAAAGTACCCAAACACCAGGGACACATGTATCTCACTGACTAAGTGGGGAGTATAAATCTACACCAACAAGCATCATATTCCGATGTTCATAAGAAATTTTATTTCAGCTGCTGACAGTTTCAGATCATGTTTATATCTAATACATCACAGTTCAAAAATACCATGGAGATAAAGCATATGACTGAGAAAAAGAGAGGGCTGTGGTGAAGTGAGAAGTGAAATCTGCAGAAGAAAAGAGAAAGAGAAAACAAATTAATAGTTTTCTGTGACAAATTTTCAGAGTAGCTGGAGATATCAAGGAGAAATCAGTAACAAAATATCCCATTTCCACAGATTTAATGTAATACACAATTATTATAACATAAAATTCAAGTAGACCAATAATTTAATTGCTGTTAGAAATTAAAACCAGGATGTCTCAGAAGCAGAGTCTACTTTCCTGGGACCACTCACAGGATTAAGAGTTGGACAACTTCAGGAAACTGAACAGAATCAATTCCATAACAATTCCTTGTCACAAATATTACTGACAGGAACTTGCTGCTCTCAAACTCCCTAAGAATAATTTTAGAAAATTGGCCACCCATTCAACCTTCTTCTAAAGGTTCTTCTCCATCCCAGTTAACAGAGTAAACTGTAGAACATAGCTGTATACAAAGAGAATACTGAAGTTGTATCTGATTAGAAAGATTTTTTTAATACCTTGTAATAGTTTGTATGTTCTCATGGCTACAAACTGTCTTTTGGTCTTTAATTCATTCAGCCGATGGAGAATCTCAGCCCTTGTTGGAACTGGAAGATACTTTGCCTTTGTGGGTGATGGACAGCCACAACACACTAACATTGTCAACAACAGTCTCTTGTTTGCTTGTCTAGTTCACAAAGTATTTATGGGGATATACCCTCTGGGGACAGGATAGGCAGCACAGTCTTTCCTTTAGCAGTTTGATGGAAGAAAGTAAGTTTAATAGTTTAATGTGCATTCAGAATAACTACACATGAACCAATAGGATGAAACAGATGTAAATCAGCATGTCTGAGTCAGGTTTAGTAGGTGAACTAACCAGTAAATTGTACTTCTACACCAAGGCAACAGACAGAAAACACAACTGACCTACTATGAGCAGGGTACAGAAATTACTGTATGGAGGTCCCATGGGTTGCCTTAGCATAAAATCAATGAAAGTTCAGATTTGATCTTGCAGGATGAAAGGATTAGCGCATCTGAGAAATGTCAAAAAACTCCCAAGATTACAGTGCATGTGATGCCTAAAGAACTAAATGTTAAGTATGCACGGGGCCTCTGCTGGGTCAGTTTGCTGGATCTGTTCCTTTTCTCTGAAGGCAGAGTAACCTACCAGCAAATCTTTGCTGAAATTGCATTATTAACTCTGCCCCAGGGGTCATCCCCTGCTCCAGGCCAGGGCCCAGGACTCCATGTCAGCCCCCAGGGTAGCTTGCTTATAACAACCCTGCCAAGACCACTAGTTGGAGTGGTCCTATCTAGGGCAGGAAACAAACAATTAAGCAATGTGGCTGGTCAGGCATCTAGAACTGAAGCTCACTGCCTGGACCTCTTTCACACAGGCTCATAGAGGCAGCATATTCTCCTAAATTACAGAAAGCAACTGAGCATAATCTGCCTGAGAATTTATGGTGTTTTTCCTAGCTCCGCTTTACCTATCACAGGATCATAGAATGGTTGAGATTGGAAAGGACCTCTAGAGGTCACCTGGCACAACCCCCCTGCTCAACCGTATAAAGCTAGTTGTCCAGACCATATCCAGACAGCTTTTGAATATCTCCAAGGGTGGAGACTCCATAATCTCTCTGGGCAACCAGTGTCAGTGCTCAGTCATCCTCACAGTAAAAAAGTGCTTCCTGATGTTCAGAGGGAACTTCCTGTGTTTCAGTTTGTGCCAATCACCTCTGGTCCTGACACTGGGCACAACTGAAAAGAGTTTGGTTCTGTCCTCTCTACACAGTCCCTTCAGGTATTTGAATGCATTTGTACCTACTGTGGCTTTGGGCTTAGGAAGGGAGAAGCAGAAGCAGTGACCTCTTCTGTGATAATGATTTGAAGGCACAGCATGAGGTTCAGGGCAAAGCAACTGACTTCTTGTTATAACTCCAGAAGCAACTTAAACTCTGCTATCTCCCAATTTTCCTAATTTTCAAGTACTCGACTTTTCAACTTAAATATAGTTTAATGAGTTTGGGGCATGTAATGGAATACACTCTTCCTTCTAGTTATAAAATTCACATCATAAAAATATAAAATTAACAGCATAAAATTCAACAACTATCTCAGGTTTTGCACTCACATAACAGAGTTAAGTACATGAGTCACCAAGAACTGTTTGACTTATTATATCTTTACATAAAAGAGGACCAATATTAGTATATAATACCATTTGTAATCCTTGTGTCAGCCAAACTCTTTTCACAAAAGCATTTATGGTAACAAAAGCAACAATAAAATTGCTCTAGGCTCACCTGGAAAATCAGCTTTGGTACCATGTTTAAGCTACAAACTGAAAAGAATACAGTCTTCACTTTGCAAGTTATGTAATTCCTATTTTATTTGAAAAGAAAAACAAAGGATAAAACTCAGTGGCAGAAATATTTATTATTTAAGTATTATTGTGCATATATACACACACACATATATACCACATGCTGATTCCAGATAGAATGAGGTTTTATTGATAAGCAAAAGTTATCAGGGAGAATCTCTGACCTGGGTCAAGCTGATGAGGCAAAAATGATAGGTCATGAAGGTCAAGACCTCTTTCAATTAACCCCACACCATGTGAACGGCATTAGGTAATTACTATTTTAGATGTGCCAGGGTAGATTAATTGCACGTCTATTAGCGTTTAGACATTGAAGAAGTTATGAGTGAAACTTATGGTATACTGCTACAGTCTATTACCCATACAATGGCAAATAATGATACTTAAAAATACTTTTAACTACATAAATTTCAGTTTCTAAAAAATAAATTATCACAATGACCAAAATACTGTCATTAGTCAGACAAGGCTTCAGAATGAGGGGTACGCACTCTACCATTTAATTAAAGGAGTGGCTATAGGCCCTTATCCAAAAAGCACTGAAGTCAACAAATTACAAGAATTGTAACTGATGAGAAAAACATGGGTAGTTTTTAAAATCACTAACAGACAATAAATTTTAAAGAAATGCACATTATTGATACATGAATTATAAATTTGTTCAATCTGGCACTATAACTAGTTTTTTATAGTTAGTCTATCTACCTTTCCAACAATCAACAGCATCTCAATTTTACTGAAAATAGTATATGTATATACATAATTCAAACATTTATAAGTATTTCCTAGCAAGCAGACCACAACGGGTTTTTCACTGAATTAGGGCTTAGAAAATTTGCTGATTAGTTCTTTTTCTACTAGCACCCATTGATTCAGAAAATCTCATTTCACTCATCTTTAAAAAGAGGGAGAAAAAAAAACAAGAGACAGGAGAACTGGAAAAGTGGGCAAGTTTTGAAAGATTTGCCTCTTCTTGATTATCATGTTCCACTTAGGGTGACAAATGGGCTCAGACTTTTCAACTGTTTCTTAATACTGTAGAGCACTTTTGGAATTTAGGCACACTGTAGTCGGGTACACACAGAAGTGCAGCTGCCAGTATTCAAGGAAATAACTTTTAATTCTAACCTGGCTTCACCAGAAAATTGCACCTCGGTCAGAAGCTACACTTTAGTCCACAAGAATATTTGCATTATCCTGGCTTCAACATTGTTATGAAACCTCAAAAGTACATGATAAATGCTACAAAAATTGTCAGTCTGTATGTTTAGATGTACAGTTGCTACAGGCAGGTCTGCCTTTATACGCTGGCTTTCTCCCTGTGTCAAGACATCATGACTCTTGAACAGTGGCCTCCAGCCTCTGCAGCTGTCCCTGCCTCTGTTCAGATCAAAGCAATCTGGTCATCATCTTTCCTAGTGAGTGGTTTCCTGGTCCAGGACCTGTCTGCTGGAAGCAAGACCAGCTGTGGTGGGAGACATCGGTTAGAAATATGCTTCCTTCTTTCACAGGGGAGGATATGTGAAGAGCCCTGGTTACAAGCAGAAGTACTTCACTGATAGCTGTGTGCTTCAATAACAGTGAATTACTTATGACCTAAGGCCTGGAAAATGAAAAGCGAGAGGAGAAAGTTCAAAGCAGGTGAATAAATGGTGCCTCTTGTGCAAGAGAAGTGTAGCTGTGTAGCTACACTGTACCTGGCAGAAATCTGAAATTCAGAGCTCTGTAGAGCTTTGAAGCAATTCTTTCCATCTAAATAGCAGAGGGCACTGGCCACAGTAAGGGCTCACAAGGTAAGCTACTGCTTCTTTAAAGAGGAGAATCTAGTTCTTCATCAGTTTACTAAAGTAACCTATCTTACATCCACGACATTAACATCCCTTAACAGCCATGTCCACAAGAAACAGTGCTGTTCATAAGAGGGAGAGACTATACTTCAAGTAGAGCGGGCTTTAGGTTTTGCATTTTTATAATACAGGAATGCAGATTTAAAAGCTCACTTTTTTGGAGCATAACAAAAAAAAAAAACCATCTATATGCAAACATCTAGTGCACAAACAAAACTAAAGCAGAACCATGAAAAACCCTCACAAAACAGCTCCAAATCCCTCCACCACCTTCTAATTTTCTTTTTCTTTCTCCTATACCTCATCAAGTCACTCTCAATGGAAACTTACGTAGTACATTTTGCCTAAAAAGGGCATTTTCCCCAACATCTCTGCACCTGAAAATACCAGGTCATCTGAAGTCTTTACTTTAAAAGATTTTAATTTCTATATAACTAAGATGAAAAAGTATACAATTACCAATAAGAGGAAGAAAACTCAAAGGACTATCTCACAGAGCAGACTTGCAGCTGGGTCTCCACTATTGCAAATAAATATGTAAACAAAAATATTTTACTTTTTATGGGTTGGAAGTCTACATTTCCATGGTCAGATTTATTCCCATGTAGAACAGAGTATGGAGATTCCCTGAACAATCCTTACTTTTTTTAGGCAGATGATTGGATAAAGAGAGAAAGCGAGAGACATCGTATTCCCTGTGGGATCTTCAGTTTGGGCTGCACTTTACACTGAAGTAAAAAATAATATCCTTCCCAAAACATGGGAAAAGAGACAAAGTGGCTTATAACAGTCCTTGCCAATGTTTTATTGCAAAGGCTAATGCAGCAGGATTATTGACCTTTTTTCACCTTTTGACCTTGGTTAACTACATCTTTAAAAAAATACCATTTGCTCCATGCCTTTTTCCCCATAAATGGGAGTAATTTTTTAACCTTGTGGTATTTGGTAGGCATAGTTCAATCAGGAGTAGGGAGAAAATAAATGTTCTAAACATAGCTGGTAGCATTATGAATTCTGAGCTTTATCATTGTAAAAGATGTTTACAGATAGTGGGTTTTTTGGTTTTTGGGTTTTTTTTTGTTTGTTTGTTTGTTTTGTTGTTTTTTTGGTTTTTTTTACTTTCCATCATTGAAAAAACCCATTAGTCTTCCTATCAGCTTGAGAAAAGAATAAAAGATTGTTATTTTTCTCTGGAACTCCTTATGAGTTACATACAAATTCCAATGGGAAGTATCGTTAAAGCATATGAGCAGTCAGCCTATATTTTGTTAATCATTTAAAATAAAAAGAGTACATACATCAGTAGGAATTGTAGATCTTTAGAAACACAATTCTTCTTTCATTTGATGTCCCAGCTTCTTGTTTTAGGTGTTGGCCTTAGTGACAGAAAGCACAAACTTTATGACAGAATGAAAAGCTGAAAGCATCTATTAATTATCATAATTAAAAAGATTCATAATTCTCTATGCACATGTATGTGCAATTGCATTTTAACCGAGACAGAATCAGCATTTCTATGTATTTTTAAACATCACAATTATTTTTCAAAAATATAACAACTTCCATTTCAAAGCTTTTTCTTTCTTTTTTTCCTGCTTAGAGCGTGTTACAATGAACTATTTCTCCCTGTTCAGTTCTTTACACAAACACTGACTTTATGAACAACCACAGTTATTTTGTGCCCCCTTTTCAAAGCCAGAGAAACAGTACCTCACTTGTGCTGATCCTCAAAATTTCTTTTTTTATAACATCACAGTTCCATTCATGTTGATGTTAGCTTTTGTATGGAAATATGTTGCTTTTATGGTCTCAGAGCCATATGGTCTCAGAATTTTACAAAACCCAGAAGTGATAGAATATGGGCTGTGCTAGTAGGAACATCTCTATTCCAGTCCCATTGATTCACTGTGACGTGACTCCATGAATTATATGGGGTTTAAGTCTTCCAGCTACTAGGTTAATTACAAAAGCTATTAAGGACATAGTCCCAATGATGTTTTATTCTAAGACTAGTACCAACACAAACCTCTTCTGCACTTATGCATTTTAAACATGTCAGAAACCACACATTTTCTGCTTTGATTGAAGTGCTGATAACATCAGAGCTACCAGGGTCTGTGAAAAGTAATATAGTTAGTAGTTAAATCTCCCTCATCTGTAGTAAATGATGTGCGTGGCTCTAATAAAGTTTACTGTTTTACAAACATGTAGTAGAAATCCAACACATACTTTAGTGCAAAACAGACAAATTCTCAGGTGTTTCTGAGATTTTATGTCAATCTACACACTTCTGGCTGAAAAGTAAATGCTAATTATTCCCAAATGGTACTTGAGAGCTAAACAGATATTTAACTAGGGGAGAGAGGTGAAGAAAGGATAATACTCCCACCTCTGCGGGTTTTCCAAGTCAAAAAAACAGGAAAAAAAAATATTTCAGATGTAAAGCAAGATAGAAGATACTGCATTCTGTAGCACTGTAGAAACTGGTAAACAAAAACATGCTTCAAATCAAATATTTATCTACCTTATAAGAAGGAGCCAATGATGGAAAAGTATTCAACTCTTCTCTAGATCAAGCTGTTTGTTGTATTTTGAATTAATAATAATTAGATCACTCAGTATCTCCTTAATCTTGGTTGCCTTTCCAAAAATGAAATAAATCATAGCTTTCCATTAACTATAATGTAATACAATAGCTTTATAATGTAATCAATCCATTTCTTGCAGAAGTATTCCAAAACACTGTATGTCCAGTCCTTAGATTAATAAATAAATATGTAGGAAAAAAGAAAGGGAAAAGGTGGGCATTTGAAAAATCTAATGGTTTCTTTCACAGTTAACTTGATTGTTCTAGACTAGATCTAAAAACCTTAAGGCCCATCCTCCAGGCATGTACATTTAATGCTGTTTGGCTTTTGTACTGAAATACCAGCAATCAAGAAATGCAACTTTAGTAATGCCATTCAGAGTATTAAATCCTAACACTTACATGGTCCTATTTTACCAATTTGTGAAGTGGACCTACAAAGCTTCATTAACCTCTCAGCTGAGTACAAAAAAATCTGGTTGTTAGCCCGTCTTCACAGTATAGAGGACTTTTTTCATTAATAACCTGAGAAACATTCTTTGAGAAAATGTGTCTCTCTCCCAAATCACTCCAAAAATCTTCCCTTGCATCATAAAATCCCTGGATTCCATTGCAGGCTGATGCAATTTAGAGGCTGTTTCAAGGATTCAAGGGGGAAGAAAGACTGATTAGTGTTTTCTTGGTTTGTTTTCCTTGTGTCCCTCTCTTGGGTTATGCAAACTAATACTTTATAATAGAAACTGGATTAAACTGACCTGGAAACTATCCAGATCACAAGGAGTAATGGCTCTGAAGAACAATCATTATTGTTAATGCCCAGAAATAGTTGTGTTTCATTATAAGATTGATATATTAATCCACTATGGAATGAATGTCACTGCTCATCCTTTGGTAGTATCCTGTAAAAGAGGTTATACAGTAATAATATTTAGACATGTTTAACTAATTATGCTATAGGCTGTAGAAACATACTGAAATGCCACCACACTCAATACTGTTTGTCATTCTAGAATGATTTTTTATGGTTAAAATACTGGTTTGTGAGCACTGGTACTGATACTACTCAAAGACAGCATCTGCAGTTCTGCAAACGTTTGTATCAATTCTTGCAACCATCTGCATATCATTTTTAAAATAGCAAGATTGACTTCCAGTCTCTTTAGTTTGACTTCATCTATGAGCACACCTTCAGGATTTAGCACATGTGGTTTGTTTACCTTTTCTTGAATATGCACTGAACAATACAACTCTAGCTAGAAGGGACTGGTGTTCACTCAGTTAATTTGACTACTGAAGGCAAGTTTCCTATTATTTGTGAGGAACACAATATTTACACTGTGACATACATTTTTAAGCAAATTCACTTGGTCTTTAGTTGACAAACATTATTCAGTATACATGTGTAGAAAAATTTAAAGGAGGTAGTTGTATGTGCCTGGAAGTTTACTTTAGATAGGAGTAGTTCAAAGTATTTATGTCAAAGCCCTAATATTTTTTTTTGCCGTGAAAGACTTTGGAGGTGAGTCTGGCAGACACAAAGTCTTGTTTTCAAAGCCAGAGGCAAATATATATATCTCTAGGCTTGTTCTGTTCATGTTTTCAGTAATTGCAAAGAATGTATTCCTTTAGGCTTGCTTACACTAGATAACAGAATCACTTCAGCAGAAGTAAGAATTCTTTAAATAACCCACAAAATTATCTTAGATACGGACATTGAAAAATGTTGTGGTCCTTATTTTGCTATGAAAAAATACTTCAGATTTCTTTTTTCTTTTACAAGAACCATGTCCTCACCAGTAGGAGATAGTTTACTTATATCTTGAGCAATGGTGACGATACTAATTTTCCAAATTATTCTGAGATGGGTGAAAAAATCAAGGGAAGTGGGAGGAGGAAACCAAGTGGGGATCAAGTGACAAAAAATATAATAAACCAAAAAAAACCAGATATTTTAGCAGTTCCATGGCTCCAGACTACAGAGTGGATAATTATAAAGCCTACATTCTGGAACCTGACAAATCTGCAGTGACCCATGTTACCCCCATTAACAGGAGCCAACTGTTAGTGTCTCTGTTGGCTCCTCAGCTATGTATGAGAAGGAACAACAGAAAGAAGGGCATTTTTGCTGATGGAGTTTTTGTTAACTGTGGGAGTTGCAGTGACCAGTATAAAGGAACTAATTAAGACAGAAGTTCGGTGAAAAAATAAATTATATGTAAGCTGATAGTAGAACCTTCAGGGTAAAAAACAATTTTCATTCCTTCAAGATAAGGAAAAATCATGGATTTAGACAGCCTTATTTTTATATGCTTCTTACTCACCAGTTTCCACTAAAAAACGTTCTAACCAATACCAAACTGGTTCTGGTAGGAAAGTAACAACTAAAGACCAAGATGTAAGCAAAAAGGGAACACATACCAAGGTCATCTTGATCAGAAAGACAGAGAATCACAGAATCATAGAATGGTAGGAGTTGGAATGGACCTTCAGAGATCACCTAGTCTGATCCCCTGCCAAAGCACGGTCACCTAGAGCAGGCTGCACAGTGCGCATCCAGCCAGGACTATCTCCACTGGAGGATACTCTGCAGTCTCTCTGGGCAGTCTGTTCCAGTGGTCCCTCAAAGTAGAGAAGTTTGTCCTCATGTTCAGACGGAATTTCTCATGTTCTAGCTTGTGCTTGTTGCCCCATATCCTGTCTCTGGGCACCACTGAAAAGAGTCAGGCCCCATCCCCTTGATACCCACCCTTTACATATTTATAAGCATTGATAGGATCCCTCGTCAGTCTTCTCTTCTCTAGGCTAAACAGACCCTAGTCTCTCAGCCTTTCCTCATAAAAGAGGTGCTCCAGTTCCTTGTTCATATTTGTAGCCCACTGTTGGACTCTCTCCAGTAGCTGTTTGTCATTCTTGAACTGGGAACCCCAGAACTAGACATAGTACTCCAGATTTGGTCTCATCAGGGCAGAGTAGAGGGAGAGGATGAGCTCGCTCAACNCCTCAAAGTAGAGAAGTTTGTCCTCATGTTCAGACGGAATTTCTCATGTTCTAGCTTGTGCTTGTTGCCCCATATCCTGTCTCTGGGCACCACTGAAAAGAGTCAGGCCCCATCCCCTTGATACCCACCCTTTACATATTTATAAGCATTGATAGGATCCCTCGTCAGTCTTCTCTTCTCTAGGCTAAACAGACCCTAGTCTCTCAGCCTTTCCTCATAAAAGAGGTGCTCCAGTTCCTTGTTCATATTTGTAGCCCACTGTTGGACTCTCTCCAGTAGCTGTTTGTCATTCTTGAACTGGGAACCCCAGAACTAGACATAGTACTCCAGATTTGGTCTCATCAGGGCAGAGTAGAGGGAGAGGATGAGCTCGCTCAACCTGCTGGCCACATTGTTTTTTAACGGACCCTAGGAGACCATTGGCTTTCTTGGCCACATGGGCACATTGCTGGCTCATGGTCAACTTGTTGTCCACCAGGACTCCCAGGTCCCTCTCTGCAGAGTTGCTTTCCAGCAGGTCAATCCCTAACCTACATCACTGCATGGGGTTATTCCTCCCTAGGTGCAGGACCCTATGCTTGCCCTTGTTGAATTCCATTAGGTTCCTCTCCACCCAACTATCCGGCCTGTCCATTTGTCGTTGAATGGCAGCACAGGCTTCTGATGTGTCAGCCACTCCTCCCAGTTTTGTGTCATCAGCAAACATGCTGAGACTATACTCTGTCCCCTTATCCAGGCCATTCACAAATATATTGAATAAGGCCGGACCCAGTACTGATCCCTGTGGAACATCTCTAGTTATAGTCCTTCAACTAGACTCTGGGCCACTGATCACACGCCCTCTCTGTCTGTGGTCCCAGATGGTTTTGATTTTAGCTATGGAGAGTCAGGCAGCATAAGCCCAGCTTTTCAGAGGAAACTTCAAAAGCCCTAGCAGAAACAGGGAAGCTCCTTGTTGCACAGTTGCAGGGGTAGCAGCTCCTCCAGCTGGAATGACATCAATATGCAACCACTTTGAAATGCCTGGAATACTAATGTGGTAATTAACACTAATACTAATGTTGCAGTTTGCAAGTGAAGTCTAAGGTACTCGGAGTCATCTGGGGTTGCAGAAGTTTTGGTCATTGGGTTTTCACAAAGATTGGTGCATGGGTGTGGGGGTGTGTCTGTAACAAACCAATCAATTTATCAGTGTCGATTAATTATGTCCCTATGAAGTACAGACACTCAGCTAGACACTTTCCTTCCAACTGGAATGGAAAGATCAGAGAGGAGCTAAATTTTTTCGTCTTTTCATAAGCATTAAATTACCACTGGGGTTTCTTAAATTCCAAGGCCTTGTTTGCCCTTACAAAATATTTCTCTATTTCACATGTACAAGTAAAGAATTCCTGAAGGATGAAAGCTTCTGCCTGTGCTTGGGGCAAAAAGGAAAGGTTTTTTTGGGGGGGAAGGGGGACAGGATGAATAAAAGCTCAGCCCAGAGTTTTTAAGCACATAGGACTGAGTTCTCGGTATCACTGTCAACCGCAGAACGTTACAACAGGAAAGAAACAGCAACTCAGCAGGATAATGCAAACACATGCTGGGAAGTTAAGGGTGGCATTTAAGAGGAAGCTAATGCTTTGAGCTAATGGCAATTTTTCTGGAAATTCTTGGGAGATCGAACTGCATTCTGGGACATTGGATTCACAGGATTGCACAGCTTCTGCATTCTCCCTCACACACGTAAAAAAGCACCAGTGTATGTACTTTATAGTTGTGCTAAGAAGCGAAGCTTGCTGTAGGAAGAGCTCACCATTTTCTCTGCATTCCAGTGAAGCCAGTGTCGGAACACCACTAAAGTCCCAGCAGCTGCTTTTCCAGTAGGTGGTCAGATAGAAAAAAAGTGTTTTGGGAGAGTCTGCCCAAAAGACAGCAGAAGCAACATAGGGATTTTAACTGTCAAAGTTGTGCATTTGCTTCACTCATGCATGTGTGCATACTAATGGACTAATTTGATTATTTTTTAAAAGGCATGCTCATTGCTTGGTTGGTTTAGTAGTCAAGGATTTGAAAAACAGAGTTTTTCTACAGTAGGGATTAAATTATCTGCCTTTATGGCTTGTGTTTCTTTTTGTCCCCTTCTCCCTTTCTTCTTATTACCTGGCGCTCTACTCCCTCCTTTCTCAATATCCGATTTACTCGTTGTTTTAATCCCCCACCTTCTCAGCCCTGCTTTTGGTGCTGTTCTGCTCCCATCTTTCACCACCCTTTGTTTGTTACAAATAAGATGTAATCATAGTTACACACCTGCTGTTCTCATTTCACGATAACATCGAAACACTACTTTCCCAGCAATGTGAGACCAACCCCAGTCGAGCTTTTTGTTGGACTTTTTTTTTTTTTGCACATCTCTTTGAATATTTGGCATTAAGTGAAAAGTATTTTCTTGCTTTCACGTTACTGCTGTTTTGAACAAGCAAGGTTCCAATTTCTTTGAATATATGAGAACAAAAAATCTATTCTTTGGACACATCTTTACTATTTCACTGTATAATGACAATATTGACTCTTCTCTTCATACTATTAGATCATCTACCTCGAGGCCAGGGCAATAAAGATGCTTAATTTTTCTCACCTAACCTTGACATGTATTTTAAAATTGCATGTGTTGTGAAGAATGTCTCATAATAAAGCACATACGTCATAAACATCTCCCTTCATTTCACATTATTTAAAATGTATGTCCCTGCTCACACTGCTTTTACCTCTGTCTTCAGTAAGCTATTTCAAAGTTGCTTCCTCTAGTTAATTCCTAACCAATGGAAGTTAGTACTTGTCTTGCTTTTAGTTTTGTTTGCTCAGCATTGCCCTGATTTCTGCCTTGAACATACCCCATCACCACTCCCTTCAAACTGTCTGCACTGTTAACAGTGCCAGCTCTCTATTTGTTGCCTTTTTTTTAGCCTGTTTTTCCAACATTTTCTGTATGTTTGCTATTGCCATCTGCTTGCTGAGCATTTACATCTAACTTAAAAACCTGTCTGTGTTCACATGGGTTGTAGATGTAGAGCTCTTTTTGCTGGTTTGTTCATAAATTAATTTACTCCCAAAGAAAGAGGAAAAATCACCTAAAGTGATTCCTTCCTCTCAATCTCTATTTTTCAGGGTGGGAAATATAAATTAGTCTTATTTACAAATGTAGAATCAAGTATACTTTTTGTTCTAAGCAACTTTGCATATCTATTTATTAACTGACACAGAGAAATATATTTAGGAGCAAGAACTATAAAAGGTTTTCACAGTTCTTTTGCTTTGAATCGGGCCTTCACAGGATCAGCTGCAGTATCTGAGTTAGAAGTTAATCTGTCGCAGCTTCGGGATAATGTATAATGCAAAGATTACATGGCATGTTATTACTATTTGCAAACTCTTCAAATCAATTAAATAAATGAAGTCAATAAAACTACAACCCAAATAAAGCATTATCGCCACAGAAGCTTTTAGTCATGGTTATGTACACAGAACTCTAAAATAACACTACTTAGAATCTCTAATTTCATCCAATTGCCTTTGAATTTACATCAGTAAAACTCAAGCTAGAAATTCATTAATTCTCTTTGCAAAGAGACTTCTATAATATCTTGGCAAATATGAGTGTTTCTTATAATCATCTTATGAATTTAAATTATTTCTACTGTGTATTTGAATGGGAATAATTTCTATTGTGTAGAAACTGGTAAATGTACTAGAATATCACATGTCTTAGAAGATGTGGTATCTTCAATACCACATAGTAGAATTACCAGGTATCTTAGAATATGTGTAGTCTTCAATACTGAGAGTATTTTCTGTTATTATTGACAGATAATATAATATAATGCTAAAACTTTTATATGAAAAATTTGAATTCTGTATGATCACTTTCATAACATGTATGTACATCTTCATGTCCAGGTTTTTCAGTTTTTCCTTAATTTGACCCTTACTGAAAAGCTTAAATTTTTAGAGGTTTGTTTTTTTTTCTTTTTAAATAAAGATGAAAATTCAGGTGTCATCTGCTTGGGTCGCACCCAGGGAATGGGTAGTTTATTCCAAGAATCTGTAATGTGGAAATAATTCAGACTTCTGCAAAAACCTACACAAATTCATTCTTTTACACCATGTGTACATTGGCTATGAAACAAAATGGGGAAATTCTGAATTGTTATTTTTATTCTGACCATCTGTCAGCAACTTTCACCTTTTTTTTTTCCCTTTGACCCACCTAGCTGTCTGTATGCTTTAATGAAACTGAGCTACCCTGGGACACTGGGAGAACTGAAATGAAAGAAGAACATGAGGTAGTCAAGGCTTCTTGTTTAATGAACCTTGATTAACCTCCTACACATTCCTTCTCATTATGTTGATTTCAGTCTTAGAAGGGATTTTTAAAATATATTCAGAGATACTGCCTGCTGTGGAAAAGTTTGATTTGTGAGGAATGTGATGGTATGCCAGTTCTTTCAGCACAGAAAGAAAAATTAAGAATGCTTACCAATTAAGGCAATGTAATTCAACAAGCCAGAACCATCTTCAAAATAGCCATGCTAAGACTGAAACAGTATAACTGCAGCACAACTGCAATCCTAGTAAGGATTTGTGAGAATCGGTTCCCATAAAATAGCCTTACAATAAAATTTGTGGCTGAAGACCTTCACCAAGGAAAGTAACACCTGGGAGGAAAAGAACTGCCTCAGGTTTATGGTGTGACTAGGTAGCATAAAGCAGTAGAGACTAAATAAACCATTTTCAAAGTCACTACTGAGGAAAGAGATAACAGAGTCCTGCAAAAATACACTCTAATTGGTAGAACCTTAAAGTCAAAGTAGCTATGTTGAGTTATGGTAGCTGAGAATGTAGCCTTTTATCTTCAAAAAACTCCAACTCAAGGAGCTTTGAATCATGTAGGACTGAAGTAATATTATTTCCCCCAAGACAGTTTCTCAGTAAGGGAACATTGCTGCAGGGTGAATTTATTGATTGTATCTTTGATGCTACTGACCATAAGGAAACTGCACTGTATTTTCTCAGATTGTAAGCTGACCTTTAAGGATTTCAACTTCAGTGATCCTGCCTTGTGGAATGAAAGAGAAATTTGTTAATTTGCTCTTGACCTCAAGGGATAACTGTCATGATAGACATCACCCTCCTGAAATAGCTTAATATTTTTCTTGCTTTTGTTATTTCTAACAAGAGTACAAACTCTTTCCTGACTACATCTTGGCAGGAAGGATCTTCCCTTTTCTAACTTTAGCAGTCAGTCTAGATATAGTTTTAGATGTTCAGGCCTGGTATACTTGCATTTCTCTTTGTACAGAAACAATCCAGTTTGTGCAAATGTCTGGTATAAAACATAACTCTATTTTAATAACATTGCTGTAGGTGAAAGTGAATGCTGAGCATTACTAAAAGAAGGACTTAGTCTACACAGAGTGTGCGATGCTGTAGTAGCTGTGAGCAGATTAATAAAACCATGGGTATCCCGGACATTGGAATTCCACATGGAGCAGCAAAATTGAGGGAGCTGCAAACACTTGTGACATTATGCGACAGTTAAATCAGGATTCAGATCAAAATTTTGCAGACTAGCCACATGTCAGTTAAAGGTTTGAGTAAACAATCTTGCTCTTGTTTTTACTTTCTTGTTTCAGAAACAATTACTCTACATTAAAAGCTGGTCAACCCAACATCCTCAGATATGCCGTGTTCACTCTGTATTGGTTTTCTCACTGTTGACTGTTCAGAGAAAGCATCAGAGAAAGCAAATTAGGATCGTATATTTACTTACTATACTTAAAATTTTGTCAGCACATCTTATTCTTTCTCATCCTTGAAGGTATGCAACTGGATAGTAGCATTTGTGGGAGGAGGACACCAGTAGTACTGAAGCCATAATTGCCATATTGGTGAAGGGCAGTCAGAGGAGAAAGCAGAAAAAAAAAGAAGAGAAAGAAAAGAAGACCAGAAGGGAATAATTTATCTTGCAATATAGATTGTTTGTCCTAGCAGCAGACTTTATTAGCTTATTAAACTGACTAAATTTATCGGGTTTTTTTAAATATCTAATTAAGCCAGAAATTCTAGAGTATAGAGTAAGTCTTTTTCTTTTGAAACTCCCTGCCTTTACTTATTTTTGACCAAAGAAGCACCTAGAATTTTGAGGATACATTTATCTATGCATCATAGGTTGTTAGGCAAAAAGTAAATCCCTAGCTAGAACAATTTATTGCCTAAATAGATAACCAAAAAGCTGCTGTTATCTGTATTTCACTAGGATAAAAGTCAGGAAAGAGTATAATTCAGTGAATTGCCAAAGGTTATACAGTAAATTGTGACACGTAGAATTCAGCTCCAATCCATCTGTCTTCTGCTCCTGGGAAAGAGGTCAGCCTTCTCTGCCGACAGGGTGAATATCCAGTAGCGTTTCAGCTTAGACCTCTACGGTAAGACTGTACTAAATCAGTACGTCAGGACTCAAGCTCCTTTGACTTTGTCCAGTTCTGTGGGTACACCCTAACAGACAACGCAATGCACAGCCACTTGGTTATTCCTTTTCCGACCCACCCTAAACAGCAGTAAGGCAAATGTCATATGCAGAGCTGACCAAAATAAATTGCACAAAAGTGATGAAGCACAGGGAATTATTTAGTAATAGTGGAAAGTTCTAGTCAATACTGACCTTTACCCGAGTGGCAGCATTTCTAGGTGATGAATAATTGCAGGCATACACACAGTGCATATATATCTTTCTGAATCTTTGACTTTCTGTGTGGTTTTTGTCTATTTAGCCAATATTTATTCTTCCTCTACTGTATTTGTCTATTAAAGGATATCAAAGGATATCAATAGTCTAACTTTTTTTTTTTCAAAGCTTTACCTGTTTTATTAGCAATTTCAAGACATCTTTTATCTAAGGTAAATGTTAATGTATGACCTTCTGCAATGGCAGTTTTACATCCTGAGGTGACAGACAGTTTTTAAAGTATACCTGGTACTTTTCATTTCTCAGTCATAAGCACACTTCAAAACCAGTGAAAACACACTATGCTGAGCTTTGATGACATTACTCGAAGAATATAACTCAGAGATGACTAAGGGCAGCGGAACAGAACCATTTTTGAATTACATTAAAGTTTACTGAACGTTTTGGCCACAAGTCCAAATAAATCACATTACATATTTGTACCAGCTGCATGTGTTTAATGCCGCAATTTTTATCTCATGAACTAAAGACACTCCCAAAAGTACTCTTGAACTAGTGGAAAACTCTGATAGAAAGATGTCTAATTCTGTTAAATTAACAGGGAACGCCCCATGTTTAAAATCCATGCTTTTATTTGAGAGGAAGATTTTCTATAGAAATAGCTAGTTATTTTTCTTGCATTCTAAAACTGGAAATTATACAGAAAAGCAGTGTTTATTTTCTTACTCTGTGAGTGTACTGGTAGGTTGTGCATAACTGGAAAATTCAGTGAAAGGGTGACATCCAGTAGTGTTTTCTTGGTCCTGCCTTCCAGAGGGGAGACTGGGAATCTTTTCATAGTTCCCCTCTGCTCAGCAGGTCCAGGCTGCTTTCTGTGACCCAAGGCTGTAGAGGCAGGAGGAAGGACCAAATGATATCTTTAGATTCTGTATGTAAAGGGCTGTCAAAAAATCCACCAATTTAGACATAAAGGCGATTTAATTGGTAATATGGTTGAAATAGTAGTCAATCAATCTATGTAGTTGGGTTTGGGTTTGGTTGTTTTTGTTCATCCACAGAAGATGTATATCCTGGAACAAGAAATCCTATATGGCAAAAATATAGGGAAAATATGATTCTTTTTCTTTACTTTCAGATGAGCCTCTTTTCAACAAGATTATTATAAATTATAAAGGTATCTGTCACTGTCCTTTTATTTTGAGTCTTTGGTACAGTGGTCATTAGAATATAATAATTTTACTACTGATTTTTTAAATAAGATTTATAAATTTATTAATAAGATTACTCTTGTGTAAAAATGATCTTTGGAACTTATGAGAAATGCCAAAGAAGGCTTTAGTCTTGTACTATTGCACATGTATAACACCAATGCATTAATAATGCAGGCACAACTCAATTTTTAAAAGGTGCTATATATATTATTATTCTTAAGATCTCCATTTCATACTACAAACCCTTTTTATGTAAGTAGTCTACATTCAATGAAGTCAAAGGAACTGCTTTTATAAGTAATGTGATACTATTAGCCCTTTTCAATTTTAACAGCAGCCCTCTTTTAGAAAAGACTCTTTGTAAAAACAATTAAAAGCATTCTTGTATTAGCAATATAGTATTGTTTGAATTGTATACTGCTTCAGCTATTTTCCAGAGAAGAATAATAGCCTATCCAGAGCTGGAAGTACTATATAGAACAAAAATAAAAGCAACTCATGTTAGAAGTTAGTAGTTTTCTATTTAACCAGTAACAGCTTTGTTTTAATTACCATCCCAGCAAAAAGTAATAAATGATTTTGGAAACTCAAAAACAATAATTGATTTCGCTGCTTAAAGAAGGGCCAACTTTGTAGTTATCTTGCTCTAATTTAGAAACACATTTGGGCTACATTTTTTCCCAGTGTTAGTTCCAAACCATTTGGTATTCATCCTAAAAATGACAATTTTCAAAAAGTGTCTTAAGTTATGGTCCAGTCCTGCTCATGTTAAATTCAATATAAAGTTATCACCATTTTCCATTAAGTGATTGTTATCACACCAAGTTTGACAGATTGTACTTTCCATCACACTCAGTCATGTCATTTTGGGAACCAATGAATATAACTTACCAACTTCTTGAAGGATGCACTGAAACATCTCAGAAAAGATATAGAAGCATTAATAAGAAGAATTGAGAGATCTCCTTCCCAGCAGGGTGTTAAGCAGTGTTCACTTTCTCTTCTAAGTGAAGGTGACATGGTGATTTGCTTGAGGAATGAACTGAGAAATGGTCTTCACTGCCCTGGATCGTTGGTTGCTGGTGACCCTGGCTAAAGCATTTACCCTGCTCTGTAGCATCTTGTCCTGTGCCACCTTCCTCTAAAACTGTTCCAGAATTTACCCACTTTTCAGAACTGACCCACCTGATTTCCTAAGGACATAAACATTAAATAGATAATTCACAATGTACATTTCCTTGAACTCAATAGACTGAACTAACTATAATAGATAATGGTGGCACACAGGCTTCAACTGGGAACCAGAACAATCCTAGGAGCAACCTTCAAAGGCACTAAGTCGTAACAGTGAGAGAGAAAAAAATTTTTCTTAAAGTTTTAAACATGCAGTAAAGTGATTGAATAAAGAAAAATGTGTCACGGTTAGGACACGGAAAGTGCATGCATTAAAATTACACTAAATGTGTGCTACTGATAAATTTGCTGCTTCACGATGAAAACCAAACTGAATGTAAAATGAAAGTCATTGCAGTAAAAGTAAAGAAAAATGGAGATCATTAAAATCATAATTAAACAGAAAGGCTTTTCTCTAATTTTCATCTTGCTGGGAGCTTTTTGGAATATTAACATAAAGTGACCACTGCATGAATGTTAGAGAAGAATAACAGACTGGCCAATGAAATGAGGTGAAATGATGCTTGCCCGGTAGTTTGCATCCAAGCTAGCTATTCTGGCTGTTTGCCCAAACTGAGCCTTGTCTCATTTCAGCAGTATTCTTCCTCCAGTGTTTTCTGGACATCTGTTAGCCTTACTGATGAAACTGACAAACTGCCAATATGGCTATTCACACTTGCTGAGATACTACTCACATGCTTCTTTTGTGATCTTTCTAATAATTGTCCTCATTCTTTATAACATCTTCCTCTGCAGGATTTTTGCCTCGAATTCCAAAAACTTCATGAACTATCTGGACGGGATTCACATCATCCTACTTAAAGTAGCCTCTGCATAGACATCTGTAGATTAGGTTTTCATTCAAAGTTGGTTTTGATGATATGAGAAGAATAGAAATTTTTAATACACAGTTACTCAGATCTCAGCACCTTTTAAGTGCTATTATTGACCAGAGAGTAACCAGCACAGATACAGATGTCCTCCCTGTAGAAGTCTCAAACCAGGATACTTTAGGCAGGTGAGCTCCTACCTGCATGTCTTACTGCATTCTTTCTATGGATTATGCTTGAGTAGTGACCACTGACTACCAATTAATTACCGTATTACTACCAAATCCTATGCTTGGATTAGTCTGATTTTCATCTCCATGACCATCACTGTGATGATGTTGATCTTTCTCTTTTAATTCCAAGCAGTACAAAGAGGGCTTTGAATATCTGCAGGACGCACATGCTTCCCTGTAATCTGGATCTCAGAGCAGATGTAAGCACCCTTCACATTTAAGACTATTTTCTTGCCTTCTTTATTAGCCTCCTGATTGCCTTTTCTGAGAAAGTTATACAATTTAATATTAATGCTGTGACACATGTGAATCATTCGACAAGTTTTTAATCAGCCAAATGTCATTTACAGCAAAATGTTGGCCATGTAATAAAGCCTCCAGTTCCCCCTACTTAATCCTTACATTACCTAATACGTTTGGTGGTCCAACCCACCATTCTTGGTTTTGTGTCTTCTCTGACCTTATGGTAAACACTTCTTTTCATGCCAAGATATTAAACTTTTGTTGAGGGTGGAATCGTTCATACTGCTCTGGTGGGGTTTGTGAACTTGTCTCAATAAATCAGTATATTGGTGTGAGAGAGATGCAGTTCCTACTTGTGCCGTAGGGTTTATAGAACACATTAGTCCATGGTCAAGGCAGCTGACATTCTGCTGGCAGCACCATCTGCTCACTCACATATTTATCTCCATGTCACATCTGTCCCTAAGCCTTGACCTTTGATCGGTAGAACTGACAAAAAAAGCCACCTGAGCTCCTGACCCCTTCACCTCCCCATTCCCAGAGCCTTGCAGTACCTTTTAAACTGTGTAAACTCATTCCCAGCAGTGTTATTAACATCCACATGGACCATAAGCATGGGGCAGTGTTCAGAGGGTTGGAGGAGTCTTGGCAACATTTCAGTAACACCAAGGCTTTGGGTTGCTCAGAGGCAGCATGCCTCCCAGAATGTCAAGTCTTGTCAACAGATGGGTCCCACTGTCACTCTCATCACCACTGTCATTGACAAATTTTATAATCTTCTCACAAAAGTGGTGTTACTTGGTGTTTTTCATGCAACCTAATCCTTCAAATTCTTAACTTCCTGAGAATTTCACATTCTTCTCTTCTAGCCTCTCCCCTCTCTGCTACTGTCGCTCTTGTAAAATTATGACTTTTATATTTACAGCGAAAAGCTCAAAAATGTAAGTCCTGACTGGCAAGAAACCAGAATGCAAATTAAAATGAAAGAAAACAAACCCACATATTATTTTTTCTTTAGAGAAGCCTATGAGTTTTCAAGCATACACAAGCTTGGTAATTCCAGGGATTATTTTTGCAACCACAATTAAAAGTAGAGTAGAATTAAAAAAATATAAACTCATCTATCCTAAGGGGTAAGCAGTTGAAGAGAAGACAAATGTCTTTAGTAATAGCCTTCTGCCTTAGATAAACCTCTGACTGCATTCTTGAAATACTTCCTGAAATATACTTTTGTAAACAGTACAAGTTTATGGTGGAATAAATATATACACACTGAGTAAAATACCACAAAGTCACACTTCTGAAGCATTTCAAGCAACACCCAGTACAATATAAAATCATTCCTTTTGGGACATAATGATTAACTGCCGTAAGGATGCATCATTTCTTTTCCTTAAATTTATAAGAAAGCAGGTGGGTAAAAGAAAATTTTAGGGAAAATCTCTGAAATGAAGCCAAAAAAGTATAAACATTCTATGGTGCAAAGACTGACCCAATAGGGAAAAAAAATTGCTCATCATTATAAATATTTACCATTTTTGCTATTCTTTAGATCTTTTATGGGAGAAATGGAATCATTTTGAAGAAAACTAAATAAGGAAGACAATCAGCCACAATCTAGCCTTTAGAAGATTTCTCATAGTTTGTTTATTGAGCCACCTGGGAGGAAAGAATAAAACAAGAATATTGGACAAAGGAAACAAATCCATGAAACACAAAATTCTCATAATGCATGTAGTGAGGAATGTGATAATATTGCTAGATAAACTTTATAAAAATAATGGTGGTGTTATTCTAAAAAAAAAAATGTAAACCACCCAAAATCTATAGTACGCCCAAAAAGGCAAGACTTTTGGTACAAAATAGTCAGTGATCAGGAAAAGATAAAAGCTTTGTAAAGTTGACATATCAACAAGGTGTGCAATTTTGAGAGTGAAGAAGATGTAACTGTGTTTAGTAATTGGAATTTTAAGAAACATCTAGTAGCTAATAATTTAATTTCCTCTTAAATAAGTGGGGGAGAAACATCACTGTCCATCTCAGGCAAAATTCCCAGTGAAAAAGTAGGGGTACACAGGTCATAAATGAGCAAAGACAAAATCCCTAGAGAAACAAGGAAGCCCATAAAAATGCTTTTTGAAAGAGTGGATTTCCCACGACAGAGTTCTGGCTGCTGGGGCCAAGGCAGAACACAGCAGAGGGAGGCTCAGCCAACAGAAGTATATCCAGGATGTTTAAAGGAGAAGTCAGAACTGTTTTTTGTCAAAAAGAAAGAATTAGAGAAAGCACCTAATCAAGAGTAAGCACTTTACATAACCTAGGGTCTGTTTTCAAAGTCAACAATGATGGGCAGGTTGTATTTTTTAATCTCAAATACGGCAGTACTACTATTAAATTTAAAATGGATTTAAGGGCAGAGGTGACTGCGATTTGTAAAGAGATTTTACAAGAGATGATCCCTGGAACCAGATGGAGCAGTTGCGGATGGTGCTCAATAGCCCTGGGGATGTATAAGTTGCCTTGTTTAGCACAATGTCTACCTTAGCAACACAGGGAAGGCGTGGGCTTTTGACGAACTTAACATTAATAGGATTCCAAACACTAAAATGCCTAACAAAATCACACATTGAGAATGAGATTAAAGCAATTGGAAGAAGCTTAGCCTAAATTTGGCAACAATGGCAATCAGTGTAGAATTTAGTGAAACAAGAGATTTTACTTCATGCCCTTTTGCTTACCATTTTTGCTATTCCTTCTGTTTGTATGGCAAGAAGACTAAAGAACATGGTAAAAAACAAAGTAGCAGTCATCATCAAATCAACAGTGTGGTGTGTCCTTACAGCGCTGATGTTAGTCATCACTTAGCTAAGCTGTTTTTAAACAACATTAACATGCATTAAGAGTAATATGATGTTAAGAACTAAGTGCAGTATTCCAAGAAGTCCAGCCTAAGAACTGCTTCAAACAAAGGCTTCCCAACACTGCACAAGCTTTTTTTTCTTTTTTTTATTCCTATGACACAATAGAAAGAGATTTCATGGACTGTTGCTATTGAATTTGCAGAAATGGTGGTGAATGATTTAGTAAATTTTTTTTTTATTTTTTTCTGCTATTTCTCAAAATATCTGGGTGATATAGTAGATGAAGATAAAATTGAAGATTTTCAAGACGTATTTACTAATATTTTTTTTCACTCTTTACCTCATTAAAATAATTCTTGCCCTCTAAGTCATGGGGTTTTTTATATTTTTCTTCCCACAATGGCTTATCAA
Organism: Thinocorus orbignyianus; assembly: GCA_013400375.1. Lineage (NCBI taxonomy): Eukaryota > Metazoa > Chordata > Aves > Ciconiiformes > Thinocoridae > Thinocorus > Thinocorus orbignyianus. Next base: position 774,291 of record VXBW01007018.1, read on the forward strand.
AATATCTTTTTTCAAACCATGAATCTGTTCATTTAAGAGAAAGCTAAGTATTCTCCTACAATCTGTAAATTTACTAGGATAATGGTAGCAGCCTGTCAGAGACCTGAAGAAGCTTTCTTTGTCATTCTTTACAGTGTGCTGGCTCCATGGCAGTGGGACATCTATTGAATTTTCTGGCAAAGTAATTACACCTGAAGCCTCCAAATAGCCAAGATACACAGTGAAGAGATGTGCAGGGGGACCAGAATTCACATCTGGCATCCTTTTATTTCTGGCAACAAACTTTTGATAAGCCACACTTGCTGATCTTTCTCCTCTTCTTCACAAGCCCTTAAGAAATTCCATAAGTTTTATTTTCTGTGGTTGTGGGTTCATTTAAAGGTGACTCTTCTTCTCACTTCTGAGTCATGATGAACTATTTAAGGAGAAAGAGAAACATTTACTTGATCTGTAAGTATTTCTATATTGCCATGTTCAAGATTATTGTAACATATGCTTCACAATGCCTGAAAATGGATTTCTTTCAATTGAAATGCAGCAAGTCATGCATTTAGACTTGTCTTTTGGATATAAAGGAAACCTATTGATTTCAGAAGTCTAAGCTTCAGAATATTTCACAGTAAGTTTTGCTAAAGCCTCACTATAAACTGCTAAAAACTGGTGCAGCACCTCTTTCTTTCATCTGAAGCTAACTGGTTCATTAGGCAAAACTGGAAACTGACGACTATGCAGAAATGCTTCGCCTGCATCACAGTTTCCCCATAGTTAGGACAGCTGAGGAATTGACTTAAGCATAAAATCCCCAGGTCTCTTCTTGCATGCAAATTGCCTCTTATTTTTAATGTTTGACTCTCGCTTCTCTGTCTGTAGCCAGACTTCTACAGAAAGAGAAAAACTTTTGCCTGAGACATAATGCCAGAAGAACTGAGCATGTAAGACTATGGATTTCAACTGTAACGAGTCTCCTGGTGGGCTCAAATCCTGTTTTTAGGAGGAACATTATTTTTGTTCTACTGTCACCCAGTGCAGATTCTGCTTTGACAGCTCAGGACCTATTTACTGTAGGCGCTCTCATAGTGTGTAAAGGCAGAGTTCACTCATTTAAAGTCACTGCTGAAACAATACAAGGGAAATCATGCTTGTGCTTTCCTCCTTGGAGGCTCCCTTCCTCTGCCCAGCTCAAGAGCTACAGCTTCTTTGCATGCAGTGCCAGGGCTGACCCTTTCTAGCTCCTTACTCAGCTTTTATTATGATCCAACACAGTCCCTCTCTTTTTATCAGCAGTGTTTGATAGTAATGAAACTCACACAGCTACCCCTCCGACACTAGGTGATATATGTGTGACCATCTGAAACGGTGTAGACCACAAACCCAGGGATGAGACCATGTGCAGTGAAAGGTTTGCTTAGGACAGATCAGTGTGAATTTCCCTGAGTGCATGGTAACTCAAGGGAAAAAAAAGGAAGGGCAGAGACAGAAACACACCACCACAGTGGTGCAGCAGTGAAGGCTACTGGAGATCAGAGGTGTGCTCCCACACGGGTCCAAAGTCCACATCTCAAAGCTTTGCTTAAATACCTTCCATATTGGAGGAGCTGAGCTACCTGCATAGTGCCAGCAGTTGACACAAAGCCCTGTCAGAGCAGCAGGCAGTGTCAAGTCGAGGTGTTTCTACAAGTTTCCTGCAAACCAAAGTTCAGTGAAAGTAGGTCTGTGTGGGTTCCAGCACAACGGCCTTTGTGCCAATCTACTTTGCATCTTGTCCACCCTTCCCACCCTTACCTAGTTGCCTCAGAAAGGCAGTGTACTGAAGGTGCAAGGTGATCCTCTCCCCCATTACTGTGGAACAGGACTCTGCTTCAACAGAAGGGGCATCTCCCCCTGACCGACATAGCTCTCTGTGCCACATTTGCTCCTTTGTCAAGCCTCTGCTCATGCAATCAATTAAACTACTTCTTTCCCAGCTTGGACCAGTGGGTACCTCTGTGCTGAAACTTTCTTTCCTGCTCGCCCTACGGTTCTGCGGTGGGAAGAGAGGCCTTTCCACAGCATTTTCACTGACGGCTCTCCTTTATTTCCACTCCCCCTCACATCTGTGGCACCAGCAGAGTCAGCTGGGTGCCAGGCATCCTCTACCACAACCACAGCAACCTGAACCGCTCAGCTCTCCAGAGCCCTTGGTGGTCTCCTTGGAAGCTCATATCCTGCCAAGACCAAGGAGGACTGACAATTTCGGTAGCTGTAGCTCCCCAAACCAATGACCCATGGCATACAAAAGAGGCAACACAGATGGGCCACTGCCATTGTCAATTTAATATTTAATAATTTGTTGAATGTTAACATTGACATGGTAAACTATCACAAGTCCCAATTCATTCAGTTTTGCAAACTAAGCAACCAGTATGAATTCTCTAGAAACACGGCTGATCAAATCCAATTTCTCAAGGCTTGTGAGGTAACTAATGTCTGACAAAATAAAAATATATTGAGAAGCTGCAGGTTTCATTTTCTGCTGGCTTTGAATTCCCAGGGCCAGTGTAAGAAGGATGTAATCACAATCCTGCAGAGAATAAAAGAACTTATAAGCGTGAGCTTCAAAAGAGTATTTTTCAGTTTCTTTGTAATTTGACAGGCCCGTCATGTAATTGAAATTATTTGCGCCATGTGGATTTTCACATACAATTTTCTTGATAGTTAAGATGTCACTATTTGCCTCACTGTTGTTTCACAAGTAATTAGTAAGAGAGGATGTGGAATCCCCATTCTTGATTATCTCCAAACGATGAAAGGGCAAGGCCCTGAGCAACCTATCATCTATGAATGATGGCATGCAATAAACTATACTAGAGATTTTGAGGTTAGTTGAGACAAGAGAATAAGTTTCCTAGACAAAGTCTGACAACAGATACCAAAACCACTGACTACATTATTTGACTTACAGTTTGCCAATAACTAGATATATAATTTTTAAAAACAGGAAGATTTTTTTCAGTCAAAGTTGAATTTCAGGGAGAGCATCCCAAACAGAACTGTTCACTGAACTGAATTACAATGCTCTATGTGAGTTTTCTCCTGTGTGATTCTCAGATGATGTTGGGTAAATATTAATTTTTTACAGAAATTTAATGAAATAAAAGGATTAATTCTTTGCTATTATTTCCAAATATTTTATAAAGGTTCTTATGAAAGTTAAAAAATTGCCTATGAAATAAACATGGGATCATTTTAGGATTTTATTAAAGCATTGAGCAATCTCCATTAGAGATTGGGGAAAAAAATTATAATCTAAGCTGTGTCAGCTTTGTGTTTCTTGATATTATTCAGGCACAGAAGTTTGTATTTTTCTTGCTAGAAATCTCAGTAGACTCCTGGGATTCATCCACTCTCCTCTTTTGGAGATGAATTTGGATCAGTTTTGATGTATTTAGCTAACCTGAACATAATTTATTGACTTAACAGCATTTATCAAGCTGAAAATATGAGTGATAACTATCAGTTTAATATGCTTCTGTGAGCTTGCTACAATTCCCTGTGGAAAGCATGGCTGTTGGTTAAAAATACAGTAAGGTTTTGTATTCTCCAAAACTATATTATGTCCATAATAATTTAAATGAGATACAGCTGCAGATATACTTTATATCTAAAAACTAATACTACTTTATTTGACATGGAACCCTTTATTGAAATCAGTTCTAAATACATGAATGTATATATATTATCTTAATTGATTTATTTTTTATTGGAAATGTATCATAAATGTAACTCTTTATAGCAATGAAATGTGAAACTTGCTTTGAGTGTGTCATGTACAACTAAGATTAATAAACGAGAGAAGTTCTTACACTGAACGTACAAATAAAGCAATGTGATCCATCATAAAGCAAAACAAAACAAAATTGAAGTTCAGGCAAAAAGATGAGACAAATTAATAGAATCTTAAGAAAAATGTAAAAATACAGAGTTCGTTCACTAGTGCATCATTACAGTGTCAAGCTACTCTATACCCTTGGTAACTCAGCCATTCATGAAGCACCTTTAGTCAAATAAATGTGTGTCCTTTGTGACAAGAGATTCTTCACAAAGCAAGAAAAATGCATATGGATCTTCTTTGTCTTCAGTATGATTCAATAAACACCAAGCAAAAAGAACAGTTGTCCCTAAGTGCTCTGAGAGAACCATTAGCATCCACCAGCTTGTGTTTTTCTTGTATATTCCTGTTTTATGAGTTATGGTCTAATGATTTTGGCTTGCAGGTATGTTCACTGAAAGCCTGAAATATTTATATTCCAAGCAAGTATTGCAGCACATCTCATAAAAGAAATTTAAATGATTATTTTGAACATTTGCAGTACTGGAAATTGGATGTCTGCAAAGGAACAAATACGTAAGACGATTAGTTTCTTTTTGTGCCACCTATGCTTTTCTGTCCCCAATCTGCCTCCTCTACCTTTCACTTAAATAAAAATAACAAGGTGGAAATTACATCTTATCATTCTGCATCTACTAATAACGATACAGTCTGAACCATTTAAACCAGGCAATGTTTTCTAAATAAAATTATAAAAATACGAAAAATATGAAACGTCCGCAAACCCAGAGTTCCTGTCAAACACTGATGATTTTGAGCTTACTAGACATGATTGTGACAAAGGCAAACAAGCTCTATTTGGTGTACAAATACATTTGCACACAAATATATAAGGATATTTGTGTGCAGCATATTTGCCTTTCTCTCCTGAAAAACGACAAACCACTACTTCCAGAGCTGATCTTCCTTTGAGAAGAATCAGACCTCCTCAGTGGAGCTTATTACTAAGTCACATGAATAAATCACCATCACAGGTGAGGAACCGGGTTCAGCAAGCATTCATAAATTCTTTAGTTTCTGTGCCACATGGCACTCTACGCAGTAAATGCTTATAGCAAGGCACACATTAAATATTAATCTATGCTCCTGCCTGCACCTTGAGTGCAAGCAGGGAGGCTATTAAGCACATTCTGAAAGGGGATGGAGCAATTCGCTTCTGCTGAACCGCATCCCCTTCCGATCTGCAGGAGTCTTGCACTTTGGCTCTATTTCAAAGCTTACGTTCTCAGTGTTCTCACCGGTGACTTCTTTATCCTTACAGGTGTCGCACTGCCATCGGTGGGCTAACAGCCAGTGTTTTGGCTCAAGGCCTTCCTCAAGGAGGCTGGCGTATATCCAGACAATGACAATGTAACACCTGTAATAAGAAAACAGAAGTACGGAAGGGTTGGGGTTTTTTGGGTTTTTTGTTGTGTTTTTTTTTTTTTTTTTTTTCCTGTAAAGAGCTTTCAGTGTATTACATTTTTTATGAAACAGAATCTTTTGAGTGCATTCTAGCTTTAGATGCACAAAAGCCAGGTTGCACAGAAGCACAAGCCACAAAACCTCAAACCAAAATACTGTTCAACATGTATCAAATTTTCTTGATTTCATACGATTCACATTGTCCAGTCCTTGCCTCTTTCAATTCAATGCTAAAGAAAACATTTATTTATTATGGAAGGAAAAAAATAGATGGCTATTTTAAATTATATCATATAGAATACTTCAACTATTTATTATGTCACCTTACCTATCCACAGCGATAGATCATTCTTGTCTGGATTTACTGGACCATAATGGCAAATCTTATTGAAATAGTCCAACTTTCACAGAAATTTAACTATATAGCTTTTTCTAAACATTATTCAGTTATGTAAGAGAAAAAACAAACCCAAAATTTTAAGCAGTTTTTCTAATAAAAAAGCAATACCAGGAAATATTGGGGTTTATGTTCAAGTCAACAAAATCTAAATGTTTATTAGGTAAATCAAGAGTAAGTCAAAGGCACATCCCCAAACTATAGATACTGCATCTGAGAATGACAACACATCTAAGGCAATTTGAAACAGTTGGATGTTTGTACTAAGACAGATATTTATCTTTATTAAAAATAAAAGATTTAAATCATGGGATACGGCACTATAAAATAGAAAAAACTCCAATCTGGTGTATACATAGACTTCAGCATGATTTTCAGTCATGAAAATCTTGACTTGCGGGATCAGGCCACTGACATAGATCCAGTAACATCTTGTTTATTTTAAGTTAATATTACAAAGGGAGAACAAATCTTCACTGTGAACTACTCCATTAAAACTGAGAAAGAGATGGCAAGTTCTTGAGTTTGATTCTTTACTTGAAGGACTGCTTTTCACTGTAAAGAACTGAAATGCCATAGAAATTTATTTTCAGATTATTTTGATCACTTTCTAAAGAAAACAACATGCTGCAGTAAACAGAGGATGACTTTATATACAATGAAATGTAGATGTAGCAAAGATACTTGGTATGACACTGATTTTTCTTAGATGACTCTATGTCTTCAACTTAAGAAAAACAAAACTACAAATTCTGTATGGAGGAGATAATGTAGCAAGATTTTGATGTAGGATAGTTTATTACCTAAACAGTATGTACAATTTCTAAACATGAAAATAATGAGTAAAAGAAATCAGACTCTATTTACATTTACATTTTTTTACAAATTCTTTTTTACAAGAAGTGTATTTTTTTTCTCTAAATAACAGGACAAACACATAAGACCACTCTTTTTGTATTACATACATAAATAAATATTGACTTTAAATGAGTGTTATAGGAACATAATTTCTACAGCCAATTTGGGTAACAGAGAATCAGTTCTGCCACCTCTACTACAATACAATTAAGTAAAAAGAAAAAATTTTACATATAGAGCTCTGTTAATTACTTTGTAAATTGTACCTTACTAATATATTCAGTGGAGGTAATACACTCGTTACATTTCATGCCCACAACTGAACAATGAGTTTTGGCATGCAAAACCATATATAATCATCAACATCTGTAGGTATTAATTTACATTTTTTAAATAAAGGGTTTTCTTAATTATTTAAAACTACATGCAAGAGCTTATTAGCATCATATTCCTGGTTACAATGCACAAGTTTGCATAACATTATTTTTAGTAACTGATGTTCACAGGTACTGATCAAAAGGGTAGGAATATACTTGGCACATAGTATAAGAAAATGAATTAATAAATAAGTCAATATCACAACTACATTTACATATACACAAGACAAAAATATTTTTTTTATGGCATTGTACACAGAATTTAGAACTGTCTGGGCCCCATACTTTTTTCTATAAGGCCCTGATTTAAGACTAGTCAAGCGAATTTTGACATCCATGCTTTATTTGAGACATCCCTAAAACTCATTCTTTGCTGCAAAGGTTTACTTCTATCCCACTGACTTCTTTTTTACACATGGAAGTTTTCTCTTCTGCGTACCTTCCTGAATCAGGGTCTGCTTATCTGAAACTCTCCCTGACTCCAGTTCGGGGCATGGAGATGAAAGTATTGTGGAACATACTGACTCAGAATTTAGGTTTCTATACAGTTCTGCTAATGCCAACGGTAAAATTCCTGTTCATGTTAGCCATGAGTATTTCTTTGATTTTGTGTTGTGACCACACCAAACATCAATGTCAATGTTGGCATTGCCACATCATGTCTTCAGACATTTCTGAAGCCACTAAGTTGAAGATATTCAGCGTTTCAGAAGTCAGACCTCTTATTCATTGTCTATGTGCTATATATTCTTAATCAATATTCAAGGTGATACACACGGTAGTACATCACAAGCTCTGTCTTTTTTGAATGTTTTCTTCTCTATAAACAACTCAAATGTGGTCATAAAGATATAACAAGAACAAACCACTTTCTCCTTAAACAAAAATCACCGATGAACGGGAAAAAAAATCCACTTCACAAAGCAGTTAGCAAAAATGGCATAACCTTACAATTCTTCTTTAAGAAATAAACAAAACACATCCTGAATTCAACTGACAAATCCATCAGAATCGTACATAGCAAATAATACATTAGTGTAAAGGTGCAGAATATCTAAAAACTTCCCAATACCTATATTAAGTTTGTATTACACAACATCATTAGAGAAAATAAACCTTTAACTAGTGAATCAAGTAGTGAATTACAACTTGCTGAATTAAATGCTTAATGTGACTTAGGCTGATAAAGTAGGACAATACCCTGTACAATTCAGCAAACAAGGCTTTATGAATTAGGCACTAATAATTTTAAATCTGTAATTCTAAATCCAAAGAATAATCAGGAAATCACACATAGTTTGGAATTGAACATCTGTGCATGAACTTTATTGATCTTGTGTTTTTCATTTTTGATTTGGAGTGTGACTTGAAAGGTCAGTGGATAAGTTGATTTCTAGAAGGAAAAACTAATTTACATCTTAGTGGACTCCATATAATACACTTGTTCAATAAAATTCCACTTTATTAACTTTTTTATTTTATTTCATTTCCAGAATCTACTTCACAAGGGAAAACCCCTCCATATCCTTTAAAAGTACGTTGCTACTTTCAGAAGTTGAATGCTTCAATGAGACTGGCATCAGCAACCAGTAACAATTTTGATTCATCTTGGAAGAATGAGGGTTCCCCTCAGGAACCAAGACTGAGGGTATGATTGCTCAGGGCTGCTAACTTCCAGTTTATCTCCAAGACAGATTTGGCATCATTGTAATAAAGACTGACAGCCATGTTCTATGCTTTACCCTGTCACTATGAATGAAAAATAATTCCTTTAACATTAATCAAGTCACTACAGATTTGCTCCAGCATAACTAGAATAGACTGTGATGGAAGGGTTTGGGCAGAGGGTTTCAAATAAGCTTGAGGTAATTACTTTCCCTGATCCCACTGACTCCTGCTCTCAGCAAACGCCACAGAGACCACTTCTAGCCTTATCAATGCCCTGTGCAATCTACACGTTGAAGCAGTGCTGCACACTGTTCTGATTCAAATAATGTTTTCTTTGTAAAAACTTGTACACACAGAACACTTCCATCCTCGCAGAAGTCTGTGAGACTTTGACCTTCCATCAAAATTGAAAATCAACCTTTATACTACAGACTGTGTGAGGAAGAGTTAATCTGTTAATTTGCCAATGTATTTTGGAAAACAGGAGATGATAGAATCGTAGAGGACGGAATTAAAAACATCATAGCTCTTATTATTTTAAAAACTGCTGTTAAAGGCCTAAACTATGTAGCACAGAAATTTTCTGTAAAAGTTCTTGGTCACTGAGTGCGTATCAAAAAGACAACAAGCAAAGTAGAGAGAGAATGGAAAAAAAAGAGCCCTTTAAAATTGAAGGCAGAAATGTAGGAGAGCTGGAATGAGTGAGTGATCAGAAATTGTTTCCTTTGTGCCCTGTTAGTATTGACCAACATGAAACAAAAAGCCATAAACTTCATTATAGACACACTTGTATTTGAATATTTTGTGAATGCTCTACCATGATAAACTTAACTCTGATTCTCAACTTCAGTATGTATTTCTTTTCTCTGTATTTGTTTTCAACAAAACAGTTTGTCATCAAGTGAAGGAAATTACCACTAATGTCTGAGCTCCTCACACTGAATATCTCAGGCAAATAGGAAGAACGGAGGAGTCTGTAGCATCTGCTGGTAGAAAAACGTGGCCACCTTGACAAGTTTGACTACTAAGCCTTGGAGCTCTATCAGCCTCATCATATGATGGGGCTCAGGGAGCAATGGAGACTGTGCCAAAGAATGCAGGAGCACTTCGAACATCTTGAACATGAGAAGCTGATTACAAGTATTTGTACGGACGTTTATTGGCAGATACTTTCCACCCTCTCAGTAATAAATCCAAGCAGTTTCTGTTTACTATCGAAGGACGTCTCTCTGTGTGGCAAATTATTCTAGACAGTTTATATTGCACAATAAGGCAATATGAATTCCCTTACGGTTATAAAGGGCACCCTTCTGTCTAAATTTGAAAAATGCATTCAAATAAACTATAAGCCAATGTTTTCCAGATGCCAGAATATTGTCACATAATTCTTTCTGTAAGCAGAATAGCACAGAGCCAATACATCCATCCTTCTGTTCAAAAGGTCCATGGGGAAAAGAGATGCATGCATCAAAAGCCAAAGCCAAAGAGTAGCTCTATGGCTACTTGAACAATAAACGTGCCTCAGAATTCCAATTTTTAAAATATGTGTGTTAACTACTCAGATTTTTAACTAGAAAATATTTTTTCTTTTCAAGATATTACTATATCTTGCAATATTATACACCAAAAAATTATAAATTGGATTTTAAAATTCATTCTTCGAGGCTCTAACAATTACTTGTATTAATTACTGTAGATTTTCAAGAATTCTACCAATTGCCACTTGTTTCTTTACAATGCTACATCTACCCTGGATATTTTGAGGCTATTAACTATGCTAACAGAAGATCTACATGCTAAAACATTACCATTGTGGAACAAGTGGTTGATAGAAATGTATCATTCTCCTCTGTGGTCATACTGCAATTATCAAATAATGACTTTTTTAGGGTTTCTGCTACTGGTACTTATTTTACATATGTCCTTATTTCAGACATATGGAGATCTTTAAGAGCAAAATACACTAGCGCTTAAACTGGTGACAGGCAGAACTGTAAGTAAAACAGATCATTGAAACACGCTGATGAGAACATGGCCTCCGGTGTTCAAAAGTATGCATACATCACGGAACAACCTTGCAAATATTAACACAGAAGTCACTAAGAGAAAAAGCTGTATACACTGCACTGTTTCAATCTACTTTAAACACAGAAATACAAAAACATTATAATGAACACACTTTCAACTTTCTCTCAGGTGTTGAGTTGGATGCGATCTTGATTTTGTTGAACAGTGGTGGCACTGAAATGATACCTGCTGAATGCTTCATCCTGGCCTTGGTGCAAACACAATTTGTCATGGCTAAACTATAGAGAAGTAGATACTGTTCGAACAGGATAGTAACTTCCACTGGAAAACTGGGTTCGTTGCTCCTATGGATGTGCCTTTTCCTAGCCTCCATTTGGGAGCTCAGTTTTTTCTCTCAGTTATTTGTATAATCATCTGAAACAGTCTAATATTTCTCTGGGGGTGGCTTGTAGTGATGGGGATGATGTTGCTTCAGATGAGGTCCTAAACAAAAGAGTAGGAAAATATGCACACGTCAAACCCTGAATATGTAACACCATAGTTTATCCATAAAAAAAGTCTTTGTGAGGCCTTCAGCTTGTATGTGAGCTGCCTGTGACTACAGTTAGGTGCATATTCAGTCCAGACAACACTAGTGACTGTGATAGGACAAAAGGATTCAAGCAGAGGAATCTTGGACTAATTCATTATGCGTTTTGTTTAGCTTTGCAACATGGAGCCATACTTCACAGAAACTTTTAAAATGCTGAAAAGGGCCTTTATGAGGTCTGCACTGCTTTAGAAATATGATCAGACTCTCACCATGCTGGACTGAATGCACCTAGAAAAAGCTAATCTTGGAAGCAAAGCAACTGCAGGTAGCACTTGGATGACAGACCATTTTAAATTCCAACTGCCAATGGCATAAGCCAAAGAGCAGTGGTGGAATAAATGGCAAATGTCAGACCACAGAAAATGAGTGAGAAAGACAGCTTTTGCTTCCGTCATTGTTGATGGACAGTTATGGTGAGAAAAACCCTAGCATTTTCACGCGTCTTAAATTCATGGAATGCTACTGGAACCAATAAAGACTCTAAGGCTCAAGCTAACTGTTTACATGTGGAGGACTGAAGTTCTGTAACATGTCACCACATGTCAAAATAAGGTGCTACGTACTGTGGGGTGAAAATGGAGGCAGGTCGGGTGTCCGGAATGATTTTATCGTAGCTGGGCCTTCCCCACCAGTCGTCAATACTTGAACTTCCAAGCGGTATAGCATCGATGGCCTCAGATTGGGCACAGTAAGCACATAATGATCCTAAAAACAAATAAGTCACGTTAATCCTCAGAGCATCTAAAAATAAAACATAGTTGATCTACTCACACAAAGCAGTAGTTTAAACAGGTTCTGTCACTCTCAGCTTCCACAAACTATTTTCTCAGAATCCTGTTAAAAGGATTTAATGTATGCATCACTGCTGAGAGGGTTTGTTTTGAAATTTTTGCTTGCCTCTGAGCATACATTTTTACCATAATATTATGGTTTCATGTGTAAGAGGTTCATGTTGTTCCTTAGTGTTCTTGAAAATGGATGATGTACTGATCACTAAAAAAAAATAAAATTAAAAATTTTAACTTCCTATTAATTATTGTTAACAAGCATGTTCAGTATATAAACTTGTTTTCATTTGGGATCTTTCTACGAATTCCACTAATTGGTAAATTTAATTCATGGCAATTCGCATGTCTGGCCTGCTGCTGCAGCTAATGAAGATAAGTGTGGCTACACAGATTTCAACGTATTTGTCCCAATCACACCATGAGAATCTGCCCTTTGGTTCTTAATCCTATTTTTGGCATGATGGCTTCAATTTTCACTTCTCCATATCTTATACCTGTGCAAAATAATTTCAGAGGAAGTTTATAAATGCCCCCACATGGGAATACATCTGACTAAAGACTGAAGAGCATCAAGGAATGAAGAGTCCTGAGTCACCTTACTCCAAGCTGAAAAGAAGCTGTCCTGGGAAGGAGACAGCGGTGCAGTGATGCCGGACAGTGCGGGCACAGTGTGCTCCTGAGACCAGCCAGGCTGGGCTAGTCAGGAATTTGCATGGCAAGTTCTTCTGGCTGGCACTGCACCCAGCACCATGCAGGGCAACATAAGCAGGCTGTGGGAATAACTGATAATTTGCTGTTACTGCCAGAGCCAACAGTAAAGGGGAAGAGAGAAAGAGAGAGAAAAGGTGGGTGGAAACATGTAGTTTTACTGCCAAATCAAGAGCATATTCTGAGATGGTGCTGCTCTTAATAGACCTTGCTGAAGCTGTTCCACCTCGTGTAACTTGCTGAATGGGTAGGAGAGAGAGAGGAGTGCACACTTTGCATTCATAAACTCACTCTGCCCATTCAGGCGCTTCTCCAGCAGCTGGGACCTCTGAGTTTCAGCCCCCATTGTGTAAGTATTAAATTTTTATCAGACAGAGGCTACCAACAAGAACGAGTGAATGATCATCACTGTAAAATACCCTAGTTATGGTGGTTTCTAAGAGGTAGGAGATATTATTTCAGCTCAAACTTGAGTGTTCCTAACCATTACAATAAATAGAGAGAGAAATTTAGTGATAGATAATTAATGATTATAATAAATAGTTAATATATAAATAGAATAAATAATGAAAAAAAAGGAATCTCCAGACTCTACAGTAGTGAAAACAGAGGAAAACAAAGAAAAAAAAATTAAAGCATAACACAACACAAAGGAGTGATTTAAATAAAAATATATATATTTCAGACCCAACTGGACCAAAAGCTTAAAAAAAGAAATAGAAAATTTTGAATAAAATATGCACCCGCTCCTTAAAAAAAAGACAGAAACTAAAGTGAAAAGTAGCATGTTCTGGCCTGTAACTTTGCCTGTCTTTGTGCTAAAGTGGCTGTTTGCAGCTGAAGGTCTGTGACTGAGTAACCACTTCAGATAATCTTGCAGCATGGTTTGCTGATGAGCCCAAGGCTGTATCTGCACCGTGCTTCCACTCTGGACTGTGGGTCGAGATTTGAGTGAATTGGTGCAGATCACAACCAGCCTGTACTAAGCTGTAACAAAACAGCTCCACACACCACATAGTAGCTTGTCCCATAGTTTTAGAGTTTCCCAGGTCAAATTTGTTGCTCTCCCAGAGAACAACAGGCTTTGAAAGACGGGTGCCCCAGCCTCAGGGCAGTCTGCTAGGAATTAAGACAGAATGGTGAGAATCTTGCCTTGGATTTGTGGAAAACTTGTTGAATGTAAGATGTGCCCAACAAAACATTTTACGCATTCTTTGATGAAACAAATGTTGTGAAAAGACTTTCAGGCAGCTCTGCTCTAGACACAATCGCTTTGATTCACTTCCCTAAAGTGAATGAAAAGACTCCCAATGTTGTTAGCTGACTTTGGATCAAGGCCAGCTGCTTAAGCCCTTTGTTGACTTTGGTGGATCTGGCAACAGGGTCTGAATGAAGTGCTCTTCACCTGCCTGTGCCAGAGGAGGAACAGAAATAGCAAAGGCCATCTTAAAGCAAATAGGGGGAAGAATTGAAATTGTTAATGCTCACACTTTCAACAGACACTGTAATCCAGTTCTCCTTTAAATTACTTGTCTGTCAGACAATGATGCGTATTGGCAGAGGAGGAAGTGATTTTTATTTTTCTTAGAACAATGAGTGACTCAAAGGAACAGAAAATTCTCTTAAATTCATCAACTTGGACAACAAATAATTAGTAAAACTATAGTAACCACCAACTTGAACAGCCTAATCATCAAAAGAATATAAAAACTATCTATTGCCACACAGATTATCTTTTCCTCCCTTCGGGCATTTCTCAGTCAATGGTTTCTAATTTGACAATTGGGAACATTAAAAAGTTTTATGTGTCATCAAGAAGAGTAGCTGTGCTTTGTTTCTGTAGCAAGGAGGAAAAATTAAGCACGTCCTGCTCCAATTTGCCTGCAGAACCAGAGAACGATATGTGTGACATCTGCATCACCACTAAACACTAAAAACAGGCCACATATGCACACACAAATTCACTAGCAAAGGAAAGTAACAAACAACTTACTGCTGGCAGTATCTGCGACTGCGAAATGATGCTGTTGGGTAAGCTGTTCTGCCGGCTTTCTGTGGTTACTTCTGCCCAAGTGACTTGAAACCCCGTCATGGGCTGGTGAAGGTCTGCCTTAGATATCTTCCAGGAAAAATGTCCAGTGATGTTACCTTCCTGGACAATGAAAGACGCAGATAGATTCTCGGGTTTGGCCAACACTTTGGGTAGAACTGGCACTATAAATTTGGAAAGCAAAAAGATAAGCTAAACTTTGAGATACAATGTTCAATAACGTTCATTTAGTTCCACAAATCAAGATCAGACAGAGCTGTCTTTCTGGTGTTACCCAGAATCCCTGCCAGTTTTCTCCCATCGTATTTTCAGTGTTAACCAATGCTTATCTTTGATATATTCTGTCAGCATTTTGTGCCAAATTTAAACTTCAAATCAAACCCTGTCAGCTGCAGGCCACAGAAAGGAAAGCCTATGGCAGGTAAAGGCATAAGCACCTCATTCACAGGCAACCATCCTGCTGCTCCTCTGTATTTCAGAATACCTGAGCTCTGGTTTTCAATTTTGCGACCACAAGAAACACCACAGGATAGGACAGAACTCCATGATGCAGGAAAAAAGTGAAATTCATGCTCTAAAACTGCTGTACAAGTTAACAGGGGCACTCTAATTAGGAGAAACTTCTGCCTGAGTTGCTGTTGCCCTGGAATAAGAAGATCCTAATGCTGCAAACAGTCAGGAAGGGCAGTTAGGAAACAGCAACGGTGGCTCTCAGGACTCTGAGGTGGTCCATGAAGAAGTATCCCTGTGGACATTAAGGATTCAAAGTGAGAGGTCCACTCTCAAGGTGAAAAGAGAGGTTTCCAGACTTGGCTGTGCAAAGCCATGCCTGACCTGGCCTAGTGCTGACAACAGCCCTGCTTCAAGGGAGTGGCTGGACTGGCTGAGCCTAGAGCTCCTTCCAACCAACATCTCCATGGTTCTGCAATTTTCCATAACCCTCTAGCTACACCTACCATTGTAGTGACATTGTGAAAGGCATGATTGCCTTTATTTGTTATTTGAGAGCAGAATTAACCTAAACAAAACCAAACTGTAAAAGCAGCTTGCATCAGTAGCAGAGCATTCATAAGATGGGTTGTGCCAGCATAATTCTGTTTACAGCTTTCATCTGTCATGACAACAAATATAACTGGGAAAGTGTTCCACCTTGCAAATATAAAAACTGTGCAATAACAATTGTCATCATATGTTTATAAACAGTCCACTAAAATTACCACCTAATTGACAAAACAGTAATGTGGTAGGCAAAATCCACATCCATGCTGCTCTGCATTTCAGTTGATTTTTCACGCAAGCATCAGTCCTATTTTTAATTGTTCTGAATCTTTTGTTTCCCATTTTAGTATTAATTTTATGGACTTCTTTTTTTGGTGATGATAAATGCATTTGAAACTATTTGGCTACTTGTATAGATCATGTCTTACCTCCTTCAGCAGGGCAATTAATGTGCTTGTGGTTTTTTTCTTTAAATGCAGAGCAAGGTGGGGTAACAAAGAAAATACTCTCAGCCTTAAAGCGACCTTTAGATTTTGCAGGCAAAACAGTTACTTTATATTTGCATGAAAATGACAAGTCCTTCAGAATCATGTAGTTTTCCTAGAAGAAAAACAAAAAGATCACATGCTGCAAATAGACCAAAAAAAAAAAAAAAAAAAAAAAACTTGAAAANATCAGGTTGGCAGAAGATGAAAAGTTTTCTCCAATAAAATATTTTCATGATGTGCTTAACACATGTCAACCCAGCTTCTACCCAGAGAACAAAGCAAACATTGTCTGTGTTATGATTATTTTCAGTAGCAAAATACATTAGCATGGGATTTGGATATGTCCTTCAGTTCTGGAGAGTTTCTTTGCCACACTGCATCAAAGCAACTGGCTTCTGTCATTTAGAACAGTCGTTCTGAAATGATGGCAATGGGGGTAGCAATATGAGGATGCAAATGCTAATCGAATTAAATAAATGTAAGAAAGCTGAGTTAAGCCGCTGTAAATGACAGGCTTCATCTACATTTAACTTTTTAAAAGTGCATTCAAAGTCCAGCATAGCATTACGGATCCATTTTTTTCCACTTTAGCACATTAACTACTTCTACCTTCTTACCAGGAAGAAAAGTTCCACAGCTAAACTACAAAGTACAATTCTCTGTTTAAATATAATGACTGGAGAAGGAACCTTTACACAAAGTTTAGGTGTCCTGCTAAATTCTTACTGTTGTCTAAGGCACTTTCCAAATTCACAACCTGAAAACTTCAGCAGAAATCATGTATAAGAAAAAATGTTTGGTTTTTTTTTTCTAGGAAAATGTCTAACAACACCTTATTAGCTAAGGTCAGAAGTCTTTCACTGCCTTTTAGATATCTACTTCCTTTCCGAATCACTAATTTCCAGCACTCTTTTGCATAATTCGCTCTTTTTTCTAATCCTAAACTGGATTAGTCTAACCTTCACTTGAAAGGTCGTTTTCAATGGAACATAGAGATTGGGCTGAGAATGGACTTGACTCTTCAGCTTGTACCTGCCATGAGAGTGTTCTAATAGGTTTGTCTACTGCTTAAAATTGTTGCAGGACTATTTTTATTAATTATGACAGGATCTAAATGCTCAACACTGGAAAAGTAGGGCCTTCATCCACCTTGACCTTACATTTAGGTTCTCATATCCAGTACCAAATCTTTTGTAGCATCAACTTTCTTCTGCTTGCTTATAATTTTTCTCTTCCTCGAATGAAACACAGAGTTTCTTAAAGTAGATTGGACTAACTACAGCAAGATGATTGAGAGGAAATAAATTAATTAATCCCACAATGCATTTGGGCAGGTATTCAAAGAGTCTTTCCTGACCTCTAGTGGAAATAAACTTCCTAAATGTTAACTTTCTCCTACCTTCAATGTGTATAACATGAAATATTGGGACCAATCATAAAATTATGTCACAATCATTTTTTTAATCCACCTCTAATATTTGTTTTGCTGACCCCATGAAGCAGTAAATCCTACAAGCTAACAGCCTTCTGTTTGAGAAATGTTGTATTTTGATTTATTCTACTTTTACATGCCATTAACTCCACTGAATTGATCCAGTAGTATAGGTCAGGGTAAGAAGGAAAGGTGAATTTTGATTTCTTCCATTCTCCATAACCCACTAAATCAATTGTGATGCACCAGTCACATTACCGTGTTGTTCAAATAATGTGTTACAGAGACAGATCACACTAGATTGCAAACAAATTGAGTACGAAGAACTGCCATTGCAATATATATTTGGGGTGACATGCACTTATATAGAGCTTTTCTCCTTATCTGATATCTGTCTGACTTTCAGATTTAATGCCTAGTATTTTTTACCTACAGACTTTTTTTTTTATGCTATTTTTCTCATGGCTGTAAAACGCACCTGCATGTCGAAAAGAAAACCTCTTAACAAAAAATATTAATTACTATTAATATTGTTCAGTATTTGCAATGTACTAGAGTTCTATAGTACTAATTATATATAAAGCTCCATGTTCTGTATGCTGAACAAATACATGAGTACTTAGATAAGAGGTTTGTTTGTCTGCTCTAGTTTTCTGAAAAACACCAACAAAACCAATATTTTAACCTAGTGTAGAATTCAAAATAAAAAAAAAAAAAACAACCTACAACAAGACCCCTGACGTATTTTATCTTTTGTCAAAGAGGAACGTAAAAAAGAAACATTCTTACTTATCTATGAAACACGGTATAAAAGATACCGTGTTGTGTTAAAGAACCACCCTTTCTCTTGTTGCTTAGAAGCTATTCAGAGTCAAGCAGAAGGATGAATGGAGACTTACGTAAGTCAGCTCAGTTACTTTCCCAAGTCCTTTGGTGTCATTGTGTGCACAGGACTCCAGTAACCAGTGGACTTGGAATTGATTCATGCTGATATCTAAGTGATAAAAAAAGAGAGGAAAAGATATTTTTTATAATCATGCTTTCACCATTGCAATTTTTCTGGTTTCTCTGGATAAAAATAGGAGTTTTAAGTATTGTAGAACTGGTAGACCCTCACTTGTTACTCACTTGAAGCATCCTTCAACAGAATGGGGAAAATATCATACAGTTATGCAATTTAAACCTTGTATTGGCTAATGGAGATAACTTTGAAAACAGTGAATTGGCATTTTCACATATGTAAGCATATAACACTTACATTTTTTTAAAGATCAAGCATTTAAATTGATCACTAGCACTAAAAAAAGCTCAATACTGCTAGTTCTAAACATCCTGCAAACGACAGAAATGACATTGTGTCAACCGCCTGTGACCATTTATACTGTCAGAGCATTGCAATACTGCTGCCTAGCACTGCCTGAGAAATCTGTGCCCACAGACATGTGAAAATGTCTGCAAATCCCTGAGCCTTACGGAATACATCATAAGACCTGTTCGGTATCTGTCCAAATAAAATTCTCTTCATGACTTTTAGGAGTAACACCAAAGGCTTGAGCTTGCTCCTATTTAAATCAATGACAAAACTTGCTGCAGTATCAAGTACAAGCTTTCAATCAATTTCCAGCTCTTTCAGCTTCTTGTCTAAAGCTGAACTGCATAAGGAAGAAAAACAGAGAGGAATACAGATTTAGACAAAAGACGAAAAACTCATAAGGTAGTGCACATAGGTCCTGTCATTTTTCTGGATTTAGTTCTCCTCTACCTTTACACAGGGGATGCAGAACTATGTCTGTTACTATTAATTAGCTTGGTATGACATAGCCACCAATGCCAAGTGCCTGATTATGGGTTTCAGGAGGGAAAACAAATACCTTTGATGCCTTAAGGGCTGATCTGGCATTAGACTGCTATGAGCAATTTGGATGCAGAAGGGAAGAATTGTAAACGAAAGAGAAAATTAAAATAAGTAGTGTCTGAAACTAGCTCAAATGGTATTCCAGTAAAAAGGCTTTTAGAAGCTCCTTGAAATAGATTTTTGCAGCAACTATCTTCATAACAAGAAGTGTGCTAATTATTTGTGTGATTTCTTTGGAAACCAAATTTTTATTTTTTTTTTTAAAAAAAGAATCCATAAAGAATTAATTAGCTTGCTGCTTCGTGATTGTTCCCTCGCATTTAAAAATAAAGAAAGAAATGGATGTGCTTCCACTTTCCTCTTAGTTGCTGGGCTTTCCCACTTGACATGTCTATTGGATGGAGACACAAACTCACAGTGATTCTGTAAATACATTTCATCTGATTCGCCTCCTCTAGTTTCCCCAGTTATTGTCTGCTACCTTCTTGCGTCCCTCTCCTGGGGCAAACAGACAAAACACCTAGCTTTTGGGATCTGAAAACTTTGTGCTGCTATGTTAATCATGCTATATTAATGATGTATACTCTATGCCAATTAACCACAGTGAGTCTATTATTGATTGTATACTATCTGATAATCACAACTTAAAATTTTAAACTATCTGCATGTAAGGTGGATTGCTCTTTGTAAAGCTACAAATTGGTTGTTTTTACTTATAATAACTTTCACTTGCAATCCATAAATAAATCACTCCCTCTTTGGTAGAGATTATCCAAGCCAATTAATCCTTGCCATTATTGTGCAACCAAGAACTCGATGAGATGCATACCTCAGGAAGGTCACTGAATATTATCACTACACAGGTAACTGGGGAGAGATAAATCTGAAGCACCAAGAGCTTACAATAGCTCAGCATCCACATATATCAGTGTAAAGGTTTACTAAGTCTCTGTTCAGAAATGTAATTACAGAGGTTGTGACCCAAGATGTTTGGTATTGCCAGCTCCTGGAACAGCAGTATTCTGTTTAGATTTCACTGCAGCTCCAACTCCATTCCTTATGTGAGCTACTGCCCTCAAGCAGTTCTTTTCTTCCTTCCTACTTCTCTCCTGCATTAGCAAACCCTTAGTAACCCATTCATAAACATCTGTGGTTTCTGATAACCTCTCTATTTGACCTAGAAAATCAGGAAGAGGTGCAAAAAATTGCTATTTCACTTCGTACCAACTCAGACTGTAAATGTAGGATGAAGGTTACTAGTAAACATAATTTCACTTTTTTTTTTTCTTTAAACAAAATGAATCTTATACTTGATAGTGCTCACATCTGGTATTCTGAGAACAACCAATATTGAAAAGACAAGATTTCCCTTCTTTTCAGTGAGTATGTAATTAAAGTTATTTCAAAGTTTTTTGCATACATATACAAAAGTACATCAACGGTTATAAACTGGAATGCGTCAGTACAGCACCAGCTATTATCCAAAATTGTTCATTAGAACAGGCGTTTTTGAATTCTCTAAACTTTTATTTTTAAGACTTAAGCTTCTTCAGTTCTCACCTTTGTGACTGCTGTTATCTAAAAGATTTCTTCTGTGGAGAAGGATCTGGGAGTCCTGGTGGACAAGAAGTTGACCATGAGCCAGTAATGTGTCCTTTTTTTGCCAAGAAAGCCAATGGTCTCATGGGGCGCATTAAAAAGAGTGTTGCCAGCAAGTCAAGGGAGGTCACCTTCCCCCTCTACTCTGCCCTGGTGAGGCCACATCTGGAGTACTGTGTTCAGTTCTGGGCCTCCCAGTTCAACAAGGACAAGGAACTATTGGAAAGAGCCCAGTGGAGGGCTACAAACATGATCAAGGGAATGGTGCTGAGAGACCTGGGTTTGTTTAGCCTAGAGAAGAGAAGGCTGAGAGGGGATCTCATCAATGTTTGTAAACATCTGAAGAGGATGGGGTCAGACTCTTTTCAATGGTGCCCAGTCACAGGACAAGGGGTAACAGGGACAAACTGGACACATGCAAAAACTTCTCCCACTCGACCAGCAATGTACACTCTTCTAGTGAGTTCACTACTATCATTTTATTTAGATTTTTTTTTATTTTCTGCTGTCCATTACAAACTCAGTGGCAGGCATGGGACAAGTGATCCAAGCTGCAGTCTAGCTGAATGTCAGCCACTACTGCCAAGTTTATTGGTTCTGTGTTAAGCCCAGTTGAAGCTACTATATTGTAATCCATAGCCATATCTTTTTTTCTGAAAAGTCATTCAAGTAGTTAACATTAACAGAATATCCGGCATCTAATGGGACTGATTTGTGCCAGTTTTATTAGAAAGCTCTGCTATCCTTTCTAGAATATGTACGTAACGCTGAAAAGGAACCGACAGACTCTTTCAGTCTGGTTCCTCGATATTTCAGATGTAAAGCCTTTTGTGTAGATAATCAACCTCCTTCTTAATATCTTGGAGTTTTCATGATTCTATACTTTAAATTATACATCCTTAGGAACCTTTGTAACTTCATTGTTCTTATAGTTAGAAAGTATACTGTTTAACACTAAAAAGACTTTTGCTTGCACAAACAGCAAGCATTCATCTTTCCCAGAACTCAAAAATTTGTATAGAAACATTGGACCTGAAGGACATATTAAGTGGTAGCACTCATTTGAGCAGCTCTAAGCTTGTGAAATTAGTCAACATAACAATCATTTAAATAAGGACTCTTTAAAGGACCGTTACAGCAGACTGCTTATTCAAATAATTGCTTTTATACTCAAGCTTTTTTAAAAAGAGAAAAAAATAAAAAACAAATGAGAAAAATTATTTTAAATCCCTGTAAAGTTACTCTCATGGACATGACCTTCAGCTGCTCAAGCTAGATTTCTTGATGCTTCAGACAGTTTTACAAAACTAATCTTTCCCAAATAAATTAATAGCTAATGGTAATCATTTTGGCTATGATTTTTAAAATAAATTTTCTGAAGTATAAAATGAGTTCCTAGTCTTAAGAAAACATTCCTATACAGGCATCACATGAGTGTGTTCTTAAAATTCCACATAGGCTTAGCTGTTTTACTGAACAAGGGCATGCAGCCAACTTTGTTGGACAAAAATCTTAAATCTCTAGGTAGAAATGTATGGATCAGGGGATGCTCTAAAGCATGTGGAAAAGATGTCTGTTTTGACTCCCCTTCTCCTATGTTTCACTCAAAACCCCCTTTAACGCCATGTAAGTGTCTCCAGAAAGCTACTTCTCTATTGATTTTGTTTATGAAGTTGTTTTCCACCACATTTATCTTCTTTCTCCCCCTCCCCTACCTAAACTCTTTAGTTCCATTTAAATTAAAATAAATAACTAATTTTCAGGTGGTTTTTTGGAGAAAATGCACATTTAATCTCTAGCTTTAAGCTGTAAAAGCAGCTCAAGTTACCATTAATATCAATGGCAAATACATCCATTTGCCACTTTGAAAAATGCAGGTTCATGTGCACAATTTAAGCATTGTAAATTGAAAAGTTTGGCTTAAAGTACTGCAACATATCCTATGTCATGGCTGCATGATGATTAATAGGAATACACTAGGCCTACATCCTGCATCCTAAATCTCATCATCTCCCCACAGAATCTGAAGCTTGAGACTCATTCAGAAACATCACCCAACACAATGGTAATGATAATGGTCTCTGTTGTAAAAAGTACCTCAGCTCTAAGAGTTGTACATTATTCTGTTTGATAGGTTGTTGTTGGATGACTTGCCTTTACAATTTGGTATAAAAATGCTGATTAATGCCAGCTGTGACAGTACTACTATGCAGGCAACCAAATTATAAGAATTTATTAGAAAGATAAATCAAATGGGATTTTCTGGAAAACAAGATTTCAGAGCAGACATATTCAACAACAGCAGCTCAAACTGAGGTTTAATTGCAATAAAAATTTCTGGCCTCAATAAACACAGTAACATCAAACTGATTTCTGTATCGTGACAGGATCTGAAGTAATTAGCAAGCAGTGTCTGACAGATCTTCTCAATAGAATAAAATATAGTTAAAAAGTAAAGAGTATAAAATGAGATATACTTACATGAAAAACTTTACCTGGCAACACAAAAGTACTAATTTGATATAAACAACAAGCATATGTCAAATGACTACTTCAGTAAAAAATGGAAATGATGTTCTGTACTTTTTGTCAAGTTACCTTAGCAAACTGACTCCCTCCAAAGTACATATGTATAATTAAAATGCTAACTGTATGTCAAAAGGAGTTCTTATCAAAGTTTGGGAGATAATTAGCCATATGTAAATCTGCTGTCTTTATTCAAACCCAACCTTTCTTCACACAGAATGCCACAAGGAGACAGAAATTTCTATGAAGCTATTCAGTAAGAAAATTAGTGAAAGAATTCATTCTGCATGTAACTAAAGCTCTGGATTTATTTGTTATTTCGTACAGCAAAACCTGTAATGATTATTTGTGACTGGCCACATGGGTTTTGGTTTTCTTCTCATACTGCGGGGTTAATCCTACAAGCTTCTCGGTACCCTGGCTCTGATTCAACAAAGCACTTAAGCATATGAACAGTTGTGTTGACTTCAATAGTTAGAAGTAGCTAATGGGTCAGGCCAGAAATTTTAGTAACCACCAAGATCAAGACACTAATGACCATACACACTACAGTTAAAAGATAGTCTTGAACATGTCTTTGATTGTCTTAGACCAATAGGAAGAAGGAAACATAGCAAAATTAAGTCATTTCCTTTCTGAATCACGAGCCTTGCAGCATTATTGCTCTAAAAATAGGCTATAGAAAGGGATAAAGATTTTGTATATAATATCACAGCACAGGACAGAATATGCTCAAGGCACATGAACTACGTTTCTCAGTATTTAAAAGGTTGATTAATTGATTCTACAGGAAAATTATGTATGATTTTGGGGAGCTCTGATAAATCATGTGTCAAACAACACACCATCCAGGACAAAAACTATTTATTTCATTGTTTTGAATGGTGAAGCTATGCCACAGTGATTGTAAAAGTAACAATGGTAAATGGTGAAATTTATGATGCCTTACATAAAGAAAAACATTTCCTCATCTCTGAAGTGACCAAAGATGTGTACAAGTGAAAAGCTTCCTAAAGAAATATTCCTGCCCTATCTTCTGCCATTAAGCAACGCCTGATACACCTTTACAACTGTGGATTTAATACAACTCAACACTGCTTCCAATCCACCATTCCAGCAGAAGGTGTTTGCTGGTGACAGACATTGGTAGCGGTGTTTGCTCTGCAGTATAATCTGCCTGTTTACACACCCATAACTATTATGCAAACAATCGAAATAGAATATAATGAAGTATCTTCTGGTCTCTCAAGTTTGTGTTCATCTGTTGATCAGGCTGCCATTCCTCTCCAGGTCAAAGCAGAGTTCTACAATATACAAGTTTCTGTAAGTTTTCTATGCTAAAACTCAGTTGCATTAAGGCTTTAATATGGGCAAAATTTAAGTGAATTAATGAAGCAGCATTATTTACTACTAGTAGCTTCAATTTTGAAGACATGACTAGTATAAAGTAATCCACATGGTATTTACTGCACTGTAATAAGAGCACTAGCCATTCTATGCCTCTCGGAATCTTGGTGGGTTTTGCCAACATTTGAAATCTGAAGCTAATAATAGGACAAGAAACAAAGATAGAATAACAAGGGTTATTTTACTTGTTGTAGTTTAGCAAATGCAGAGTGAGATAGCAGTCTTAGGATACACATGTAAGCACAATTTACATTCAACTAATCATAAAATGTTGCGTTGATATGCTGCTGCATTGTGAGCCTCTCTGCACTCCTCTTGTCCTTTAAAAACTATGTTGTTGATGTGTTCTGTCTCAGGCATTTTAGGCCAGTTCTTTAAAAAAAAAATGAAATGAAAGCACCTTTGACTCTTTAGCTCCCCATACACTGATTCACCCAGTGATATAAAATAAAGAAAAAAACCCCACCAAATTATCAAATGTTTGCTTATGAAATTCATGGTATTCATGGCACCTCTGAGTAAAAGAACTTTTTAATAATCACCTATTCAAGCAGTATGATTAAATAAACACCAAAACCCTCAGTTGACATTTAAACTTCATTCAATAAACACTTCCTAAAAAGGCAAACTATACTGTTTCCTGTTCTTATATGGCATATAAGCAGTACCATTTAAATCACAAAGATTTTGTTTCTCACATTATGCCATTTAAAACAAACTTTATTTCTATAGAACACATTCTTTGTATAATACAATGACAAGCCTTTCAAAAATGATATTAACAATTAGTGTGTAATTTAAGGACAGGCCTGAGCCACAGTATTTGTGTCCATAAACCTAGGAAGCCGCAAGGTTTAAAGATGTTTATATCTTGAGGGATTTAATTTTGGGATCATCTCTAAGCCGGATTACCTCTACCCTCACTCCTTTTCCCCCACACAACATCCTATACAAAGAGAGTTCAACAGTATCTCACTCTGGTTTTCTATTACAAGGAAATTTGCCTCTTGTAAGCTCCAAGTCTCACAATAGCTGCTTGTAGCCTGAAGAAAAGCTTCCTACATTACTGCCTCATAGCCTGAGTTTCAAAGGAAACTAAGCATCCAAAACCTGCATTTAATGAAAAAATAAAAAACCTCAAACAAACAAGTCCAAGGCTTGCTATGATTTTCTATCAAAAATGTCATCAGGTACTCTATACTTAAATTTAGCCTTCTGTGTAGCTTTGACAAATCTGGACATTAATTTAGGTGGGGAGGCTATATTCAGGGTGGGTAATCTGGGAGTCCTTCACAGTTCCAGAGTTAAGGTTAAAGAGAGGCATGTGGAGGAAAATTCACCCCTAACTCTACGGTGGCAGGAGATGCAGAGATGTACCTGCTGCTCCCTTCTCTCTCATACCCTATGCAATGGCCACACAGGTGGGTTTGCATGCATGTACATCAAGTTCCAAAACTGGACTTTTATGGTATGCACCACAGCACACCCTATCAGGATGTTGCTTTGCTGAACTGTTAGTCATAAAGTTAATGGCATTAACAAGCAGTTTCTAAATCTGCAGTTTACTGAGTCTATGAGAAAAAGAACAGAGCAAAACCAGGTTAAGTATCTATAAAATCCTGTGCATACAGACAGGGTGAACAGAGCTTGTCCATTTTCTGTGCCTAAAATGTAAGAATAAGCATTCAAATGAAGCTAGGAGCAGTGGCTTCAAAAAAAAAAAAATGTGGTTCTTAGTAGAACAAGCACTTAAACCTCTGAAACTCCATAATCCAGGATGTTTCAGATGCCAAAAATTTATGTGACCCTATTGGAACACTGGATATTATAATGGAAGAGAAATGCATCAGACAGTGAATTAAACACAACTCACATTAGGCTCAGAAAATCCCATGAACTAGAAGTTGTCTGAAACTGGGACAATAACCTGTAAAAGTGTCATTACATGTTTTCCCTATTCTTAGGTTCCTTGGATTTACTTTTGGCCACTGACAAAACCAGAATACTTAGTGGAGCAGAGGTTTGGTCTAGACTACTATGCATATTTTTATATTCAGTTTATGGTCAGAGGAGTAAAAACAAATAGTGTTTAAGAACACATTATTCATCAGTTGCATATATGTGATATCTTTAAATTTAGATTACAATTTCACTGTCAGATACCTTTTTTTTGGTGTCTTACCTTCCAAATCTATCAACTCATTAAAAAAGTCCAGTTTCCATCCCTGTCTGCAGTGTTTATGGAACTGATTTTATGGCCACCTTGTAAACAAGGCTAATTAAACAATACAGGTTAAGAAGAGGCATGTGGAGGAAAATTTACCCAATTTACAAGAGCACATTTGTTAGGTTAAACCACCTTTACCGTGAGCTTGATGACTCGCTGATGATAGTTTATCCCTGCATCATAAGCTAAATATTTTACTTCTAGAACACAGGCAGGCTAAGAGAGCACTCATGAACAGTTATTACCTCTTGGCTGATAAAACGTATCTTGCTAACTGCAGTACCTCTATCTTTTTACTCATAGTAGAAACGGTAGGATTGTTGCCGGTATGATAGTGTAAGTAAATAGGACAAAGCTTTGACTCAATGTGACTTAGTGATACAGTTTAGGGAAAGGAGGGGAAGAAATGGATGCTAAAAACCTTAACATTTTTATCCCTCAGTTATTCAGAGTGCGTAACAACAGACATTGCCATTGACAATCTTATAATCAAGTTATATATATAACTCTACATATGTACACATTAAAATTTCTGTATTTGTTGTCAAAATAATGAACTTTATAAGTTGTGGTAATATTCAATAAGTAATAAGAAATGTAGAAAACTGTTCTGGGTCGATAGATATAACTGTGTTCTGGGTTGACATGAACATAAAGGTGCTTGTTTTGAAAACATATTTTTTCCTGAAGAATTAAAAATCAGGTAGGAGTTTATCTATTAGTTGGCCAGTTAATATTTTTAGTACCTTGAAGAGAGTTAAGTCTTGAGAAATTATTTCACAACACAATAATGAATACAGATATATCCAGGTACTCATCCCACATAATGATGGTCTGTCTTGGACTGCACTCACAGATCAGGTAATTTGGAATTTCAAAAGAAATCAAGCTTAAATTTGTATTCAGTTATGAAGAATAAAAAGAGGACTTCTTTTAAATGCATAAATTAAGACAAATTAAATAGTGTTTCATAATTACTAAAGGTGTTCTGGAGTACAATTCAGGTCATACTGCAGGCTTGTGAACAGCATACACTATGTACATTTTAAAATGAAGGGAATCAATCATACAACACGTTAGAACTAGTTTGATGAATGTCCTGGACCAAACCAGTACAGTACAGCCACAATCTGCCTTTGGCAGACATCAGTGTGTGCCTGCTAAGTAAAATCAATCTTCTGTGCTGTCTGAGCTCTGGGACCACAGCAGGTAGTTCTGATTTGGCTTCTGATAACTTGATTTCCTGGCAGACTTTGAACCAGTTCCAACAACATTCCTGGGACTAATCATTGGACAGACTTGCCCCTAAGTCTCTCACATCAAGAACTTTAACCACCAAACCTGACAGAAATGGAGGTTTGGAAGTAAGTGAAAGCAGTGGTTTTCTTTTGTTCCTGTGGAAACATGAAGAAATGCAGTAAACTGTGCCCTTGAAAAGACTCCCAAGTATCGTCTCGTGTGCAGGGGAGATGCCACTGAGGTTGCCTCTGTTGTAAATGTGATTTTAAAACTTTACTATTTGTCCCACTAATCAACTGCATTCTATTCGAGAAGTTACATACTATCTGCTCTACCAAATTGTATTATTTGTTGATGTTTTTGACTCCCACCACCACCATTTTAAGCATTGTTAGCAAATCACATTTGGACATAAACGAACTAGTCCAAGTTCTGTAGGCAGTTTATAAAGTACAATTGGAGATGGTCAGATGCTTCCCCTTTCAGTCTCTCCAGGAAGCAAAAAGGTGAAAAGATTTAAAAAAACAGCAGTGGAATAATAAAAATTTTATTCCCAGAACTACACTAGGCCTATGTAAGACAACATTAGGGAGGAGCAGGAATCACACAGAGGATACTTTTGACAGGATACAGGATGTTCTTTTAACTCTGGAATTATTTCCCACAACAGCTAAAGCTGACAGCATTACCTGCCTCCGCAGGCAGGATGCTAGGGAAGCCCATAAGATACAGGCATCTGAGTCAGCTGTAGCACACATGGAAAAGCAAAATTATGCAATGTCTAATGGAGAATTTTTAAAGAGTTGATCTAGTCAAAGATTCCTGTGCTTGGGGCAAGCTATACTAGTTAAATCACTAAATACAAATGCACATTAAGTGTACCCAAACAATCAGCCTCTGCTGAGCTAATGTCTCCATATTCGCACAGAAATATGAGGGAAATACATTGGTGTATACTTCACTACAATTAACAGCAAGGTCTTGTCATTGAAGGAACCATCTGGAACACAGTAATACCTCCAAGTACAAATATTTTACTGCTTAAATATCTATAGTTAGAAAATGGTCAGCTGCTCAAACACTGATCTTCCTAGTGCAACAGTCAGTACCAAACTAAATAAGTCCTTAGTGTTAAGCAACTACCAATGAATTCTTTACAGTAATAGCTAGAAGCTATTTGTTAGCTTCAATGGCCCTAGTTCTTTTAGAAAGGACCACAGAAAAACATGGGGAAAGCCTTCAATTATTTTAAAACCTGCCATATGAAATACCTTATTGCAAACAGTCAGCATATACAGTCACTTCATTTATCTCCCTGAACTAAGTGAAAGTTAATTTTGTTTTCCTAAGATCTGGTTTTAAAAGCATTCATGGCAGCTTTCTGTTTGCTTTGCCTTGCCTTGCATTTTATTCTTCCCTGTAATTTAATTCATTATTCGTATTTGGTTGATTTATCAGACAATGGAGGATTCTTTGCCTCTCCCTACCTTAAGTGGATTTTTTTTTTCCTGCTTTAGCATTTACCAGAAACACAAAGAAAGAATCCTGAAGCCAAGCCTTAATGCATTTTAAATATTTGTCTTTTTAAGCAAAACCAAGGGGCAGATATATTGATTTTAAATATCTAGAAGTGCTTTAAATGTTTAATTTAAACAGGGAACATAAATGCTCATAGACCTCATTCAAAGAAAAGTGAAGGAAACTAAAGCTTTACCTGAGCAAGGAGAGTTATACTCAAACAGACACTAAGAAAACAATACTGAAGGCAGAGTAATGGGTCAGGAAATATAATCGTGACATAGAATCATTGAACGGTTAGAGTTGGAAGAGACCTTAAAGATCATTGAGTTCCAACCCCCTGCCATGGGCAGGGACACCTCCCACTAGACCAGGTTGCTTTGGAAAAAAATCATCATAACTACATTCAAATATTTTAATGTATTATAATTATTGCAGCAAATGATGCAGTGAGCTCATAAAGAGTAATTTTTTTTTCTTGTGTTTATGGGAAATATCTTATCTTCATACCCTGAAGATACACATATTTGCATCAATTTGAAGGCTTTTCAGCTGAAGTCCAAAACCTCAGTTCTCTAGTTGCCAAACCACTGAGGAACAGAGGAAGAATAAGGATTTTTTTTTTTAATTTCACACTTTCAGTCTTGCTTACTACTCAAGATGCTAAGCCTCTTTATTGTTCCAAGTAGCTAATCCTTTTAAGTAGGGGATTCAGAATGCATCCAGTCTTGGTAATGGATGGTACTCTGTGACTCCAGCACCAAGGAGTTAATTTCTAAATTCACACAGTTGAGATGGCCAAAAAATCTGGCCACAAGCAAGTTCTTCTCATTTACAAAAGTGAGATTCATGCTGTTAAAGGAATGTACTGTGTTTCTCTAATCCCAGGCCTAAGTCAGAGGCAGTAACTGAAAGACATTTTCTTCTTTCAGAAGGCAGCTATTGTATTCATATAATTACAACATGCTTTTGTGATGACTCTGTCTAGCAAAATTATGTGCATTTGCTAAGCACCTTGCACTGCTTGAAGTGTGGAGTTATTTTAGCTAGAGTACATCCTGAAGTAAAATTATTATTATCATCATAAAGAAGCATTCAAACTGAATAATTATTTCAGAAAGAGATTTATTTTAATGTAAAGTCCAGATCCTACATTCCATTCATGTCTCATGCTTACAGAAGCTAGCAGGACTTAAGAAATGACACCTGAAGAACAGCCCTAAATATGTCTTTCTGGCTATGAAACTGCGACGTGTTGTGATGCGGATATATGGAAATAGGATCTTCCATCCACTTGATCAGACTTTAACTTAAATACTGTGTTTAGTTTCTGAGTATCGATAAGCAGTAGTTTCTTCACCACCTTTCCAGAGAGAGTACAGTGGTTCAAATTCAAAAGCAAAACAACTTCCCAGCTAACAAAGGGATCAATCAAAGTAAAGCAATAACCTAAAACAACCTCAGGATTGAGTTTGTATTTCTTAAGTGGTCTGAGACTGCAAGAAATACACGCAAATCTTTCTGTCTCTTTGCTTCTGTAATATGTGGTGGGCTGTGATGCTACGGTGTTGTGAAGCAGTAGAAAACTCTTCTATAGAGCCATCTAGGTTTTGGACAGAATTTAAAAAAAAAAAAAAATTCTCTTGGGTCAAGTAGAATTGTAGGGCAACTGAATTCAAGAATGCAACAAAAATTTCTGAGCAGTTATTAGTATAGAAAATTAGTAAAATTCTTACAAAGTGAAAGAATGCTGGTTTAGTAGTTAAAGTTTTCATTACAGCTAAAAGACACTCTATATCAACATGCCATACTGCTTTCAATGTCTTCATCTTAAAAAATTCCAAAATCTAAAATAACGTGCTTATTTCATCAGCACTGCAATTATCTCTTTTTAGGACTATGAAGTCTGTCACAGAAAGTACCCCAAAAAATTGAAAATCAAACCAGACAAAGCAAAAAGTGCTACAAGCAACTGAAATTTTGTTTAATTTACAAATGTCATACATATTCAAGCTTGAGACTTGTATTTCTTGAATTATTTTTTTATATTATGGGAACCATTATCATTATGCTTGTTTCACGATATTTTCTTGTCCTAATTTAGGACCATGAAAGTGTTGTTTTCAATAACAACATAGAAAACACTGAGAACACCAGAGCAATCAACAGGGACTCTTGTTTGCACCCGCCATGAAGAAGACAAAGAGGTCAGTTCTCTGTCAGGAAGGATTTGAACTCTGATTGACTATCTTCAACAAAAACAGCCTAGAGGCTAGGCCGTAGCGTATTCCTATTAGTATTCCCTATTATAGTTGCTGCACTCTTATACCTCCTACAACTCCCTAAACATGACTTGAGACATTGCAGTTCATAAAGGAGAAAGACGCATGGGTAGAGTTCCCAAAGCAGCTGGCTCCAGTAACTGCTGTCTTTCATAAAGACAAGACACAGCCAATATGCTTCTCCTGCTGTGTTCCTTGCATGGTGAAAAAGACTTGCTCTGCAGTAAATTGTCACAAGTAAATTTGCAGTCCATACCTCATCCATGTACTACATAACCTCCAAACTCCTGTCAGAGCTTATAAAAGCTGCTAGCTTCTCCGGAGCAGGTAACTGGCTATATTTCAGTGCCACATGACGCAATGGCTCTTGCCGAGTTACTGCATATGCTGTCAGTCAGAACACAGATATTTTCTTTTTAAGAAAGAAAAGAAAATAGTGAGACAAACTGCCATATTCTGCCCCCTCTTCACACTTTGTTTATGTGAGAAAAAGAATCATAGAATCATAGAATGGTTTGGTTTGGAAGGGACCTTAAAGATCACTGGGTTCCAACCCCCCTGCCATGGGCAGGGACACCTCCCACTAGAGCAGGTTGCTTAAAGCCCCATCCAGCCTGGCCTTGAACATGGCTGGGGCATATACCTGAACACCCTAGTGCATGTGACAGTTTGCTCCCACTATATCACCAAAATGGACCTTTGGGTGTCCCCCTTCTGTAAGTGCATGTACAAGGATTCACGCAAGATCAGTCGGCCAAACAATCAGCAACTCAGGAACTCAACGGGTCCATCCCTGGCACAAGATGACAGTATGTAAAGCCATGTCATTTCTAACAGATCTGTGCCACATCTGTCTTTGAAGATCTCTAATTGTGGAGAGTACACCACTTCCAAACACAGTTATTTCCAAGCTATAAAATATTCCCTGATTTCATTTAATGTTAATTATGTCTTGTCTCAGCCACTATGAGAATACTGACTACCTTATTTCTTTTTGTAGAGATTTGTAACTTTTACTATAAACATTATTTCCAGGTATGTAACACGGTGTGGGATTCAGCTCCAGATTTAGATGTCAATATTTACATAACTTAGGTGCAACATCTATTTATAAGCTTGATATCCAAGTTGCTGTTATAATTAGTGGACACCCAGTTCAAGATATCTACTTCAGAACAAAATAAATATTGCCGTCAGGTCATGATTTTTCTTCCATAAACTATAAAGAGGAATTTGGAAAACTACTTGTAAGGTGAATTTCATTAGGAGTGTTGACAGTTAGGTCATAGGACAAATAATGTTTCTTCTGGAAACAGGCTGGGAGAAAAAGGGTTGCAGCTGGATCAGTTATTCCACTGGGCTGAATCTTGTCTGTAGACTCTGAGTTGCACAACCCAGCCTTACACCTGTGGGAGACATCATAGTCTCCTCATCTTGGAATCTTGTCCTCATTTTTTTTCAGTCCAAACTTCTCAGAATCGAACCTCAGCTCACAGAGAGGTGTTATGTACCTCTAAGCCTTCTACAAATGAGTTTCCTGGGCTCCCTTCACTTCTCAGTGAGAAAGAGAGGCATCTCCAGAGAATGATTCAGCTGCTGTGTGGGCTGAATTGCTTCAGAAGTCACCTACTTTTCTTTTTTGATTATAAAAATACCTTGGACATCTCAATTCCAGAAGGCTAACGCTTAAGCCCCAAGCTCAGAAAATATAAATCATGCTTCGGACAACCAAAACCATACTACTAGGCAAACTTAGTACTCACAATTATAAGCGTCTCAACTTTTATTTAAACTTTAAATTACTCCAGCTTTCCATGAAGCTAGGCAAAAATGAAATAAAACGGAGAAAGGTAGAAAAAAGAAAACTAGCACAGCCAAAATAGAGACAAACATCTAAAATGTGTATGTAGTCAGGCTGAGCCAGAGCTTGGTTGTGGCCATCTATTTATCCTGTTCTAATTCAAGGTGACTGATAAGGTTTTGCTTAAAACCTATTGCGGCATTAAAACAAGCAAACATAACTCTAAATCTTGTGGTTCAAACTACAGTTTAGTTTTTGTGACAATATTGCATGATTTCCATATACATTAATTTAATTTTCCAACTGACAAAGTCCAAAAAGTGACACTGAAGTGGCACCAGCAGAAAATACACCCAGAAACTATGTGCTTGAGACCCTCCAACCACACAATGTTCATAGCCACAAAAGCTCTATTGAACATAAGGCCAAGTTCTATTTCCCTGCTTAAAGCTTTACAGAAGCAATTTCCGCTGAAATGAAAATTATCTTAGCTCTGGGAAGATTCAGTGTTGCAACACGACTGATTGTAATTTTTGGATATCTGATTCATGTCATTTCTCTCTGCCAGATATTTACACATCCGTAACACAAACAGGAGAGGCAATGTTTCACTCTAACGTGATGCTGAAGGGATGGGAGGATAGGTGTAGGATTAAATTTTGAATGAATGTACAAGGATCATTATATTATATGAATGTTCCACAACTCTGAGGCAGTTGATGATAGTTTCTCCTTAGGAAAAATACTAAAATAACAATTTGACAAACCTGTCTTCTTCCAGTAGACTTTGACCTGAAGTTGATTGTCCTGGTAGAAAGGAGTTCCAATTTTAAGAAAACGAGTTGTTTTTCTTCTTTGAAATGTTGGGTAAGGATCTACCAGTCCTTTCTGGGGTTTCCCAGCAGAAGATATCTGTTCCTCTGCAATACACAAAACAATCAGAAATTTATTTAAATACTGTTCTGTATAATTACTATGTTAATGGTGCTGAAATTCAGAAAGTAATATTGTCTTTAATCCAAATTATCTTATTTCAGTATCTTACCTAAATGAAATTAATATAAAGAACAAACTGAACATAATGGTTGAAAAGCATATAATTTGTTTGAAATTCAATCAATAAAAAAATATTTTGGATGGAGAGAGAAAAGGATAAATATATTTTTATATGAAAATGCTCTGTAAATTTTCAAAAGAATAATAATTAAGGGGAGTGTATTTATATCCCCAAGAACAAGAAATGTTAACACATTGGCCTTTTAAACAGGCGTAGTATCTAGCAGTAGTTCTGTGTAATCATTCATGGGCTTTACATTTGTGCAGTGTTTGAATATACAGAAAACCCAAGGATGGCATTGAGTGTAACCCATAGAGTGCCATGTGTGGTTATTACATCAAAGGAAATATAGTCCTTTGGCGTGCTATGTAAGAACACTCTGGTCAGATTAAAGATCTTTCTTGCCCACTTTCCTGTTTCCAACAGTGAACAGTGAAAGCTTAGGAAAACACTGTAAGAGCAGAATTAAATTTGAGCAATTCCCTTGGTCTTATGTGCTTAGCTTCCAACAAGCAATGTAACGGGATGTCCTTCATCAACTATTACATTTGGCATCAGTTCATCAGCATTTAGCAGGGTTGACAGTAGTTCTAGATATTTTCAGTTGAAAAGGCAGCAATGCTGATTCAAACTACATTTATGTTGCACACTTGCAAATACATCAGTTCTGAATAAGAGGACAGTATTTGTATTGGATTAATAAAAACGCTTTATTTAATTCAGAACTAAATGTAACTGAAAAGTAAAGATTCTAATAATTTGGAAGTGGCAAAGTATTAACTACATACTTAACAGAAAGAGGGAAAGGCACAGGTTTCAATAATTACCATAAGTAACATGTAAACTTGAACATTGTGCCCTACGCATACGTGCAGCTTCAGCTGACAACCACTTGCTTTTTGGCCAAGTTTTACTTTGTCAATCTTTTGCTTAATCCAAGAAAATTTTACATTTTCTTTGTTTGTTTTAAATTAAAGTAAAACTGCCAAACTTAAGCAAATTCTTTCTGAAGATAACCATAATGTTTATACTACCTGAAAGGAAATCAAAAAGTCATTGAGAAGTACAACCTTAAATCTATTAGTTATGTTTCAACTTAAAGTATTTTAATTTTACTAAATTTCTGCTTTGCTGTTCTTTGTCTGCTCCATTTCCAGAAAAACCAGGACACCAATTTAGAATATTTCTATATAAAGATCAAGAGAGAGAGTCTTGCTGCATTTCCCAGAAGTGAAGATACAAATATAGTGAGGCAATGTATTTCTGAGTGTGGGGAAATACAATGCCAGAGGGCTAGGGTCAAAGCTCACAAAGGTCTGCAGGACTAAATTACTTTAGTGGGTTATGGACTACTCTGTATTCAACAATAGGAACAGACACCTAAAAAACAAGAACTTAATTCCACAGAACTGAATAAGTGACAGTGGGACTCCAGCAAAATTGGCATGTTGCTTCTGGAATGACTTCCAAGTCCCCAAATAAAGAGGGGGTGTGAAAGCCATATCCTAGATAATATTTCAGGCAATATTCTTTTTTCTTTTTCATCTTTCTCCATCTGCCACTGAGAACTCTCAAAAGTACCTCAAGCAGGATTGGCTCTGTACCTAACTAATTTCAGTGAGATTCAGAAGATGAATTTTCATCTCCTCCAGGAGTTGTTTTGTTTTTCCTATGTAATCTATAATCTACCCATTGTTTAAAATTGTCCAAAAAGGTCCAAATACACTTCTCAGCAGAGTGCTCTATCCACTAAAATGTGTGATATCAGTGGTTTAGGCTCAAAGAATCTTGAACCTTTTACTTCATGGCTTTAACAGAAAAGATGCTCAGATTTGTCTATAAACTTACTGAAGTACTGTACTGTAAAACGAATACGTGTTTTATTTCTCACAGGTGCTGATTTGCATTTAAAAAGAAAATACTGCTCATTAACTAAATGAATGTTCATAACTTGAACATTGCAGTCAAATACTTGAAGTACATGAGAAAACAAAAATATTGCACTGCTTGTATTGTACTACTCTGGTTTATAAACCAATCCAAAAACTAATAAACCTTTTAGTCAAATAAAGGCAACACAGTAAAATGAAATAAAGCACGAGCCATTGGAAAGTCTGTACTAATTAGACATTAGTAGATAGCAGACTTTCACAGAAACTACTGGTTCATGAAGTAAAACAACCAAGAAGAGGGCAGATGATGCAAGCAAAATTGTGGAAGGAATTTAAGTGTAGCTGTGATGATCATAGGAAAAAGGCGCCATTGGAACAGACAGAAAATGATAAAACCACCAAAGTCACAAAGTCAAATGAGAGAAAGTTCAACAGCTTGCCCGATGTTTGATTAGGTGTGTATAATGGCACCTAGAACTTTGTCCCAGATACCAGGACACAGGTCAGCCTCAAACTCAGGTGAAATCCAGGCACCAGGCTTCTCCTGTAATTTTAAAAGTTCTTTTAAATGAACTTAATATGGGAAAACGAAGGATCTTCAGGTCTATCTTATCTTCTTGGCACATTAAAATGGGAAGAAACTATAGATATGAAGGTGAATCATAGCTAACAACTACTTTAAAATATTTTATGTATATATCCAAACTGAACATGCTCATAGAAGGGTCCAGCAACCACAGCAATCTATTGGTTAGGATGAGAATAATTACAGTTTTGTTATGAAAATGGTGACAAGTAAAGTTTAAACTTTGAGTGTACTTTAAAAAAAAGAATGTGAATGGATGGAAATGAAAGGTAGTCAGGACAGAATATTTAACATTATACACTTTGACATCTTTTAATCAGAATTTTGCTGTACTGAATGATCAGAAACACTCAGCAGTTGGGGCAGTAAATTGGTATCCCATTGTAATTATACAAACAGCTTTTAACTAAGAATCATTGTTGACTTTCAGATTCAGATATGTTTTTCAATTACATTACTTAGCATGTGAGGTTTAAAGAAGATCTTAACAAGAATTAACCCGACATGTAAAGATCGCAAGATTCTAATTTGAATGTGGGTCCTATGTGTGCAATAATTTATTGAGAATTCATTGCTTGTCAGGCATGGAACATTTTATATTGTGTCACAGAAGAGTTGATTCTTTACATTAGTTCATAGCATATAAATATTTGTGAGATCCAAATACCTGAATTAATGGGCTATCTAGAATAGTTAGGACTTTAATTAGCACTGCAAGCTAAAACTCCCCAGTTGAGACAAAGACACAGAAATGGTTCTGTTCCAACCACTGACAAATATAGTATTTATACCTATATTGCATTTAAAAAATATTAACACCACAATCATGCAGATACTTCAGTTTTCTTTGTATTTGCTTATTTCAGGTGAGTAGAATCTAAGATAAACAATTAGGCACAATCTGTCACCTATTTTTAAATAAGAAATTTAACACTGAAAGCTTACTGAACCTCACTGAGACAGGATCACTACGATAAGAAACAGAAAACTTGAAGAAATAAGTTTTTTTTAAAAAAATTTTGATAAATTATCATATAAAACATTCAAATTCCAGATAAAGAAGAGATAAAGCATTCAGGTGTTTGAATACAATTACTCACTATTATTCCTGATGTCCTGAGTTGTGCTAAAATGGAGAGAAACCTTAGCACTTTTTAGGCGTATCTGACCCCAACGTGTTACTGCCTGCAGTTCTACATTGTAGTTGCTGTTGGGTTGGAGTCCCTCCAAGACCACATAATTTTGGGCCTATAATAGAGGAGAATAAATATACAAAGTAGTTATAATATTACTGAAACACAGACCATTATTAAAAGCAGGCCTGTTATCTTAGGCACGCTACTCTTTTGAAATTAAAAAAGAAACCTCATGTATAAATTTCAACAGCACAAAATTTCCTGTTAAAAATATTACATTTTATTATTATTATTGTTTTCCTCTGTCATTTAAAAAATACTTTCTTGATGTTTCATAATTGTGGCAAATATAAACACCTGTTTATTAGGTCAAAACTAGAGGGATTTTTTTACATATAACAAGTTTTTTTCTTATGCCAAAATTACTTTAGCCAAAGAAATTTAAAATTTTTTTCCTCAATTTTTTTTAGCAAAGCAATTGAAATTCTTTTTCAAGAGACAGACAGTCTGAGGACATCTAAAATCCAACATTCAGTACATTTGTTAATATTTTCTATTAGTTCAACTGTTAAAAAAAAAAAAATGGAAAAAAATCTCAAACCCCACAACGAAAAATATCCCCTCATTGGTAAAGAACACTCTTCCATTATAGAAAGGAAAATAGAAGAGAAAAAATAGTTCCCATTGACATGAAAGTGGTTTAAATGGGGAAACACCAGAGTGGGATTATCATTCTCTGCTCAATAATCCATAAATTAAGGTAAATCCCAGGGTATTGCAAAGAAGAGCAAAGGCTTCTCAGTATTCTTACACCTCTACATTTTTTTAATGAATTTTTTAATGAAAATGCCCTTCTAGCGTATATCTCAGACTGAAGAAATTACTCCATGATTTCATTAGAATACTTTGTGCCTCTGAAGTTTGACAGTCAATCAAGAGTGAAAAACACAACCATGTACTGCCATATATAACACTCCAGAGGTTGCCAAAAGCATTTCATAACAATTACCTTTACTTTTTTTTTCCGCTGAGATATTTATAACACTGACTATAATGCTCAATTAAAAGTGCTAGTATTGTAGTTGAATTATTTGAGTGTCTACCTAGAATGATTTCATACGGAAAAAAAAATATTTGGACTAGACTATATCTAAGGTAAAAACTCAGTAAAAAAAGTCTTCAATGATCTTTAAAAAAGAAGACTTTTCCACCCGTTTTTTTTTTTTCCCAAAACTTTTGCAGTTTCAACTTCTAGGCAGAAGAGTTGCTATAATATTCAAAGGACCATTGATTAGCAACGGCCTCAGGAATGTCCTGTACAAGTCTGAATCTCATAGGCGTTGACATATAGTCTCAGGAAAAGCTGCAGAAGGAAAAGTACAACGAGCCAGGAGTAACATGAAAGATATTCTAGGAGTCTGCCTTTTCTTTAAAACATGCTTTGGCTGTTCTGAATTTCCCTATATTCAAGGTCCAAATTACTGCAATGTTATATATTGCATCTGTTTTAACATTTTTATACGTAGGATGTACCCTACGCAAAATGCCAACACAACAATTTTAAAATTCTCTGGGTTTTGTGATGTACGGACCAGCTTGTGGACAGAAAGCTCCCCTGTGTCTTTAAGCTGTAGTCTCTGCCATGAAGATCTTTAGCCAATGGCACAAACACAAACTTTTCCACCTAGCACAGTTCAGCCTTATTCCTGTCTTGCCAAAGTGATTTTTCAAAAGTACAAGAACAAGGTAACTTTCTGCTCTATGCATATTTACCTTTTTATTTCTTTTTTTTTTTTTTAATGGTATTTAACTGAAGTAGCAACAAAGATTAAGTTATCTCAGCCCCTGAAATTACTCAATATTGTCTACATTTACAGGAAAATTTCCTTTTCCTGCCAGCCCAGTATAGAGTTGGTGGTTGTGGCTCTGCAGCCTCCTCACCCTGGTTAAACATTAGTTTCCACGAGAAAAGATGGGTCCAGCAGGCTCCCAAGGTGGCACCTCTGCTGTGTCCGATCCACTGTGGATGAACTTGGCACACAGCCTTCATTGGCTTTATTTCTCTCAGGGTTTGGCGACTGAGGGGCAGAGAGAGAACTATAACCCTCCAGCTGTCATTCATCACAGTGCAAGTGGGCAGCCAGAGCCAAAATAGTGTTAACAAAGACATGGGACCAACTTCTCGCAATGCATTTATTAAGAGCACCGAGAATTAAGTTTAGCCTGTTATCTATAACTGACTTTTATTTCTATAAACTACTTTAAAATAATATGCACTATGTTTAAGGATATCACAAGAGAGAGTATTCCAGCAAAGCATATTTGATACATCTTTCAAGAAACTCATAGGAATTTGCTGCTACGGAAATATGTCGAATCTTTGGTACAGCGGCTTATTTAAAGAGATTTAGGTTTGCCTTTTCCTTCGACCTAGGCTGACTATTTAACGGTTATTCTATATGGTAGTGTCACAAGCTGTGTTTGCATAGTGAATGAACAATGTGACAGACAATATTAGGCTTTTAAAGTAAGTACTGCCTCTTCAAGAAGCACTGATAAAATAAGCCTGAATTCAGAAGACAGAAAAAAAGTCATATTTCTGTGTCTATTATTTTGTTTCTTACCCCATCAGTAATCTTCCTTCTCTTTTTTCCTGAATTTAGAAGACAAACAACATTTAACTTTCTGTCCATCTCTCCTGCAAAAGCTTATAGCATTTACCAACACTTTAAGGTAGAAGTCTGCTTCTCTCCTTGAGTTCACTGATAGATTGAAAGATCAAAATTGTTTACTGGGTTGGTGATATTGAAATTTAAGACCACTACTATAGCAGCTGCTGAAATCATTGCAATTGATCACATATTTTATACTTAAACTCTATTTTGTGCCAGGAAAAAAGTCATATTTCTGTGTCATTTATTATTTTGTTTCTTACCCCACCAGTAATCTTCCTTCTCTTTTTTTTAGCTGGGATTACATATTTGCTGTATGTCCAGCTCCAGA
Organism: Thinocorus orbignyianus; assembly: GCA_013400375.1. NCBI lineage: Eukaryota > Metazoa > Chordata > Aves > Ciconiiformes > Thinocoridae > Thinocorus > Thinocorus orbignyianus. The sequence continues at coordinate 816,076 of VXBW01007018.1, forward strand.
AGACTTTGTAGTGGTGCACTGGGATATCAGGCTCTTCTGGAAGATCCCATGTAATCAGTACATTTACACTCCCATCATTGTTTGCACTGATATTGGCAATTCTGATATTAGATGGAGCTGGTGGAGCAGACGGATCTGGAATTTAAACAAACAAAAATATTCTAAAGTAAAGATAATCTTCAATAAAGTAAAGATCATCTCCATCTTACCAGGTATACATGTGCTGAATTAAATCCAGGCAGAATAAAGGAAATTCATAGCAGTTAAGGCATATTATCAATCTGTAGTCAAGAAAAATCAATCTATTCAAAAAACCTATTTTCATATAACTTTTTAGCCAAATGAGCCAACACCTATTTGCTAGAAATAAAACTGAAGGTGTGCAGAGGGGACACCAGGCATTCATTTACTGCATCGTTCACTTGCATCTTTTTATAATGGTAAATGAGCTGTTAAATAAACTTTCCAGACATACCAACTACGTCAGATAATTCCTATGACAAATGGTTGCACTGAAAAATTCCATCATTTAGTTCATTGAAATTGACACATTCAGAATTAATAGAGACAGCATTTCCTTTTTAAAGATCAGCAGATGTGAAATAATGGCTTATTCCTGTTATTTAACAGGACTCTTGGTTAAATAACAATGGATGCTCCTGTTGCCTCACACATACCATTTTAGTTAAACACTAATGGATGTCCCTGTTTCCTCACACATATAATTCAACATAACTTTTGGCCATAAAAGTTAAAAACCATATTTGAATTTAAGATTTCTGGAAATCAAACTTAATTTTCAAAATAATAGGAATTCCTTATTTCTCCTCTCTTGTTTCTTCAATCAGCTTGCAAGCCAGTTCCCTTTAATTCTCTCTGTCTTTGGAGGAACATTGTTCTTACACTAACTTCCTTACTTGTGAAGTAGTCAACAACTCCATCTTAAAGTATACAAAGCTATTTATATTGGAGAGGTTATATTTAAGAGATTAATTTAGTTAAACATTTTGTACTGTTCTCTCTCACAACTTTTCATTTACTTTAATTGTTTGATAAGATAAGTAGATATAAAAAGAAATGTAGGTACAATAAATATAAACAGAATCATGATTCATCAATCCAAAAGCTTTATTAAGTATTCATCTTCACTCATTTAAAATGTTAGGGTTTTTATATGTTATATGACATTGTGTTATGGCAATAAAACATTTATAACCTGAAGTGCAACCTGATCATATTACTGTAGGTGAATTATTCAGGTTATCTCCCAGAAGTACCAGCATCATGTATTATGAATACATAACATATGGGATAGAACTAAAGTGTTTTAGAGAATATGTCTTCACAAATGGTCAGATATACACAAAACCAATTCTAACCAAAACCATGTCTGTTTTCACTCTGAACCTATAAAAGACTCTGAGAGTCATTAAAAAAAATTAAAAATTAAATGAAATAGCTCTTCTGGAGAAAGTGTTTTACATGATTAAAAATATTTTGAAGTTCTATTCACCAATTTTTTCATAGGTCTACAAGTAAAGGAACAAATTTACATTCCTCCTTTTCAAATGCTTCTGGCCCCATAAGAATGTAAGATAATGTGTAATTTTCCTCGTACAATGTTAGTGATTGAATAGAACAGAGCTTTTATATGTCTCAGAATAACAGGATTATTTTTTTTAAGCTAGGTTCAAACACCGCTGTTTTTCTCAGCAACATAAGCAGAAGAAGAAAACAGTAAGAAAGAACTATGTGCACACTGAAACAAATAGATGTTTTCTTCCAACTTAAAACATCTGCATTTCACCCTCTATCTTTTTTAACTGCACTGTTTATTGAAAGCCATACTTTATCAGTAGCATGTTTTACGTGTTCACAAGAACAGTCCAGTCATCAGATAAAACACTGTTCCATATTTAAAAGAAAGTCTAGTAGTGTTTCTTCTTTGCCATGGGAGAATGTAAACATTGTATTAAAAATACTGGGTAATTACGTTAAGGAAAGGAAGAACACCCTCTTAAAAGGAATACACGTGTGAAATAACACAGCAATAGCAGAAATATTTTCCTGAGTGTCCCTTTTCTTCAAAGTCTCTTTTGCAAGCCTCACAAATGTCATCCACAAAAATGCCTTTGAATAGGAGGAAAAGTGGTGGTGGCAGCAGTATAAGACTGCAGTTGAGGAGATCTGCAGTTGACAGACATGAAAGTGCAAGACATTTGAAAGCGCCACATTTTCCAGATGAGCTTTTGAAAAACCAGTAGACTAAGCTGGAGAACATAATAAACCAGAAGGAAATAAGATGTCAAAGATGAACAAAACTTAATTTATTACAATTTTGCATTTAATCATTTGAAAAAACCCTGCCTGATTGTAGACACAAAACAGTAAAATGTTTCTTGGATTTGAGGTGTATTACCTGAAATATGAAGCCACTTAGTGAGCATTTTATACTAGCTGAGGATCCATTCCATATTAAGTATTTCAATACCACTATATAATTTATTCATCTATTTCTATATATTTCTGTGATGTTCATCACTATTACAACTGGCAGAACTATCATTTTGTAAGGTAAAAAACCAAGAATATTAATATTTTCTTTCTTTTGAAAGAACTGAGTTTCACCAGCAAAAAAACCCAAAACCACATGAAAAAGAATAGCAGCAAGACAAGATACTACGGTCTCTGCATTAACAGGAAAGAAACCCAAATGACCCAAACTCCATCCTTGAAAAATACCCCACCAAACGAACACACACACACAAAAAACCCCAGACCTCTCAAAAGCCCTGCTCAAAAAATACCCCCCCCAAAAAAACCCCAAACCCAAAGAGCGCTAAGAGCATGGTCCTCCATAATACATGCCTGTCGGTTACTAGATAACAGATTAGTTGGTTTCTTTTCTGATTTTTTTTAAGCCTTCAATATTGCATAATTGAATGGAGAAGTCATGCTTCTACAAGGTGCTTTGTTATGTTTATGTCTATGTAGACATTAAAAGCAGTATACAACTCATGCTGAAATGTTTCAAGGTCTAATAACTGGTACTGGATTATGAAGCCTATATACATACAGTGTTTGTTAACCTGTCTATGAAGCTAAACCAGCATTTTGCTGCCCATGAAGCTAACAGCCATTCTGCTGCTAGTCTTCACATATCTGTGATTGTTTTGGCCAACTGTCCACATGTACAATTCAGATACATGAGCATTAAATTACTGGAATAGAAACTACTGCCAGTTTTTCAAATTTAAAGTTCTGAAATTTTATATACATAATTTATCTCAGTGTTAAATCACTGTCATTGGTTTGCAGAAAGAGTGATGTTAGTGGCAGCTTTTCCTTTGCAGTTTATACTACAGCTCAAATAATATAAAAGTCATTATATATATATACTAGAATTTGGCACAGACAGCTGTCCTCAAATCCGAAAAAATTCTGGTCTCAGCAGCCTGACAAATAAATCACTTCTCGCTGCTAGAAATGATAGCTTCATTAGGTCAAGGCTGAAGCTGCTGTTCCAGCACACGGAGTAAGTACTGCATTTGTCTGGATTGTATCTGGCTTGAATATACCCAAAGGACTTAAATTCTTTCCTTGCTGCCTGCTCAGCCATCACAAGTAAAACTCTGTCTCTAGTCCCCAAAAGGGAGGATTCCTTGCTACAAATGAAAGAAAAAAAGAAAACCCTCACATCATCACCATTTCAAAATTCACATCTTCCCATACTCATATTTGTAAAGTTAGCGATAGAATATTTGTATTTTACAAAATTATTTCAATCAATAGGAACTGGAAGCACTTTGCAACCTTAACAAAACAGTATGGGCAAGCTATACACAAGAATCACATCACACACTGCTACAGTGCATCCACTTTGGCTTTAAATGTGGCAACTGTAATGAAAACAGTAAAAGATTTGGAATACATTTCAGAGAAAAAAAATAATGACATTAGAACCAGAATTCTCATTCTGAGCTGTAAAAGTGATAGCAAGCTTGACTCTAATTTAAGTCCTTTTTTTATTGAGCTTTTCTTCTGAATTAAAATGGATCTCCCATTGCTATCTTTTAAGCATTAGACCTTCTAACTCTAAAAATCTGCTGAGGCTGCTCTACAGACAAGTTTCCAACCATTAAACAGTTCCAAGGCACAAGCGGGAGGACTGGCTTTGCCCAATGGAAATGGCACACATAAAGCAGCTGTGCAACAATATAAAAAAGTCATTGGTCCCAGAGGAGCAACAGAAAGAATTTTACTGCCGGGAGTGGGTGTCTGTTCTGGTTTTACTAACACTCAGTAATGTATGCATGAAATCACATCCAGCGTGGTACTTATGTGCTGTGAAAACAATGTTGTCTGCTTCCTTTTGCTTGACAATTTATCCTGTGTATGCTAGCAACTGCCTTCATGTTGAAGACAAAAACCTTTAGCAAAGGTAGAAGGATCGGATGGTTTGGGCTCATTGAGTTCATCTTACAGCCTCTTTTTGTCTCTGAAAATGGCACAGTATCTAACTACAAACCAGCAAGATAATGTATTAAATGGAAAGAGGTAACACTGATACCTTTAGTTGACTGCATGTCTGTTACTAAGAGTTCATTCTCAGCAGAAATCATAAAATGCTAGGAAAAAAAAATAGCCTAAAAACTTTTACCCAAATGTAACAAATTAAAAGTTATATTACTAGAGCCGAGCAGCTTCTGACCAGTTGGGTTAGGTCATCCAGTACCAGCTAAATAGGAGAAAAGCACATGAACCATTTCACCCAGGGAGACTCCTTTACAGATTGCAGGATCTCCTGAGAAAGTGAAGCAGCTTGGAGAGAGCCAGTCAAAATATGGGGAGGAATATATTTGTACCTTTGGGATCAAAAATGTTTTGCCAGGCATTGTGTTAGCTTTATTTATTGCTTTTATTGCAAATTTTTGCCACTCAGTTGAAGATGAAAAGACAAGCACTCACAATTTAAAACCCTGAGAAGTGGAAACCACTGTCAAACCACTGTCAAAACAGCAGAAAGTTTTGATCAGTCTTAGCTGACAGTATCCATCTGAAAATCCATGTGCAGTGTCCTACTTCTAGGTGCAGTATTCACTTCATCTTCTAAGCCACTTTGCTCTAAACAGGCATAGTCTTATCTGCTTTTCATGCAACTTTGGAAATGAATTTTGGCAAAATGAAGAATGAGAAATGAACAGCATTAAAAAAGTCTCCCTTCTTAAGCTCTAAATATTTCATAGTTTATCTCAACTGTGCCACTTTGATTATTTATTGTTTACACATTAATGCCATAAATGAACACATGAGGCAGTGTCAAACACCTAAAAAACCTTCACCTCAAATGTTTACAGTATAAGAGTATCAAAACCTTCAGCGGGTAAATCCAAATCATAATTAGATGAAGATTGGAATGCTTGATAATCTAGTATTGTTTTCCTAACTTTGTCTTTTTCATGACTGGGAAATTAAACTAATTTGGGAAATAGGAAGCTTTATTTAGTGATAGAAAAGTTTTTGGAAATTACACACCTCAGGAGTCTTAACATTTTGAATAAAACAAAACCTTACTTCACTGTGTCTCCGTAGAGATCACATTTTTTTGCATTTGCAAAGCACAAAAACCAGTATAAAATAGTATTGTGGTAACCAGACAAAATATGCTCTCCAAATAATTACAGCAGCAATGTTTTTGAATGTTCTTTTTAACAACTTAAAATATTTAGTGACAGAGACTTTGTGGTGCCATACTCCTCCCTAGATTCAGGTTATATATCCTGTTCCTCCTTTAAAGAAAAAATAAACCCAAATAATTTGCTATTCATTATAACTTATGAGCAATTGGTAAAAGTTCAGCATCTTGTGTGAGAAACTGTCTTAGGAATTGCTGTCATGTTTCCTGATCAAAGAGTTTCTTTTTGAAGAAAACTTCTGTGAAGCCTGACGAAGATAATAGTCTTCTCTTGGTCTTGGCACACCACGGTGAACTGAAACAGTCAGGAACTAATGTGAATTTCTGTCCACACTTCACATAAATGTAGCTCAGACACTCAGCAACCTACCAAAGGTGGTGTGCCAAAGTCCGCTTTCCTTTTCCAAACTGGAGGTTAAATGTGCCTGTAGGAGCTCAGCAGGGGCCAGTAGATGCTGGCACTCAAAAAACGAGGCACATCTGAGCAGCAGCTTCTTGCCTCTCTGCCAGGCAGGGGCTGCTACTTCCCACTGAGCTCCAAAGTAGTAATTATATGCCTATATGACACTATAACTGTTACCGATATGAGTGCCTACTTGGGGACATGGAGGCTAAGAGGTATCAATTGAGGCATCCCAGTATCATTCCTGCAGTCACCACCCACCAGCATCTTCATTTGTGTCAACTAGCGCTTCTACACATTTCACATGGCAAACATGGTACCTTTATAATAACCACTGACAATACCAAAGCCTCTAAAATAGTCAAATCATCTGTTAGAATAGGATTATTTTGGCTACAAACTCCTTGTGCTTTGTCTGGCAATTCACAATTCTCTGCCAAGAGCTGGAATTCAGATCTGAAAATTGTTATTTTGAGGGTTAGAGGAGCCTTTTGAACAATGCTGGCTACATACTTGCTGCCATTATCAAGATCCAGGTTTGTTTTTTTTTATTTGGTAAGAGCATGCAGAGGTGCTACTAGCTCCTGCTGTCCTTGTCACAAAGTCCTAAAAGTGCTCCCCACCTCCACCAGACAGCCGTGAAGAGCACTCAGGGAGAGCAAGTGCTTCAGGGGTAGCTGTGGAGACCAGAGAAAAAGAGGACTCCAGTATTTAACATGAAATCATACCAAAAACACAAGCTCCTGAAACACAAATCACTGCCAGCTGGGAGGCTATTCTGAAGAAATATCCTTACGCACTTAATCCTCCTCTTATGCTGTTCTCCTAAACCCCATTTTGGCTGGGGTCAAATACTAGGCTAAAGAGACCTTCAGTATGACTTAACACGGATTTTCTTCTATTCATTATCAATGGAGGTATTTTGAACAAGATACTCCTGTGGCTAGCACACTCAGTAGGAGATTAATTGTTTGGAAAGTAATACAAAGCCTGTCTGAAAATGTCACGCTTAAGCCAAAACCTAAGTAATATCATGATATACCTTTATGTAATTGCAATTATAGTGGGTCCAAGCAGAATAGTTGGAAAATCTTTACAAACTCAGTAAAACATCTGACAATAATCTGAGTTTAAAAGAACCCTGGTGCCTGGTTCAGCAACACAGTGTTCTATCTGCTGAAGTGTCGCTGATAAAGTAAAGACAAAGCTACTGTTGCTGCTGAGTCCTTACAGTACACTCAACACAGCTTGAAGGAACTGTATTTTTCATGTGACTGCAATGATACGCTACTTAAGTATAATAAATTCTTCAAATACTACTACTTTTATACTTGAAAAGCTTTGTGGTCACAGCAGTAATGGGATAGCTATGGCTGCCAACCTTCCTACCACAGATGTGGTTACAGCACCAAAACATTATGGACTCGAATGTATACTTATTCAGTAAGTAATTAACCATCCATAACAGCAGAAGTACTTTCATGCCTCTATAACTGCATCTACAGTAAGACTTTTTCTAGGACTGACTATGGCCAAACGGCAAGCTGAAAGCTAGGATGGGAACCCGTGGATGGGAAATGCCTACTGACAGATAATTCTGCCTGCAGATAGAAGAGGAAATGCATTCCTTGAAGCATGCTTTATACTAGTGTAAAGATTCTATCATTACTAAAACAAAGACAAGTCTTTCTATTAGAAACTACCTTTATTAGTAGAGTGAAGAGTGACAGATCTCATTCTTTGTTACTGAAGTTAACTACCACAGTCTGGCTATGTCCACATTATTGACTGCCTTTAAGAGAGGGCGTCCACATCCAGACCATCTGTCTATTGGGAATAGTTTTGGCCTGTGCTAACTGCTATACGATGTCTGAGAGTGGCAGCAGCTTCACAGGATAGGAAAGATAGGAGATCTGTTTCCATCTCCCCCATCCCTCAAATACCATTCTGTACCAACTAGCATAGAAATAATTTTCAAAGTTATTTTATTACCCAAACCCTTGCAAAACTATAAAATGGCAACAAAAATTCCTACAACACTTTGTGGATTGGCCAGCATGCCTTCCTAACGAACAGAATCATGCTACTTAGCATGTACACTCTTTTTAAACTTAAACCTATATGATTAGTGCTAGCAAGGGGAAAACTATATTAAAAGAGTGCACAGTTTCATCAAACCAATACTGTTACAATCATTTAGATACAGGTAGCAGAATATTTAAATACTCTGCTAAACATATGGCAGCAACATATTTCTTGTAACTGAAAAGAAAAATAAGAGAAACCTTTCAGAATAACACACTGAAACCCCATTTCCTTCATGTTTCATGGTCAGGGTCATGTTGTTTGATACCAGCCATGCAGAAAATGTTTAAAAGGAGGTTTATTCATTGAGACCCCTTACTGATAAAAGAATGACATCTTTAACCTTTAATTCCTTTGAAAACTTCAAACAAATCTCACACTATTTCTAAAGCCAGTGGCAAAACTACCCAAACCCCCCCACCTGTTATAAACCTTCTGCCACAAAAGTAGGTATATCAGGTTGTGCTCCATGTGTGAGTGGAAGGTGAGCATCAGAAGTAGTAAACAAAAACTAACCTTTCGAGGATCGGAAGTGTTTGCTGGGTGCCGTGAAGCCTCTTGTCCCGTGCACATTCACAGCTGCCACACGGAATTGGTACCACCTGCTCGCTCGGATGTCCGGCAGCCGAACCCGCTCATCTGTAGTCTGGTGGGGAAAATGTCATGCTTACATTGGTTGTTCTGAGCTAGTCGTGCTATCATCTCCCATTAATACCAGTAAATATGACTAAAGGGTAGGGGACGCACTTTTTTAATATGCACAAGCATTGGCAGGCTGTATGCAACTACCCAGCCTAATTCTGAGCACCATTCTGCACTTGCAAAGCATTTATGTCTGTGAACAAAATCATATAACCACCTAATTTTACAGTGCATGCATGTCTCTTCTGGAAAAAGTAACCTTTAGAAAACTGGTGAAGTGTTAAATTCACAAAATGGGTTTTCCATTTATCACAACCTTCACCAGTGCATAGGGCCTAGCTGTTCAGGTGCTGACAATTCAGGGAACTCATTGCCCCAGGTCACAGGACTAATTTCTTCAATTCACAACTCTCAGAAAATTAGGAATCCAAAATGGCTTCACAAAATCCAGTGCTGTGAGAAGCTGCCTTTTCTGGTTCACAGGAAAGACAGAACCCTCAGGTAATCAATGTAAGCCTTCTTTAGATCTTTGGCACTTTATGTCAAAAAAGACACTCACAGCTTTAACTCTTTCCCGCAGACCTTTCTCAGGTCATAGGAGATGACCTTTTCTCCAGCAACACCCACTGAGACTGCTTATGTCATGCCTTCAATTTCTACTTTAACCGCTGAAATGTGGAATAAGCATAGATGCACTCTGAACCCTTTCAGTAGGAGATGCTTTACATGCTCTTAGTTTGAGCCCTGCTTTCTTGTGTCTTTTTTTTCTCCTTTCAACTTTTAAATAGCTATCTTCTGCACTGTTTCTTATATTTACTGTACACAGCCTCCTGGTAACCCCTGAATAACGGCCAAATACAGGCAGCATAGCATTTTTGTAGAATTCATCAGAAACTCATCTACATGATGATGGTTTCAGTTTTGCAATTACCTCTCAATTATACAGCTTTCAACTTATTTCAGGGTATTTATTCCATTTTAAGTTAATTTTTTAATCAAAAAAAAAACACATGAACCTGAACCAAATGTCCTGTATAAGTCTAAATCATTACTGATTATCACTACTGACCAAACATGCAAGCTCATTAAAAATGTAGTGACACCAATCTATTTTCACAAACTCTGTTTTCTACAACTTCAAAACCCAACCTTTCTTGCACATGATTTGATGTTATTTGCAATGATGCCAAGCATTTCCCAAAAAAAAGGTACAGCATCATTTTCACTTTTTGCTCTTTTCAGTCTGTGTAAGAAAGCAGCTGCTGCTGACTCAGACAGTGAGAACTTGAGTAAACTGCTTCAGCTCACCAGTAATAGTATTTTTAGAGCCCTGACCAATAAAATTTGTAGGTGTTATCCTGCACTTAATATATTCATTTGGTGACAAGCAAAATTTAGGGAAACGGATGCTTCATTTGTGTGTGCGTGTAAAGAAAAGAAAGCCTTTCTAAACTAGACTTCTCTCAGACTGGTAAGCATTACAGACTTGGAGTCTCTCACATATTGATAGTACTCAGAGCTCTTCTCCATTTAGACCACTGTATTTGTCTTTTTAGCTTAAGCAGGGTTAAAAGTCCCGATGCTTTCATTGTTTGCCTTACCTTCTTTCCTTTTTTTTTTGGCTTTTATGTTACCTGTAAAGTGAAGTATCTCATCCAATGAAGGGGAGCCCCAAAGGAAGAAAAAGCCTGCCTGAAACAACTTTTAGTATTATTTTCATTTTATAGAGTACCCAAATGTGTTAGTTTTTTCCAGCATGCATGCCCACATACACAAGACCTTACAGATAAGATACGACAGTGAACTAGAGTAAAATAAAGTATCACCATAACAGAACAAAACCCCAAGGATATATTCAAGCCACTGCCGCAACTGAGATCAGGGTCAGGATTATCATCTAATTGTAATTAACTAGTTACAACACTGTGGGTTTTTAAAAACAGAATTGATGTATTTTGTTACAGGGCAAGTATAATCTGAATAGACTTGACCCCAGATTCCTCGGCTAAGGAATCTTGTTTGTTATTTGCATCAGTTCAGTTATTCTGCTATGACTGATTAAAAGAAAGGATTTCAGTTGTGTCAGTCTTCCATGGCAACCATAAATTACTGCAAGATCAAATAATCTGTCAATCCATAGAACCAAAATTATTTTCACTTATGAACATGCCTTGGGCCTATTACTTTCATCATTCATTTTGTTGGCAAAGCTCCTGATAAACTCAGGAGGCACTCAGGAGGTGTAACTCCTGGATTAGAGACTAGAAACTACTTCAGCACCTCTAATAAACCTTTATACAGATTTAATAAATTTAAAGAAAGAGCTAAATACTACTGAGATATCTTATATCACCTAAACAGTAAATTGAGATTTTTTTTTTCTTTTTCAGTTAGTTCTCACTACGTAAGTATGTTTGGAGCTGAGATCATAACATTCAGAGTCTTTTCAATAACTGCCTTGTATTAATGTAAGCCCACTAAACGGGGGGCTTAGTAATACAGTAATCATTGCACTGTTTCACTGTGTTCATTCCCTTTCTTTCACACTATCAATCTTGGATTCCCTTCTGTAGTGCAAAGGTTTAATGGAAATAGGAGAGGACAGCCTTACCCTGCTGAGTTCATAGCACTACAACATCTTTTGAAACAGTGATAAAAGAATTTGCAGTTCAGAGAGCGAAGGGACACCATCCAGGGTATCAGAAGAGCTGAGTTTATGTTTCCTCTGATACAGAAGAAACCTGACAGTGCTGCATCCACTCCTCTATGAAAGGACAGCAGACCTCCCCTGTTGCAAGTGAATTCAATCCCACACAAGGTGGACACTCTCTAAGAATGCTTAACAAAGCAAGCCCTCTCCTGGGAGATGGAGAAATAAATTTTTACTGTGCAGGACTGGTGGTGAGCTCCAGCAGGAGTTTCTTGCCGTCAAGACCTCAGAAACTTTCTGTGATCCTCAGAACCGGAACTTGAGGTGTTTCACAAACTTTGAATTTTAAAAAAGATAAGTTGTCCACAAGGTTTACAAATCTCCAAAGTGAAGTACCAAGGTTTGTGACAATCAAACTAGCAGTAAATTTTGCTCTTTATTTGTTTTAACGAAGGAATAAATTAATAAGTAAACTTCATTATTGCCTGCCTATATGTATACATAAATGTAAGTGTGCGTGTGTACATACTTGACATCCATTCACACAACACAGAAGTGTTCTATCTGAAAATAACCAACCTGGCATACTTTAATTAACTTCATTAATTAACTTAATACAATTAACTATCTAACTTTCCAGTGTAAATAGTAGTAGTTATATTTTTAGAAAGCTATAACACCAGATGCAATTATAAGTTTGTTCACAAGATACACAGTATTCAGATGGGATAGTGAAGCAGGTCCTGCTCAGCTGGTTAAACCTTAAAAAGCATAAAAAACTTGGAATAACCACTTAGGATCCCATAGCTAACTAGTATCTTATTTTCTATAGTTTTTACATTAACCAATGGAAATTAGTCAAATGGCTAGTTATGTCAAATTTTCCAAAAAATGCGCAGTAAAAAATTAAAGTTAACAAAATCCTTTGTTCCTGGAGTGAAAAATAACTAAATTTTTTTGGGTGTGTTTTATTTCTTGGAGAGTTAAATAAATAATGTATTAACAGATTAAGCCTTCCTCCTCAAAAAAAAAAAAAAAAGAAAAAA